>BFEA01000006.1:5454785-5476807 GCA_003427395.1 Chara braunii | reverse complement strand
CATCCCGATGTTGTCGCTTCTCACACCCCTTTTCCCTATCCGGATCTCCTCGCCCCCATCCCGATTTCCCTCTAAGTTCGCCCCCATCGCCCCATCCCAAATTCGTGGCCTACCCCGACCTCCGGACCGCCCCCATCCTCCATCCCGACGTGGATGTCAATTTCCCAGCATCCTACCTCGACGCCCCGATCCCCGATGGCCGACGCCGACCTCCGGATCTCCCCCTCCTCATCTAGATGTCATCCAGACCTCTTCCTCGTCATCCCGTTATCATCGCTTTGCCCCCATCCCGACCCCTCCCCTTCCCCCATCCCGACTTCGATCCCGATGTCGTCGCTCCGGATCTCGTCGTCCCCATCCCGATCCCCCTCCCAGTTCCCCCTCCCCTATCTCCTATCCCAACTTCCTCGCCCCACATGCCGACCTCGTCGCCCCCATCCCCCATCTCGACCTCGATACCGAATTCCTCCTTCCCTATCCCGACCCCCCTCCTTCCCCCATCTCGACTTCGATCCCCATGTCGTCGCTCCGGATCTCGTTGCCCTCATCCCAATCCCCCTCGGAGTTCCCCCTGCCCTATCCCCTATTCCGACCTCCTCGCCCCTGTTGCCCCATCCCGAATTCGTGGCCGACGCGGACCTCCGGACCACCCACACCCTCCCGACCTCGTCGCCCCCATCCCACCCCCTTTCCCTATCCGAATCTCGTTGCCCCCATCCGGATCCCCCTCAGACTTCCCTCTCCCCTATCTCCTGTCCCGACCTCCTCGCCCCCATCGCCCCATCCGGCCTACGGACCGCCCCCATCCCCCATCCCGACCTCGATGCAGATTTCCCCACATGCCAACATCGTTGCCCCCATCCTCCCATCTCGACCTCGAAGCCGAATTCCCCCCCCCCCCCCCCCCCCCCCCCCCCCCCCCCCCCCCCCCCATCCCGACTTCGCTCGTCCATCATCGCGACTTCATCGCCCTCGTCACTGTCGAAGAAACAAAAAAAATAAAAAACCAGGTCCCCAAAACCCTCAGCAAAAAAAAAAAAAGGAAAAACAAAGACAATCGATAGACTCACCTTCATCCGCCATCTCCACGCAGCCCGTAGTCTTCTTCTCCCCTCCCCTGACACACTCCTCTTCTCTCCTCAGGCAGACCTGTTCGTCGTCGATACGTCGATCGACGTCTCCCCCTGTCCCTCTCAAACTATAGAACCTGCAGCTTCACAACCCCCCCCTCTCTGCGCACAGGCCATGCAATCCTCCCTCTCTCTCCCTCTCTCTCTCTCTCTCTCTCTCTCTCTCTCTCTCTCTCTCTCTCTCTCTCTCTCTCTCTCTCTCTCTCTCTTGTCGAATCGGGCGCAGCTTCGCCGCACGTCAAAACACCGACCTCTTGTCTTGCGCACCAATCTCTCTCTCTCTCTCTCTCTCTCTCTCTCTCTCTCTCTCTCTCTCTCTCTTCGAACCGGGCGAAGCACCGTACGTCAGAGCGCCGAAAACTGTCATAGCAAAACCGTACCCGAACGCCAATCGAATCAGCGAAGATCGTACCCGAACACCATTACGATTGCCGGGTAGGCGGATTCGACGGTCGGATAGAACTTTCGGGAATCACCAGGCGCAGATTCTCGAAAGCTGTATCTGCCCGTCCAACCCGGCCCGCCCGCCAATCCCAACGGTCGTGAGCGGTTTGGCCCGCCCCGAACAATTTGCGCGGTATCTGTCGGGCCCGCTTGCCGGTCCCACAAAGTTTCCCGACAGTGGAGAGCGGGTTCTCGCGGGAGCGTTACGCGAGACTCGCTATTTGCTTAAAGATAGTTAAGGATAACATCCGCTTGACATAAATGGTTAAACAAGGCATCACGTACTCCGCCTCATAAGTCTATTAAACTTCCCTTATATGCCTAATTTCTTCTCAATCCCATACCCGGATGTCGTTCCATCAGGGACAACGGTAAGCAAGCGTTATGCCCGACAACGGTGCCACTTGTCGAGTGCATAGGTCTCGCACCGCGCAGGGCGGGACCCTCCCGACCGCGTCACGCAGGAGTTAGACTATTCCTTGTTGCAATACACATGGAGCTTCCACAAGCTGCTCCGGTCGAGTGTGCCAGCCATACCTCTCGCGAGCCCCTACGACAGGATAGGGCCAACGCGAGGTACAACTTACCTCCACCTTACGGGAGTTGTCACCTCCCTTCGGTGGGCGTATCCCCACCGAGCTACCAGTCCACAGTACAGGAGTTAATCAATTGCAATCGCAAAGGTCGACCAGCCGAGGGCGTTTCTCGTTCGCTGTAGCATAGGGGGTACGCGTGGTTCCACGCCTCTATCGAACCTGCACGCGAACCGACGCACTGGGGGGATGAAGCCCTAAGCGCGACGCATCGTCGGTCGACTAGGACGCATCCCAGTTACACAACAACACTCACACACACGGAACGATACAAAAATAAACAACACAAGAACACTCCTAGTCTCTTTTGTATCCATCCCATAACCTTTCAACGCGGAAATTGGGTAGACGATCTGCGCGGACGCAGGGTCTTCCCATATCGGCTAGCAATGCATGAATACTCGAGCAGTCGTAATAATGGCGTGCTATGTAGTGCCTATAATCGAGCGGTTCCTCGTGGATCCGAGTATCGCTTATGACATTTAAGTGTCAATCTCGAAGTATCGTGAGGGTCCAGCCCTTCACGATATTGAACGGTTGAAGGAATAGCCGTTTGGCCCCCGCGCCACCTTCGGTCTTTAGGTCGAGTGTCGCGGTGGGCAAGGCAGATAGGCTCTGCGCGGGAGGTGACCCCTTCCACAAGGAGTCTAGGACCTGGGATGTTTTGGACAAGGACCTCGAATCCATGTTCAGGGCCAACGTCCGACCAATAAACTTTATAAAAAGCAAAATAGTAAAGGAAGGGAGTCTCCTTTCCTTTCCCAATCTCAACCCCAGTTAAAACCCATAGGCGTGGGCTCTGTAGGTCATGCAAACACTCAAACGTAGGTAAGCACACACACACATATATATAGTGGGGAACAAATATGTGATGATCACTTCTCACAATCACAGTGGGGCTCCTCTCAGCCATATATATGTATGTGATCGCAGACAGTCAAATCCAAAGTCCGAACCACAAAACATACCTGCAATGACATCAAAGAGTCAACCAAAAGTCCACATACTACACGGGGTTAACTTAAACTATTCTTTATACTCATACCCCTCACTTTAGCCATGCAAGCCCCAACTTTTGTCCAACGTTCCAAAATAAGTACTCGGTACCTTTGTTAAATGGCCGTTCAATAAAAATCCGGGTGAAAACCTTAATAAAACAATAGAAATCATAAGGATAAAGCCTTTTGGGTTGGGTAATGAGGATGGATTGCAGTTGAGTCGTAGACCGACGAATCGGTAACCAACTTGTTATCAGTGATAAGAAAAGATGATCCTTGTAGGATGAAGCTGAAACTAGTCTAAATCTTGAATCAGATGTCCAAAGAAGGCCTGTATCATAGGACAGGTCAATGCCCACGCTAAATCATAAGTGTATGGGGAATAAATCTCCATAGCACATCCTTACTCCATACTGACTGCTAAGTAAATCTAAGTCTACCCCTAAGCCTGCGTCCAAAGAAGAGGCAAATCTTTGGCATAATCTCCTCTATACATGGTGGATTGTCAGTATTGCCACTTGTCAAAGTAGAATCTATGTCCTCTAGACTAAGAAAATTTCGGCAGCGCTTCCCGTAGGCAAAGTGCCTTTTCAGAATTTATACTAGCTCAAATATGCAAACTGAAATAATATTTAATTTTGAAAAGTCAAATTTTGTCTGACTCCTTGAATTGTTAAAAATTTGGGCATCACTCCCTTTAGAAAAGGGGACTTCCCAAGTTTATACTAAGTCGAACTTAGAGTCAGAACTTGAGTTCAACTTAAGACATAATTTAAATAACTCCTTAGGTTTGTAAAAATTTCGATAGCACTCCCTTTAGACAAGTGCTATCCCAAAATTTATACAAAGCTAAAGCAGAATCTAAAATAACTTTTGACTTCTCAAAGTCCAATTTTGTCTAACTCCCTAAATTAGCAAAAATTTGGGCAGCACTCATTTTAGAAAAGGAGACTTTCCAGATTTTTACTAAGTCATATATAAAATTTAGACAAACTGAATTTTGAAAGGTCAAAATATGACTAACTCTTTGGATTTGCAGAAATTTTGGCAGCGCCCATAGAGAAAGTAGCTTACCAAGATTTATACAAAACCAAGTATAACAAAAAATCCCAGAAAATGCGAAAATTGACCTAATGAAAAAAAAAAAACTTAGCTTAGAAATGCAAGAATTGAAACTAACTCCTATAGCTCTAGCACGTGGCGAGTATCTGAAACAACTACCTGTCAGACTGAAACTCAGACCAAGTAGTAATCTCACTCAACCACATGCAAGGCTGAACCACAAAGGTAAGTACTCTCACCATCCCCAAGTTAATCTTATCAAACAATAGTTCGTAGACTTTCAATGATTTATCCCTTTATTCCCAGATTACATAAGACATACAGCTAGACCACCCAAACTTATGGAACAGTGTCTAGCTCAACCATTGATATACACAAACAAAGGGCACAACTACTTCTCTCTTCTTTGGGCATGAGACTAGGTCATCCAGCTTAGCCGCCCTGAACTGTTTGAGTATCAAATTATATATAATTATTTGCACTTAATCTTTTAAGATAACATATGACTGAAACGATCATCTTAGCTCGAGGTTCAACCCGCCCCTTTTTACCACAAGTTTATTCTTAATTAATACTCTCTTCAGCTTGTGATAAACTATAGTCAGACCACCCAAACTTATGGGACAGTGTCTGACTAGCCTGTTCATAGTAAAATATAGCCAAGTTATAACCTTTTGGTTCCAACATGTCCATGGTATTGGACCAAGACCACCCAAACTTATGGAACATGTCTGGTCTTCTGCCCGATTTATTTTTCTTTATGGTGAAGCAAGAAGAAGTTGAGCCACCCAAACTTATGGAAAGACCCCTCCGTCCAAAACCAAAAGAATCTGAGGAAACCGAAAATATACAAGGCAACCAAGCCACCCAAACTTATGGGACAATGCTTGGTCCCCAAAAAGTCATCCACCGACAACCCTTGCAAGTCAGAGCAACCTGACCACCCAAACTTATGGAACATGTCTGGTCCTCCAAGCAACTCAAAAATAAACATAGCACTTTTGGCCTCTCGAAACTTATGGAGACTTGCCCAACCTTTGATGGGCCCAATCAGACACAAGCGATAGTGCCTTCCTCCCATCCTTTCCCCAGATGCAATCCCTTTCCACAATCCGCTTTCGGTCAGTGAACAAAAATGAAACTAAGTATGGTTTAAGTCCTGAAAGTCAAACTCAAAATCAAAGTAAGGGTGCATGCAATATACTCAGTCAAACATAGCAAGAAGTACGAAGATGGATCATAACTGGGTTTATAAAAGGAGGATGGAACCGTTACCTCTAGTTCCCTGCTTCCAGAACTCCTCCCGAGTCCCAGCAGAGCTCCCGCAATCGGTGGGTTGACTCCTCACAGAGTCTTGTTGCGGTCCTAAGGGGGCAATCCCGCCTGCCACCTCACTCTCGTAACCAGGATTAAACTTGGAGTAAGAAGGATAGAAGGAGGGGTTTCAGACTCTCGAGATACAGGAAGGGGACTGCCTCAACTCTCAGGAGAGGGCCTTGTTGCCTTGGTACGCCTGAGGGCCCCGCAATGATGGCCAAAAGTATGCTGCCGCTTGGTTAACAGAAGTCAAAATGCTGAAACAACCCCTCCTGATGAACCTCCGAGTCTCAGCAACAACCTCGTATGCGGGCCTTATCACTTCCCTGAGCCCCCGTGGCGAAGTCAAAATACTGAAACGGCCCCTCTTGACGAACCGGCGAGTCGCAGCAACAACCCCGTATGCAGGCCTTATCACTTCCTTGAGGCCCCGTGCCGCCCCTAATTTAGTTGTCAATACACAACACGTCGAATTGGAGGTAATTACCCGAGATCTTTAACAAAATATCGTGCGCACCCCACTCATGCGCAGTCACAAGATGATGTAGTCTCAACACGCCCTCACACTGTGCACAACTATCCACGGTGAATAGCAACAACTGCAAACGCACTGGAACAACTGGTACGAAGGGCAGCGAATGATGATGGCGCTTTAACAAGCTCAACACACTAGTGAGCTCTTCCTCATGCAGCAGCAACGGCACCGCACCAGCTAACCGCTAGCCTACACCCTGTGGCTGGCCTGCTGCTGCTTTGTTCAGCAGCGAACGACGTTGCCCGACTCTCTAGTGAGCCTGAGGTCTCGCAGCCTGCCCTCAACTTCTTCGTTCGGCAAAGGACAGCGTCCCTGCCAGCAAGTAAGTCAACAATCTCCTTGGCTCCGTTTGTCGCTTACTTTAATCCACGAGATGAGTAGTTCGTTCCTCAGACAAGCCCCCACCTCATCGGTGTCCTTCATCTCGGCGTGCAGAGCACCAATTTAACGGGTGAATCCCCAGTCTCTGCTGCTTGCCCATTCGGTGGATGGGCGGCCCACCGGTAATCTGGTAAGCCTCTGCCCCCGGCAGCTCACTGTACCACTGATATGCGCAGAATCTGAATGACCCTTCCCGCTAGGATGTGGAAAGATGCACATGCGCCGACTTCCCTTGTGCAGCTGAATTCGCAGCTCCAACTCGGACTCTGTTTTCACTGATGTGTTCACCTCCTCTTGGCAGGTGAGCCCTCTCCCCGCTCACTTCTCATCTTGTCTCCAGTCGCCACCTCCCACTTGCTCTTCCCTAAAAAATCGAACAAACCACGCACCTTCGTCGTGCGCATTGGGCTATAGAGAGAGGCTCTTTCCACGGATAGGATGGGTAAAACCGAGGGAATCTCCCGCTGAAATATGGTCAAATACGCAATACCTCAAAAATCGCTCCTACGCAGAACCGCCCCTTTGCTAACTTCTATTCTACTAACCTAACGCCTGAACTGCTCTCGCCATTCGACTCCCAACGGTCGAAAGCTTCCGACCCACATCTTTGCTCGTCCGGTTCTGTCAAGAATCGGATGGGCTTACTACCTTCTCTGCCATATCCATCGCCCCGACACCATCGAGCACTCTATATCTCTCTCATATCCCTGCACAACACTCTATCGAGCAAACTAACTACCCCATCTAACTCGCCTCGCTTCAAAACCCCTTCTTAGACCCTTTCCTCGCTCGTTTTCGTCGAGGTATGAGCAAGATAGTTTTTCCTCCTCGTGTTCTTCTCCACTTTCTCCATCTCCGTTCTTATCCCGTACGTACATGGTACGAGATTGCGCCTCGATTCACCCCATCTTCCTCGTCTCCTCTCATCCGCACTTTTAGCGCAACTCTTCGTAGCATCCGACCCCACCGCGTATGATTCCGACAGAAAGCGACAACTTAAAATGGAAAGAAAACCCAGGTACACGGGCTCTTTTCATATTTATGCATATCGTCCCTCCACATGGACCATGCTAATCTTCTCTATATTGTTCCAGTTTTGACGTATGCCCTGAAGGACAATTCAGCAGTCCCACGATTGAGACTGCACAGGGTCAGATCTGGTTCGGCTGGCATGGACACTGCTTCCGAATTCGAGGCCCCCGCCACAGTGCCTTGGGTCCCCAACGACTAATTTTCTACAAAGACGGCCGATTGCAGAGTCGGGGGCACAGTCTGTTGCAAGCTTAAGCGTGAGCATAGGCAGATCGGGCCTGGTGCAGGTCTCGGTGGTGGTAGTAAATATTCAAATGAGAACTTTGAAGACTGAAGTGGGAAGGGGTTCCTCACGATCCGCGGCTTGCCGCGTTTATGCTGTGGTCTCTCAACAGCGCCTCGGACCACCTCGAAGCCACCACGCCGCGGCCCAACCCACCAACTTATGGGCCCTGATGCCATACTCACACTCAACCTCTTACAATAGATACCAATTGGCGAGCGGTGCACCTACGGGAATCCCCGCCACTCTGTTTACCCCCCGCTTCGTGGGCTAGCTACCCACTGGCTCGCATGCACAGCGAACTCCTCGGCTCTTATTTTGCCAGCATACCGAACACTCCAAAATTCGTATGTCTTTCAAAAGAGGCGTACTCTCAAGGTTCTCGACTGCCGTGGCGGCCACTACATTCGGCGTTGCGTCCAAGCCAAAGGGATGCCGAAGCACGAAGATAATAATAATAAGTCAACAAATAATATCCTGTTTAGAAAGATCAGTCGTCAGAGAACAACTGGCGGGGAGAAAGGAATTGGTGGCACTGCTCCGACTCCTTTGACGGCAAAGCCAAGGGGGATAGCCCCGCTAGGCCCTCAACCCCTTGGTCCCTTCGCGCTACTCTGACATTTCCTGCGTCGCCGCTGCTCAATCTCGATCCCTGAGTCTTCTGGTTGGAAAACCCATACTGTTACCAATAGTACTGGGCGCAGGGCTCAGTCTAGTACTGGTTGGAAAACAGATGCTGCGTGTCGCGCAGATCTATCATAACATTTTCAAAATCACATTGTTGTCGATGTCGTCCTCCGCACGTTCCCACAAGTTATAGGCAAGCGCTCCAAATACAAGGCGAAATCTTTTTAATCCTAACTTAGTCAGGAAAATAAAAAAATCTGGCCGGCAACCAATGTCGGTTTCCACAATTTATCAAAAGAAAAGAGATCACGCACGACTTAAGTCTGCGCGCCCGCACACTCTCTACTCTAGCCAACCATCCAGTCGACGTGATACTACAGACGCAGCTGCTCCTCGCGCACCATATATAAACTTCAAACCAACCTTACTTTGTGTCGTTTGCAAAAAAACAGGGCGGGTACCCTTGTAAGGGTAGTCGCGCCGACAACGCAGCCAGCACCTGCCAACGCCCACTAGCGCGCCTGACCCCGCCGATCTCGCCGTCGCCCGCCATCGACAAGGTAAAGGACTCGGGGGGGGGGGGAAGAGAGAGAGAGAGTGAGAGAGAGAGAGAGGAGAGATCTTCTTCTTCACTTCTTCTTCTTCTTCTTCTTCTTCTTCATCGTCACTTCTTCTTCTTCTTCTTCTTCTTCTTCTTCTTCTTCTTCTTCTTCGTTGTCGCTTTTTTTTCCTCCTTCACTTCTTCTTCTTCTTCTTCTTCTTTTTCATCATCATTTCTTCTTCTTCTTCTTCTTCTTTTTCATCCTCACTTTTTCTTCTTCATCTTCTTCTTCTTTTTCTTCTTCTTTTTCTTCTTCTTCTTTTTCATCGTCACTTCTTGTTCTTCTTCTTCTTCATTGTCGCTTCTTCTTCACTTCTTCTTTTTCTTTGTTGTCGCTTCTTCTTCACTTATTCTTCTTCTTCATCGTCACTTCTTCTTCTTCTTCTTCTAATTCTTCGCTTCTTCTTCTTCTTCGCACCCGTTTCGAGCCCCATTCCCCTCCCTCCCGAATCGTTAGGATGGCGCCCAATTGCTGGTCCCCCCCACGTGCCCCTGTCACGCCCGTTGTGCTCCACACGCGCTCACCATCCCGATCGCCCACCTGCGCCCTCCCGACGTCACCTTGATCGTCTCGCTTCCCGCTACCTTCCCACTCCCCCACCTGGCGCAGATGTACGCGCGAACGTTTTTGCTACCTTCCCACTCCACCCCCCCACACCCCACCCACCCTCCACATCCCCAAATTCATTTTTTATTGCAGATTCGGGCTCCTCTAGGGTAGAGCAGCACAACCCCACCTTCCAAAAAAAAAATAAAAATCCTTGCTGGTTTTTTGCGTTGCCCGGTTTCGATCACCCACCTGCGCCCTCCCGACGTCATTCCCCCCCCCCTTGATCGTCTCGCTTCCCGCTACCTTCCCACTCCCCCACCTGGCGCAGATGTACGCACGAACGTTTCCGCTACCTTCCCACTCAACCCCCCCACACCCCACTCACCCTCCACATCCCCAAATTCATTTTTTATCGCAGATTCGGGCTCCTCTAGGGTAGGGCAACACAACGCCACCTTCCAAAAAAAAAAAAAAAAAAAATCCTTTCTGGGTTTTTGCGTTGCCCGGTTTCGGCGGGCGGACCCCAACTGGCTGGGGCCCGCCCGGTGGAGGGGGGCCCAGCCTAGAAAAAAGAGAAATTTGTCGTGTTTTCGTATCACCGGCACGGTACGGTCACCATGGACTGGGGCGATGCGAGTGCAAGGAAAATGAGCAATAGTCAGATGACAATATCCGGATTGCACAATCACATTGAATGCCAGAAAGTTTCAGTGTCCAAAAAGCAGCATTGCACCAATATAACACCAATGGAAAATCGTAAAAACAAAATGTCAATGAGAGCTTGCTCTCGCCACCAACAGAAGTGTCCAGGCCTTTATCCCTACTTTGCGCTCGGCGCCCAGCCTACTCCCTACACAGCTACTATCTGGCTACTAATTGACAATGCAACTGTTGACGTCAGCAGCCAAAGAAGTACTAGAAGCTGCCGCACAAACTGGCAAGTGCCTGAATGACCCACCAGGCATCGAGCTCTTTCCTATATGGAAAGAGTCTGGTCTGGCCTGTGGCCTGGCTGGGCTCGGCCTGCGCCCAAAAGCTTCCGGTAGGCGCCAGGAGGCTGGGAGTCTGCTTCTGCGGCTGGGCCTCGTTCAGTTACGCCTCCCAACTGTCTGTGTATGTTGCTGCGATTTTGGTCCAGGGCCTGCACTTCAGATAAGGCCTGGAAGGCCGAAGAAAATCTTAGCTGCTCAGGACCTGGGTTCCCTCAACCAACTGGCGCGGCACAACTGCTTGAACCCCGAAATGCGAAATTGACAGCGAGGGTCTTTGTGCTCTGCCAGGCCTGCCTCCACTTAGGGCGGGCACGTCTGCGGTAAGGGCCCCTTAGGCCTGCCGAGGAGCCCGACCCTCACATTCCCTCCTCCCTTGCGTCGATAGTCCTCTGAGAAGTTCTTCATTCTGCAGGCATCTTCCCTTTTAGTTTCTTCTCATAACTTGTGATTACTTGGGGAGCTGTCTGCAGCAGTTCTTCTCTAGTGAACCACTGGTCTTCGTTGGGATCAGTATGGTGACTGAACCGGACACGATACTGCATCCTGGGCTTGGGAGGCCGGCCTCTGCCGGGAGGTTTCGGTACTGGCATGATTCTGTGCTCAACGATGTCGTCGATATCAACTTCTCCATCCATGGTTTGGGGCAGCATTGACCGTCTGGAGGGGAACTTTGTGGTTTCTGCGAAAGGTGCCAGCTTGGATGCGTGAAAGTCTGGGTGTGTGCGTAGGTGAGCAGGAATGCGGATCACATATGAAGGCCCATCGATTTGATCCCCAACTATATCCAGGATTACCTATGTCCCAAAATATTGTGGCATCAATTGGCGAGATATCCGCAGTTCCCGACCAAGTTCAAATGATTTGACCAGACTTCGTCTCCTACCTGAAAGTTAGAGGGTCGTCGATGCTTATTCTCAGATGCAACTATAGCATCCTGGGATTTCCTAATCTGCTCGACGGCCTGCTGCAGCATCAACTCGTACTTGACGGCAAATTCCATGCTGCCAGGTGCTGCAGTGGGCTGTTTTTCTGGTAGCAAAAAGTCGAGTGCAGTCCTGGGCTTCCAACCAAGATGCAATTGGTTGGGAGTACCTGTAGCACTATGCACAGGATTGTTATACAGGCTGGCGACGAGAGGTAACTTCTCGTCCCAGTCATCCTGACTTGGCTTAATATAATGTCGAAGCAGGTGCTGTGCTTCTCGGTTCATCTGTTCTGCCTGGCCATTTGACTCAGGGTGGTTCCCCGACGTCATTTGTAGCTTAGTGCCCATCTGTTGGGCTGTTGACTGCCACCGTTCGCTGGTGAATCTTACATCCCTATCACTTATTATAAATGTAGGGAGCCCAAAACCAAAATTGCGTACCCAGGTATCCAGAAACAGCTTGATGACAAGGTCAGTTTTAGCGGTTTCTTGCAAAGCGACTAATCTGGCATACTTGGTGAATCTGTCGATGATGACGCACACACACACACACACACACACACACACACACACACACACACACACACACACACACACACACACACACACACACAGAGGTATTCAGAGAGATGTGAGACCTTGGACGCAGAGAGAGGGTGGTTGAGGGAGAGCAACCATACCTAAGAGAGCTTGTTGGCGGCCATAGTTGCACCTCTTGTACAAAGACAGTTTAGTGTAACTGAGTTGATTGGTGGAGACGATCCTCAAGTTTGGTCTCACTTGTGCTTGAATGTGGGTGCGTCGTCGTGTGTCAGTGCAATGACTTGCTGATTTCTACTGCTGAGACTGACTGCAAGGCTGTATAGTACAGCAGTAGGTTAGATTCGCAAGGGAATTCGTGGGGGACATATCTGCAAATCCGAGGAAAAATAGGCCCATTACTAACTCGAATTCCTACAGCTACCCTAACTGCGTATAGCAGGCCCGGGCTACCCCTAGGACAAACAGGCCCTAAGTGGCGTATACTGATAGACGGTCCTATAGCCTATAGCCGGGTCCGGTAGAGGCCGAGAGGCTGAAACAGCAACGGTACCGGTCGGTCAGTCAGTCTGGTCTAGGTCTAGTGTAGTCTATAGATAGGTTAGGCCCATTGGTTCAGGACTTTTGGCAGTTTATTTCTCGCGAAGCAGCGTTGGAGAAGCCAAGCAAGTTGGTGGCGGTGACGGTCTGCAGGCAGCATCTTGAGACCTCGATGTTGATAGCAGCCATACTCGGCCCACTCTGAGTCTGCCGTAGCTGGGGCATCCTCAACGCATCTACCGTTGGGGTATCTGCGTCTGGCCGGGCTACATCGAGGCTCTACACTGTGTACTCGTGGGTGGTGGCAGCCATAGCTGCCTGTTCCTTCGTCCGAGTTGTCCATTGGCGCTGAAGACTTCATCGCAAGACCTGTTCTTCATCGGGGTGGTTGGCGCTGGCCTCTGGGAGGCCATTCTGATGTGGCGCTACTAACTGGGTGTAGGATAGAGAGTTTGGTGTGAGTTCTGAGAGTGGCGAGATACTGGAACAAACTCTGTTACGATAATTGTTTGAGTTGGCTCATCATCAGTGCAATTTCAATTGTTATCCTTTCAGGTTCTACTTGTGATTGGTTGTTGGGAGTTTGTCAGTGAGAGAGAAACACTATGTGTCTTCTCCCCTTCTGTGCATAGCTGTATTCCGCTACCTACTCTGATTTGTGTGCAGTGTGGACTCTGTCTCCTCTCCCCCTTCTCTTATGCATATATGGGCGTGTATGAGATTGTCTGTGTGTGAGTGGCGGTAAAATCGTCAGACAACCAAGTTCATAACAGTTGGTATCGGAGTTGGGATCAAAATTGGGACAATGAGGGTTGAGCGCACTGAGGCATCTTCTTTATCTGGCGATCTACTGGCGAGAGTTTCATGGCGATTCATCTTCCCCAGTACTGAGTCAGCAGGGAAGAAGACTTTCAGCGGTGGATTCAAGTGTTTAGTGAATGCACTGAGCAAGCGCACTGAGCCTGTCAGGGCGCTTGTCATGAAGCGGCGAGTACAGGGCTAATTCGCCATAGCCAACCGTGAGGGTGGTATTGCGAGGTACCCCAGAGTGGCGAAACTACCTCTAAAGACATCAGGAAACCTTGAGCGGCATCATCCCTGGGTAGCGCTGAAGGAGATTGACACACTATATCAATCTCCTGAAGAAATAACCCCATCTGGGGCTATTTTTAGCATCAGTGGCTACCAGGCACTGTGGCGAGATATTTTCCTGTTGGCTATCTGGAGGGATCTTGGTTGAGGGAGTGAAGCGCTACAGGATCCTGAGGAGGATCAACAAGTTTGGAGCAGTTTTGTGCGTGGGATTCTCAGGAGGGATATCTGGAAGAGATTGGCGAGATAAGGGTCATCATCTGCCATAGCCAGATCTTCATCAACACCTGCGATACTCTTTGAAAGTGAATCCGTTCCATGCACCTACCTGCATAGCGATCTAGATAGGATTAGATTAGTCAATTATAATGGTCTATCTGTCTGTCAGTGACTGGATGTGAAAATCGCAGATTGCATGACAACCATAGCCATCTCTCCCCTACCTCTCTCTGCTCATTTCTAACCCTCTATTGACTCTTTCTGATCCAAATTGTTATGTGACTGCTCTAATGCATTGCGATTATTCTGGGATGCTCAAATTGTGAATTCTGCACTAGAAAGGTAGTGATAATGTGAATTCCAGTTTTGCGTTGAGTCTATTTATAGCTTGTGCTAATAAGGGTCAGTCATAACTTCAATTCTGTCCGCTAGAATTCAAATCTGTACGTCCCCAGTCAATCGCAAATTGAAAATAGGCAATACTGCAGAATCGCATGATTGGATTTCCAGTACTTCACTGGGTACATTGAATACTATACTTCGCCATACCCTAGGGTATGGCCGCCAGAGTCAACAGGGTCCAAATTAGAGTCTGAGTCAGGATACAGGGTATCTGTCTAAATCGCTTGAACTGGTTGACCTCTTTTGTCTGTACTAACCACATTCTATCATTCTCACTTAGTACACTTATTTTCTAGTGGGCTCTGGAAATATAGTGGGTCTCTGGAAGAGTAGTGGAGTGACTCTATTAGCTCCAGTGTGGTGCAGGGTCAGTAAAAGGAAATCGTGTGTATGATTTTGCTGGACTTACAGTCTGTCTGACACCTGACCCCAGAGACACCTTCCAACCCAAACCGGTGATTGCCTATACACCCACCTGTTCCAGTGTCTGAGTTCCGCAGCGATTCCGGGGTGTCTGAAGGAATCTGATCATCGCTGCAAACTCAGGTTGCTGTTTTTGTTTTATTATTTTGAAACAGGACCATGGGGCTCAGCAGCAGCCACAGGTGGAAGTTGTGATGAAGGTGGAAGGTCAACAACCTTCAACCTCCACTCCTTTTCCACCTCTGAATGCTACTCAGCAGGAGGAGTTGCAAGAGCAGCTGAGGTGACAACAGGACCCTCTTGCAGAATTGGAACGTCAGGAGGCAGCTGAGCTAGAAGCTGCAACAGATTATTCCAAAAGGGAATATCTGTTGCAGCAGCTAGACAAGGTGCTCTCCGATGAGCGTTGTGCACAGGTGACTAAACACCTGACAGAGATGATCATCCTGGAGTACAAGATCACCAGTTCCCACTTCACAAACTGGGACGACCGTTTTGAGCGTTTGGAGCGGCGGGTTGACGACCTGGTAGCTCAACAGTCAAAGATTTTGGATGCGATTCAGAACTTGATTTCTCAGTTGTCAGCCGCCAAGCTGATTGCCCCTCAGCTCCCTCTACGGAAACCCAAACCTTCTCCTCCTTCTTCAAGTCCTTCAACTCCCCCTGGTTCAGCACATTCTTCCCGGTCACCATCTCATTCCCAAAAAGCCTCAGGCAAAGCCACCTATGCTGCTGTAACTGCAGGAGATCAAAGAGGTCCCAAGATCCCTGCTCCCAACAAGTTCAGGGGTGATGACCCCAAGACCGATGTTGGGGACTGGGCTGCTGGGACCAAAGCCTATTTGAGGGGCTTTGTTTGTGCATAACAGACCAAGGTGGCGACTGTTCTGGGACTGCTGGAGGGACCTGCATTGAAGTGGGCCACCTCCACCTCCAGCAGTCTGCAGCAGTCCATGGAGGACTGGGCATTTGGGCTTGGGTGGGCAAACTTTTGCAGGCCCTGGAGGACCGATTTGCAGACAAGGAGCGGGCCCGAAAGGCTGCTGACAGGATTGCTCGCCTGGGACAGTAGCGATACACGGCACCCTGCAGGCCTTGTTTGCAGAATTCGAGCAACTAACCTCCACCCTTGGGTTGGTCATGTCAATTGATGATTTGCTGACCAACTTCTGCAGGGCAGCGCCTGACAAGTTTGTTGTTGCATTGTACAACGCTGGGCAAAAGGACTGGAGGTCCTTTGGCCGCGCAGCCCTGGACATGGAGGCAAAGCTTCATGTCCAGGCCCCATCCTCTGACAGAAGGAAAGGTGCCTTCCCTAGAGGTGGCAGAAAGGGAAAGGCAACCTTCACTCATGCGGGGTCTGCATCAGGATCAGATTCAGATTCCTAGGCTGATGCACCTTCAACTGGGACTGGATCTGCTGCTGAGACAGATGTTGCAGCAGCCCTGACTCAGGCTGTTTTGGGGGTTCTGCAGCAGCAGAAGAAATTTTCCCCCACCATAGCCTCAGCCAGTGCCAAGGGGAAGGAAAAGGGACATCGACCTTCCTCTTCCTTAGCGCCCTAATCTGCCCAAAGACGTCCGGATGCCAGCTGACCCTCTCAACCCAACCACACTCCCCTGGCATGACCTCAAGATCCAGGAGGGAGTCTGGAGAAGAAGAAAGGAGCGAGGGGTCCGCCTGAGGTGTGAGGGACAACATTTCCTAAGGGACTGCCCTTACATGCCAGACCCTGGTCAATCAAAAAACTGAAACAGACCCTGGGGACTGTAGTTCCCCCCAGGGCTGCACCTTCAGCTACTCAGGTAGGTGAATCTGCAGCTGTTTCAGTTGAGACTATATGTGACAATGTTTGTTTGGGGACTGCGCGGGCAGCATCCTTCTGTTATGAGGATCCTGACCCGGATCAGGACCCGGGGCAAGATGATCTTCAGTCACTTGCTGCCTTCTTCCTTCATCTGAAGGAACAGAAAAAGAGCAAGTTTGATCTCATCTTACTTCGGCCCCTGATCAACTGCACCAGGATCACTGGGCTATCGGACTGTGGAGCCACCAGGAACTTCATATCTCCCAGTGCAGTTAAAAAGCTGCATCCGGGCATGAAAGTTCAGCAGCTGCAGCAACCGCTGCTGGTGAGGATTGGTGACTCTACAATGCTCAACATCAGGGAGAAGGTCAAGGGTATCCCTGTGACCTTCGATAGTGCTGGAGAAGTCAGACACAGTCTGAACTTCTACATCTTCCCTGAGCTACCCTTTGACTTGGTATTCTCGATGCAGTGGCTGAAGGCAGTCAACCCAAGGATCGACTGGTAGATCCCAAAGGTTGAGTTACCTAATAGCCAGGGGGTGTATCAGCCATGCATGGTTGTTGCTGATCACCACCCTAAGACATCTTGCTACTGCTTGTGAGCGAGGGAGTTTCATGCTCTCTCACGCCAGTACCACCACGAGCATCTGTTTATTGCTTTGGTCAAGCAAACAGATGCTCTTCCTGTTTCCTGTCCTTCTGAGATACAACAGGTGGTAGATCAATATAATGATCTGATGCAGGAGCCCTTTGGATTACCCAACCGGCCAACCAAGCATCACATCGAGCTGCTGCCTGGAGCAAGGGCCGCATCTACAGGATGTCCCCTGCTGAGCTTGAGGAGCTCAGAAGACAGCTTGAGACCCTGACTAGCAAGGGCTGGATCAGACCCAACACATATGAATTCGGTGCACCTGTTCTCTTTGTGCCCAAAGGGAATGGCGAGTTCAGAATGTGCATTGACTACAGGGGTCTCAACAAGATCACTAGGAAGAGTACAAAGCCACTTCCTAGGATCGATGACCTTCTGGATATGGTGCAGGGCTGCACAATGTTCAGCAAAGTCGATCTCAAATCTGGCTACCACCAGATTGAGATGGTAGAGGAGGATGTCTACAAGACAACCTTCAAGACCAGGTATGGGACCTACGAGTTCCTGGTCATGCCATTTGGACTTTGCAATGCCCCAGGCACCTTCCAGACAGAGATGCACCGCATTTTCAGGCCTTACCTGGACAAGTTTATGGTTGTCTACCTGGATGATATCCTGGTATTCAACAAAAATGTCAGGGAACATGCAGAGCATTTGGCTTTGTTTCTTCAGTCATTACGCGACAGCCAGTACAAGATCAATAGAGAGAAATCCTCTTTTGGAGTTCCCTCCGTCATCTCCCTGGGTCATGTAATCTTTGGAGATGGCCTGGCTCCTGAAGCAGCCAAGATTGCTGCTATTCAGGAGTGGCCTCAGCCACAGACAGTGAGGGATGTCCGGTCCTTCATGGGTCTAGCCTCATACTACAGAAAGTTTGTCAGGAACTTTTGTGCAGTGGTTGCACCCCTGACCAACCTAACAAAGAAAGATACTCCCTTTCTTTGGTCCCTCCACTGTCAGTTGGCCTTCACACGACTCAAGAAGGCCTTGACTCGTGCGCCAGTGTTGATGTTACCTGACCCCACTCTGCCATTTATCCTGACCACTGACGCTAGTCAGTATGGCATTGGGGCAGTTCTTCAGCAGGATGATGGGAATGGTGTACGGCCTGTAGAGTTTATGAGTAAGAAGATCAAAACTCAAAAGCTCCAGGACTGTACCTACGAGAAAGAGCTGTATGCTCTTGTCTGTGCCCTAAAACATTGGAAGCACTTTCTCCTGGGAAGGCACTTCAAGATCTTTTCAGATCACTCCACCCTGCAGTGGATGAAGTCCCAGGGAGAGTTGAATGATAAGTTGGCACGGTATATTCAGTTCATTGACATGTTTGACTTTGAACTGAAGCATAAGAAGGGTTGCTACAACAAGGTAGTAGATGCCCTCTGTCGTAGGCCTGACTCTTTTGCGTTGATCTCCTCTACTCACTCCTTTGGAGAGGAGACCCGTCAGACCATTGCTCGTCTACTGCCTCAAGATGAGACTTTCAGACCCATTGTCAGGAATCTGCAAGCAGATCCTAACTCGGAACCACGCTATGCTCTGAGTTCAGACCTGCTGTACACTTACAGCAGAGGTGAGGAACGCTTGTGCATTTCCCAGGACCAGCGACTCAGACACTGCTGATGTCAGAGTGTCATGATGCCCGTGGACATTTTGGGTTCCTAAAGTCTTATGCAACCCTGTTGCAACGCTTCTTCTGGAAGGAGATGCGGAGTGATATGCTGCGCTATGTGGACACCTGTGAGCTCTGCCAAAGGAATAAGGTCCACCGTAGACCTCCTTTGGGACTGCTCAAACCTTTGCCCATACCTGATGGCCCTGCTGAATCTGTGGCGATAGATTTCACAGATTTAGGCAAGACCACCCCTCGTGGCATGCGTCAGGTTATGGTCTGTGTGGACAGGTTCTCCAAATACGCAGAGTTCATCCCCTTGCCAGAGGTAGCTAGGGTTCCGGCTGTGAGAGCAGCCTTTTCTGAAAGGTGGGTCACTCACCATGGACCGCCCGCTTCTATAGTCAGCGACAGAGATCCCATATTTTGCAGCGATGAGTGGCAGTCCTATTGTAAGGATTACCTGCACTCACGATTGGACATGACTTCTGGTCATCACCCTGAAGCCAATGGTCAGGCTGAGGTGATGAACCAAGTCTTATTCCAATTGCTGCGTCCTGTCATCTCGCCGGATCAGCAGGACTGGGATCTTCACTTGGCTAGGGCACAACTCATGTATAACATGTCTGTCCACTCCTCGACAGGGTTCAGTCCCTACTGGTTACACTGGGGACGTGAACCACGACAGCCTCTCGATGACATCATCGATAAGGCTAAGCCTGATCTGACACCAGGCACAACAGATTTCACCAGACGCTATCGTCTAGATGTGGAAAGAGCCCGCGCGAACTTGTTCAAAGCCCAAAAGGCTATGGTTGAACAAGCGAATCGCCACAGGCGGCCTTCCCCATCCGCACTGGTGACTATGTCTGGGTGGCCAGTTTTGAGCTGTCTAGGGAGGAGGATATCTCCCCCAAGCTGTTGCCACGTTACCTGGGTCCATGGCAGGTCCTAGATACAGTGGGCGCTGATCGCTTCGGTTCGTCATACGTTATCGACGTCCCGCTGCATCTATGCACCTACCCGGTCTTTCATGCATCCAAGCTGTTACCTTTCACTCCAGCTGATGCATTCCCAGACCGGCCCCCTCTGTTTGGTCCACCGATCCTGGTAAGGGATATGACGTGGAATGGATTGAGGATGAGTGGGGCACCTGCCCCGACCGGCAGTATCTTGTGAGGTTCGCATTCCAGCCTCCTTCTGAGAACAAATGGTTCTACAAAAGGGAACTTTTCAAGACAGCAAAGTCAGTTGTCTTGCGATATGAAGCGGCTCAGAATGGAAACCTTCCTCGCCCTTCACCTCGCCTACACCCCTAGCTCGGAGGTCCTCGCTCCTGAGGAGGGTAAGCCTGCAATGACTTGCTGATTTCTACTGCCGAGACTGACTGCGAGGCTGTATAGTACAGCAGTAGGTTAGATTCACAATTTTGTTTGGCTGAGGGCTAACCGAGAGACCTACCTGTAAGGAAATTCGTGAGGGACATATCTGCAAATCCGGGGGAAAATAGGCCCAGTACGGACTCGAATTCCTACAGCTACCCTAACTGCGTATAGCAGGCCCGGGCTACCCCTAGGACAGAAAGGCCCTAAGTGGCCTATACTGATAGACGGTCCTATTGCCTATAGCCGGGTCCGGTAGAGGCCGAGAGGCTGAAACAGCAACGGTACCGGCCGGTCAGTCAGTCCGGTCTAGGTCTAGTGTAGTCTATAGATAGGTTAGGCCCATCGGTTCAGGACTTCTGGCAGTTCATTTCTCGCGAAGCAGCGTTGGAGAAGCCAAGCAAGTTGGTGGCGGTGACGGTCTGCAGGCATCATCCTGAGACCTCGCTGTTGACAGCAGCCATAGCCGGCCCAGTCTGAGTCTGCAATAGCTGGGGCATCCTCCGCGCGTCTACCCCTGGGGTATCTGCGTCTGACCGGGCTACATCGAGGCTCTACACTGTGTACTCATGGGTGGTGGCAGCCATAGCTGCCTGTTCCTTCGTCCGAGTTGTCCATCGGCACTGAAGACTTCATCGCAGGACCTGTTCTTCATCAGGGTGGTTGGCGCTGGCCCATGGGAGGCCATTCTGATGTGGCGCTACTAACTGGGTGTAGGATAGAGAGTGGGGTGTGAGTTCTGAGAGTGGCAAGATACTGGAACAAACTCTATTACGATAATTGTTTGAGTTGGCTCATCATCAGTGCAAGATACTGGAACAAACTCTGTTACGATAATTGTTTGAGTTGGCTCATCATCAGTGCAATTTCAATTGTTATCCTTGCAGGTTCTACTTGTGATTGGTGGTTGGGAGTTTGTCAGAGAGAGAGAAACACTGGAGAAACACTGTGTGTCTTCTCCCCATCTGTGCATAGCTGTATTCCGCTGCCTACTCTGATCTGTGTGCAGTGTGGACTCTGTCTCCTCTCCCCCTTCTCTTATGCATGYATGGRYGTGTATGAGATTGTCTGTGTGTGAGTGGCGGTAAAAATCGTCAGACAACCAAGTTCATAACATTAGCCTGGTGCGAAAGTATAGTGTATCGTGGGTGTCCAAGCAAATGGGCTGGAAATTGTTACCCTGGCAAAGAACATCAAGAGAGGGAAAAGAAAAGGGAATGAAAAGGTAAAATAATGAAGAGAAGGAAAACGGAACTGAAATACAAGAACGACATATGGAAATCCCGAAGCATACTGTGTGCCTTCACAGTTTGAACCTTTTAAGCAACAGGGCTACTAGCTTCACATGGAAAATTCCGACTGTATTGACACAGCTAACTTTGGTTCTTACCTGTCGTTGTGAGCAGGTTGATTTTTTCGAGTTCCTGAGTGAAGTGGATTGCTCAGATGTCTCTATTCATGCCATTCAGGAGGGATCGGTAGTCTTCCCAAGGGTTCCACTAATGCGTGTCGAAGGCCCTTTATTGGTAACATGGCTAGCCGGACCTCTGTTTTTTCGCAACTGTATCATTTCTATTTTCCAAACCCCGCTTTGTTCTCTATCAGCAGTGTGCCCGCTTGAGCTGATCTCCTGGAGCTACCACCATTATTCACCGTCTGTTTCAACTCAAGCGTCCCCCTCCCTCCCTCTCCCTCCCCTTCGTTTTGTTCGTTCTCTCTTCTGTTATGGCTCATCAGGGAGTTTTTTTATGACTGCGTATTATCCTTGCGGCGCACCTGTGCGATGCGTGGTTTATGGTGCAATGTGCGGATGAGCGACGTCTGTGCAGGCACTGGGGGCATGCAATTGCCCCTGCTGCACACACACACAGGTGCGCCCT
>BFEA01000006.1:5411488-5443802 GCA_003427395.1 Chara braunii | reverse complement strand
CATAGTGCCACATAAGCAGTGCCACGTCAGCAATGTCACGTCAGACACAGTGCCACGTAAGCAGTGCCACGTCAGACACAGTGCCACGTAAGCAGTGCCACGTCAGCAGTGCCACATCAGACACAGTGCCACGTCAGACACAGTGCCACGTAAGCAATGCCACGTCAGCAGTGCCACGTCAGCAAAATGACGGGCTCACTTCTGGGCATGCCAGGCCAACTGGCAAATGAAACCATTGTCGAATACCGACAGCGGTTCGAAAATCAGCTCGCACTCATCGCGACTGAGGAACAATGCCACTTGGCAGTCAAGGCTGCCCAGCTACAGGCTGACGAAGCGGCAGCAGCAGAGAAGCTGCGGCTACAGGCCGAAGCAGACGCAGATGCCCAGGCTTGCCGCAAGGAAGCCCAGGATCTGCTGCTGCGTTATGAAACCAACAGCATCGAGAGACTCAAGTACTGGCATTTTGAACCGAACGGCGACGAGGCAATACCGGAAGAGCAGCACAAGGATGCCACACCGGCACTGGACGCGCGTGTACTGGACTTGGAACAGGCTGTACCAGGACCAGAAGCTGGAGCTTCCAGCAGTGCATCCTCTAGCCGCCAACTGGAGGAATGCGTTGACCACGTAGTGGCAATGCTAGGAGACATAAGTGCCTTCACAGAGCCGTCCACCATCAGCCAGCGGTTCGAGTTGCTGGACACTAAGATCAGTCAGCAACAGCAGACTGACCGCAGCCACAACAACAGCTCGGCGAGGCCATACAAGATGCCGACGTTCCGGATCGAGAAATTTGATGACTACACACATCAAGACCCGGTCGTCTGGTGGCAAGGATTTACAACGGAGTTGGGGATTCACGAAGTCCCTGACCATCTGTTCATCAATGCTCTGTTCATATACACCAAGGAAGGTTGTCAGATCTGGCTCAGCCACATGGCAACCATCCACGGCGTCCAGGTTTCAGACCTGTACAAGGTGGTCTCCTGGGAAGATATGGTTTGGGTCTCCGCGGAAGAGTTTGCACTGGAACAGGATGTTTCATGCAAACTGCTTCCCAAGTGGTTTGGACCTTGGTTTGTGACAGCAGCCGCGGGCGATGAGCCCGATGGCCCTTCATTTGTGATCAACATTCCAGAGCATCTGACGGTCTATCCGGTCTTCCACGCCTCAAAGCTGGCAACATACACGCCAGCCAAGAGCGACGACTTTCCGGACCGACGATCGCAGGACCCTCTTTCTATGGATGGTCATCAGGAAGTTGACCGCGTCATCTCCGATCGCAAGTACGGCAGCAAGCCGCGACAGTACAAAGTCACATTCAAAGCATGCGATCGCGACGACACTCGGTGGATTTCAGGCGCAGATTTGAAATCATCCGCACCGCTGATCTACGTGCATTATGAAAAGCGGAGGTTAGCTCAGGAAGCTTCACGACCAGCTCTTCCCACTCGGACTGTGGTCCCTCCCTCAGACAGACAGCTTCGACCTCGCGGGTAAGCTCGGTTCTTCAAGGAGGGGGGGGTGTGGCATACTGCGTAGCCACACGGGCCCTGCAGGGCCCGTCCCGGACATTCAGCCTAAAAGCCTAAAACTTAGGGCTTACAGGCCCCGGTCGTTTCAGCCTGAAAGCTGAAAAACGAGGGCCTGCAGGCAAAGACTGAGCTTTGATCAAGGAGTAATAGGAGGCTTCCGTGAAGGTTGCCTATTACTAGCTTTAATTCTGTATTGACACCTGTATCTAGAATGTTCTCTGAGTATTGGTCCAAGTGTTGAAACGATTCAACACAGGCCTCCTAACTACCTGCTTAACTAATAAAAGGATGCTCCCGGGTGAGTTATCCAATCGCTTGCACTAGAATGCATGAACTGCTTGGTTGTATGAGGACTACATTTACTTTGAAGGGTGACTGAGTATCCCCGTGAGGCTACTCGACTACACCTTTGACTAACCGTTTTGCCTGGAATTGATAAAGTTATGGAAGATTCCCGGGTGAATCAGCCCACTACTTGCTTATGTCAGGACAAGAAGAAGAGAAAGGAAAAGGAGTGCTCCATCGGGAGTGACTCCAAAGGTTCCTTAAAAGGAATGTAAGAAAAGGCAAACACCGCGGGAAAAAGGAATTAAGAGAAAAAAGAAGATCCGAGTAGCTTCAGTTCATTGATAAACTCCTAAGGGAGAAAACCGCCAACTAGCTTGAGTTGATCTCAGCGAGACTACCGCATAAGCACCAAAGAGTGTGCTTTTCCGCATGAGAGAAAAGGCAAGGACTGAAAGGAGGGGAAATGTGAGATTCCCTAAAAGATAACTTAGGACATAGGCAAGGAACTCCTTGAAATAAAAGGAGAAGGAGAGACAGGTGACTTAGGGTGGATAGAAGCTAGGGGTTAGACTTTGGGATGTTGATCCCAAAGCTCACAGACAGGATCTAAGGGCTTGACCTTTAGATATCTATATGTGGGAAATCAAGTTGGGGTGTTGAATCTTTGTTGACCTGTGTGTGTGCAGGTCCATGTTTTGATCTACTGCAATTGAAGGAGAAGTCCAACAAAGAGGACTCAATTTTCTGTTATCACTCGATAACAGGTCGGTCGTTGCCGATTGAACTCTTCCTCCTTTGACTTGACACCTACATCTAAAGTCAAACCTTGTGGTCAGTAAAACTGTCACCTGTGGTCATCGCCTAAATGGTCCTGGTCACTCTCAAGGGTCCTTTGAATAAATGTGAGGGGGCTGGACTTGCATCTCAGGAAAGATAGAGTTGTCATGCATGGTTTGGGGAGTAAGGGACAATGTCAATGGTTGATGGTTGACGCCGTTAGTGCATGGCATGTGAACTGTCTTTGCATTATGTTGTGCAAGTCTGTTTTCTTCGTGAGTTTGGATTTGAACTGGACCTGATCTGTTGAAGAGTTTTGGACGCTCAGCACTTGTGAAAGTGGGAAGGGTTCCCAGCGATAATACCTCGATATTCATAATCGAGTCTTATATATTATCTGATGATCAATCATACGTTGAGTGGAATAGATTATCTTTGGTAGTGACAAGGTTCTGTTTTTGATACGTTGATCATAGAGGTCAGAAGGAGAAGGTGTTTTGGGAACAAAAGCGGAAGTAGACGACCATCTCAAAGTTCGACCTGAATATCAAACGGGTCAGTCCTAGGTGTCTTACCGCGCGTACCCCATATTATGCTACAGCGATCGAGCAAATGCCCTCGGCCGACCTACCTATACTCAGGCATGTAAAAGCCTTCATACGTGGGCCGATAGCTCAGGAGGGATACGCCTACCTAAGGGTGGTGACAACCCCTTGGGTAGAGGTAAGTTGTACCTCGCGACGTTCCGACCTGTCGCGGGACGTCGTGAGAGGTATAGGCCGCGCGCACGGTTGGAGTGGTGACAAGTTGATTCTTCGAAAATAAATACTGCGTGACATGACCGTGAGGTTCAGCTCTCCCAGCAGGGTGCGGGACCGCCGCGCGCGATAGGTGGCGCCGTTGCCGGGGACCTTCGGTTGCCTGCCAAGGTCCTATGAGAACGGACCTGGGCCTGGTTAATTAAGCCCTAGCAAAACGACAAGTAGAAGGGTAGGATAGTATATGAGTCTTCACTAGGTAGAGGGAATAAGCCTATAGAAAATTGGTACGAGCCTAGTATCGGAAGGGGTGCCTTGGGAATACGATACGCACAAGTTGAAATACCTTGTACAGCGTCTTGGCAAGTTTAAGTTTGTACATCCCCTTGGAAAATACTAGTTCATTTTGTCTACTAGGAGGAGAGCTTATTAGATCGTCCGTAACAAATGACCTAATAAGAAGCTGCAAGACCTTTTGAAAAGTTTCATCTCTATAAAAATCCCTTATGATTGTGACACTCCTTACTATCATTCATACATCAAGTAGAAAATCTAAGTTTTGATATTCCTTAGTAACTATACGTATTTTGAATTTTAGGCATTACCTCAATTAGGTACTTAGGATACTCCTTGAAGTAAAGCTTTCCACCATGCCTCGCGGAACTGGAGCTGGAAGAGGAAGAGGCGGATGACAAGGAAAGGCGGCAGAAAGGCCGATTGACTTAACGAGGGAAAGGGCAGAGCCTGAAGAAGAAGAGGAGGAAGAGGAAAAATGGGAAGGAGTGCGTTTGCGCCGGCGTCTAGAGGATTTTCGCGAGCGCACGCCATCCCGCGAAAAAATGGCATATTACTCTTATAAGTATGAACAACATTATGACGCTCCGCCGCCGCGATTTGAACTACTTTCATCACGCCCATATCCTACGCCATCGTCTTCCATGGCACGCCGCCCTCAGCAATTGGCCGTAATTCCCCAACCTCCCCAGCCTACCCTTCCACCTCCACCGCCATACGTACCTGACCCTCCCGTGACATCTCAGAGTACACCGACGAACCACCGATTATGTATCACCCTAACATTGTTCTTCCTATGCCAAATAGAGATGTGCGGACTAATCTCGTACCTGATATATAAAAGGGTCATCTAGAGGAGGGGAGTAAGGGTAGGTTCTCTCATCGCTGACTAAAAGAAAGCCGTTAGGAAATCCATCTGAGTAGAATTGAGAAAGGTAATTTGGATCCTCATGATCTTTACTGAGGTCAGATCAAGAGAAGCTAAAGAATAAAGGGGGTATGCCAGGAAAGCTACGAAAAAAAAGTACCTATTTTTAGGTCAGGCCATTCCATAGTAAGGGTACCCAAAAATTAGTGACTGGAGCAGTACATTGAATAAGTTGTCCTTTGGCTTGCCCTTGTGACAGGTCTTCGGGATTTGATCAAGATGCCTTATGCAAAGTAGGTGTCCAGGGTCGAGGCACCCATTAGGAACAATGATGGTTTAGAAATGACACTGCCTAAAGGGAAAGGCAGGGCTGAACTTTGCGACACGTGGTGGGGCCACTTGTTAGGGGCTGAAGCATTTATGTGGATAGAGGAAAGTTGGGATACGATAGAAGAATGCAGCAGATTGAGAGTGACTATTTACCTGTCCGCTTGTTTAAGGCAAGGTCGTCTTAATCGAGGGGAAGAGGGGTATCTACTACAACTTATCGTGATAGCGGAAGCTGCACTCAATGTTTGGATCCGAGAAAGTCAATGGCAGGAAGCGAGAGAGTTTAGGAGGGAAGTTAAAGTGCTTCCGGCCAAGGACTTTGTCCTTCCGATTCGTTACATTAGAGCCACATTCCCTGATTTCATTATCAACTTGATGTTTAATGGCCAAGCAAGGGTGGAGTTGGCCGCTGAAGCCGCACTAAGAGTACATAATAGAGGGTATGACTTCTCCACTCCTCATATGATTTACTGCTTGTACCTAGAGATGGGGCCCGAACTAACCGAAAGTGATTTCAACAACATTTTATCCATCATCGACGCATATGCTCAATCTACCATATGGAGGAAAGGTTTGGGTACTGGGAAAAGCTGAAAGAGGAAGTGCGCTCAGGAGTCTGCGTGGATGGTATTCCCGCTATGTTTGGGTTGGTCTATAAGTTCTGGTCTGGGGATTGGGTTACGGTAGAAGAGATGGAAGAAGAAGAGAGAGGATTTGTATTCTAGAAATGACAGAAGAAGATGGCAAGAGAATAAGAAGAGCATGTAGAGAGAAAAGAGAAAAAGATGAGACTAAGCGGAAGCGGTGAGTATCTGAAGAAGAAGAAGGGATAAGTACTGAGGAGAGGTAAGAGTGTGATATGAGGAGGTCAGAAGATTCGGGTAGAAATGTTTATGTCGGCAAAAGAAAAAGGAAAAATATAGGGGGAGGATATGTCAATTCCAAATAGGACTTGCATATAAATACTGTGTGCCTTTTGTCTCTCATTTTTGTATCGCTCAGGTCACCAACGATCATCCCAAAAATGTCGTATGCCATTCAGGAATTTGGCGTTGAACTCCCCGTTCGTACGCCACAAGGGTTGAGAATGTCCCTGCCTAGAGGCCAAAGCGAAAGAGAGGAGGAGATCACCGCATGGTGGGGCACCTCAATCAGGCAGGAAGCATTTGTATGGGTTGAAATGGGACGCACCCTCGATCGAGAAAGTATAATAGTACGAGCAACATTGTATCTTTCATCGCATCTGTGGAGGATGCATGGAGTAAATCTGGCGATAGGGCACAGTCAGCCCTTATCACGATACATTCTAATCACTGGGACAATTCTTGAAGAGAAAGTCCGAGAAACAAGTTGGGGGGAGTTCAGGCCAGTGATTTCAATGATAGAAGCAAGGTGGGCATCGTAATTTGTTTACCCCACCAATTATATAATAGCCACTCTTTCAGATGAAGTCTTCCAGGGACACGTAAATGTAGAGCAAGCGGCCTTAGCAGCTCGAGCGGCGCCCCAGGGAGGGTGCAAATTTTTCACACCAGAGGCCCTCTACTGCCTATATCTGGAGATAGGGCCAAAATTGGTTAGTGGGGATTTCGAGGAAATCCTATCAATAGTTAACGCTTATGTCCGCGTTCATTTCATGGAACCAAGGCAAACGTATTGGAAAAAGCTCAAGGCCGAAGTAAAAATCAGGGCATATGCTAATAGTATCCCCGTAATGTTCGGAATGGTATATAATTCTTGGACAGGCGACTGGGTGTCCGCTGAAGAGGTTGGACGAATGGGATGGTAAGGAAGGTGACCTGAATCAATTTTAGGTCTGAAGATGACAAAAGAAGTTGGACTTGGGTACTTAGAAGCAAGATAGGGACGCTGGTTATGAAAGTTAGGAAGTACCGATTGATGAGGAAGGATAGGGATCATGAACTAGAAATGTAGATGCAGAGAGTCTTGAATGGTATATGGGATAAAAAGGGAAAAAATTTAAAAGGGAAAAAAAGAGTGAGGTGGGCAAAAATTTAATTTGAACAACCATCGTTTTGTCTGTGTAACACAAATTTGCTAAAAACAAGCGGGGAAAATGGGAGACGCAAATGGGGCAGAGCCCATAACGGTGGCCGAGATCGCACGATTACTGGACAGTAGAAATGTCAGACGGTCTCAGCTACCCCGGATAGAGATTTTTCCATTCCAAGGGGAAAGAGTATCGCACTAGCTTGAGTTGCTAAAGCAAGTCTTCAATCGACTGACGCCGACAAAAAAATTCGCCCAGTTATTCGAATATGTGTGGTGGGAATATCGCCCCAACGTTGAACAGATTGTGGTCGATGCCCAAGGGAACTGGAATAATTTCAAAATGGAGATGCAAAGGAAATATAAGCTTGGAGATGGATTGTTGACGATCGACCAACTTTATAATGTCAACCGAAATGACTTCACCACAATAGGGGCGTTCGCAACGGCCTTCGAGAAAATGGCGAAACGAGTGTCAGGGCTTTCTGAAGAGATGCAGTGTGTCATCTTTTTGGGAAAGTTCTCAGGATATGAGACTATGGAGCTGACCCGGGGAGGGGCTCCGGGGAAAAAGACTTCCTGGGAGACGATAAAGAAAAATTTGGCGTCCGGGGATCTAGACCAGGTATTCCACCATCAAGTGAAGATGGAGAGGAAAAGGAAGGAGCTGACTCAGCCTTAGGAGGGGTGTTGAGTAGTATGGTCACTCAACTAAAAGAATTGAAGGACAAGGTGGAGTCGGGAAAAGTAATGGCAGTTGAACAAGTGACGAATAAGAGGAGACATGAGGAGGAGAGTGATGGAAGTAAGGGGGAAGCAAAAACTGAAGTGGTAACACAAGCTAAGAAGGCCCAAAAGCAAAACCAAAACCAGGCACCAAAGAAACAGGGGACAGGAAAGGGACAGAGTTCACAACAGACTGGGGTAACGAATGTCGCAGGAGCATCAGCCCCGGTTTCTCCATTTGGACCATGGCCAGTGGTGGCTCCTATGGGGGCATGGCCGGGATATTACCCCGGGAATCAATGGCCGGGTTTTGGTCAAATTGGGATGAACCGAAACTTGCCCCAGGTTCAAGGAGACGGGGCGGGACCATCCCAAGGGCAAGGAGCAAGTGGAGGAATGCCACAACAGGCCCCACCGCTGCAAGGTAACCAAGGGCAATTTCAGGGACAAAGGCACGGTCAAGGGCATGGTAAGGGCAGAAATGGAGGTAGAGGAAATGGCAATGGAGGGAGAGGATTCGGAGGAAGAGGAAATGGTGGATAAGGTGGAAATTGGGGAAATCAAGGAGGTAATCACACTGAAAACTACAATCAGTCGAATTTTAATCAAATTGGACAAGGTTACAACCAAGGTTTTGGTCAAGGTTATGGCCAAAGGTACGGTCAAGGCTATAACCAGAATTACGGTAGAGGGTTTGGAAGGAGTGATGGGCAATGGAATGGTCAAGGGGCCGGAAGAGGATGGATAGACTATAGCGAGTGCGTATGTACGCACTGTACGATAAAAGGACATACCGTAAGAAGGTGTCATGTTAGGAGGATGGATGAACATGACGGCTTGATCACATCAAGTATCGACGGGGATGTATTCGATAAGAGAGGAGACAAGATCGACCCAAACATCCCTGGGGGAACGAGAAAAAAAGCCATTAAAGTTGCAAGACTTGGACCAAGCGCCCTTGCCATGTTTCGTATATGGCAGGAGAAAGAGGATCCTTTTGTTTGGGTAGAAAAAGTTGACGAACTAAGTGACCAACTAAAGAAAGGAGTGAAGATTAGTGAGGAAGGAGAGAATACGCCACTGGTTGACCTCCAGTCAGATGAAGATAATGTAGTCAGAGAGTCGGCAAGGGAAACCCTGGGAAGGGTGGAAGACATGATAGATAAGATGGACAAATTAAATGTAAAGATGTCTGATATCTGCGAGGAGGTGAGGAACCTAGAAATGAAAATGCCGCATGTATTCACGATGGGTCAGTGGAAAGAAGATGATGGACCAAGGGCTCCTAACCCTAGAGCTTTGAGGGTCACGCTGGCTGCTGGGCCAGAAGCCGCTTATCAGGCACTAAGGAACTTTGTTCCTGATACCTCGCGGAGACCTAAAGGAGGAAATGCGCCAAAGGAAACAGCACAAGCTCCGGTACCACCTCAAGAGGGAGCCTCTATTGAGATAGAGGAAGAGGAAGAAGAGGAACAGGATGAGTTACCTAAGGAGGAAGAAGACAAACAAGCTGAGTTGAAGGCTAAGAAACGAAAGATTGATGCTAAAGGAGGAAAGGAAACAGTTAGGGAGAAATCAAAGAAAAAATGGAAGTACCAGACATCGATTGAAGAAGGGGTTGATCTCGAGAACCTGGTCAATAAGCTTATTGAGGGACATAATGAATTGTTGAACTTGAAAGAATTTTGGCGACTGCGCCCAAGCTCAGGGAGCTAGTAAAAGCGAAATTGGCAAGAAAGAGGGTAGCAACAGTGAGGATGGGAGACTTGATTCCTAAGGAGGCCAATTGGACGGTAGCCGGGAGTAAAATGGATTGGAAGTCTGTAGGGACGGGATCCATAGACGTCAATATCAGAGGGAAAGGATGCCCCGGGATGGTGGACACAGGAGCAGAAATGAACATCATGAATGTTGAAACAGCTGAGAAACTAGGGTTGGAAATCGACAGGAGGAACTCAGGGTACCTCAATGGGGCTAGTGGAAAGTCAGGTTACATAGGGATTGCCTCAAATGTGGTTGTGGAAATAGGAAGCGTCAGGGTACGATCCTGTTTTTACATCATGCCTACCTTGGATCTTCCTATATTACTAGGAAGGTCCTTCTTGTCACGATCGGAGTCCCTTATCATGAACAAGGATGATGGGACCATGTACGTAATTCTATGTGATCCTGCGTGTGGTAACTTCGAGGTCATCACCTGTAAAAATTTAGGTCCTCATAGCTTGAAGAACCGACTCAATGTTGGGTCATATACCTTTGAGGAATCTGAAAATAGGAGGAAAGAATTAGAATGGGGGGGTCTGATGAGGAAAAGGAAGAAGAAGAAAGTGGAGGTTTAGCCTTGAGTCTGACCAACATCGACCAAGCAATGTACATGGTGTCCGCGTATGGCGAACCGGAGGCCATTCGGGCTTTGGCTGACAAATTGTATGATTTCCCTGAAGGAGGAAGGATGGAATTGGTGTACAGGCCACAACCTAGAGAGGACAAAGTGCAGGGGCCATATGCCCAAGCATGCGGTCAGCATTTTTTTAGGGGTGGGCTCAAGCAAGGGGGAAAGAGGAGGTACAAGACGGTAGACAGAAAAACCCACCCTGTCCCGGTCCTAGTAACACATGAAGAGGGAGTGTACTATGAGCAGGAACGAGAATTGATTAGGCAAACGAGAGAGAAATGGGAAGCTGAATCCTGTCGTATCAACGAGGAGACTGAGAAAAACTTGATCATTGGTGAAACTGAGTTCTTAACCAAGCAAGAGAGGGCGTTAGTAGTTGACTTAATGAAGGAAAAACACAGCGCCTATGCTTTCAACGATGAGCAGAGGGGAAGGTTGGATGTGGACTGGATAGGAATGATCCGAATTCACACAGTCCCTGCTGGAAGGTCCATTATCTCGCTCATAGATCTGTACTCCGGTTATGACCAGTTCCGAGTATATCCGGCAGATAGGCCGATAACAGCAATGCATACTCCAAGGGGATTGATTCACATGAACGTGGCATCCCAAGGATGGACGAATGCGGTAGCCATGGTGCAAAGGAGTATGGTGAGTGTCATGCAACCAATTAGTCCGCAGATTACTGAGTCGTACATCGATGATCTAGCTGTGAAAGGCCCAATGGTGAAAGATGAGCAAGAGGTTGCGCCTGGCATAAGGAAGTTTGTCTGAGATCATGTCAATGATCTCAGGAAGATACTCGATTTGTTATAGGAGTATAATCTTACGGCTAGCGGAGCTAAGTCCAGGCATTGCATGAGTGAGGCTACTATATTGGGCTTTGTATGCAACAAGCAAGGTCGTCGTCCAGACACCAGGAAAACAAATAAGATCCTTGAATGGCCTACACCGTTCAGGAATGTCGGCAAAGTGAGATGTTTTCTTGGAACGTGCGGGTTTTGGAGAATCTTCATCGAAAGGTTCACTGCTAAGACTGAACATGTGAGGAAACTGGTTAGAAAGAATCAGGAATGGGAATGGGGAGAAAAGCAGGAACAAGTGGTGAAAAGTTTGAAGGAAGAATTTAAAGGAGGAGGTCTTGTGTTAGGGGTCCTTCATTATGGGGCTGTTACTGAGCGACCCTTTATCATAGAAACTGATGTTGGGCCCACCGCTCTGGGAGGAGTCCTAATATACGCAGATTTGGAAGGGAAAGAAAGACCTTTGCGTTTTGAGAGTCGAAACCTCAATACTACTGAGCGGAACTACTCCCAATTCAAAAAGGACGTCTTGGTCGTGCTACACTGCCTGCGTATCTTTAGGCACTATCTCTATGGGAGAAGGTTTGTCCTAAGGATAGATCCAACAACCCTTGTATATTCCCTCAAGAATTTCGCACCCACGGATCCTACTATCGCCAGATGGCTCACGTACATCTGGATGTTCGATTTTCAATTGGAACATATCCCAGGGAACAAGAACAGGGCTGATGGGTTGAGCAGGATAGAGTGGGAGAAGCCTGGAGATGCCAGGGAAGAGACTCCACCAGTAGATGGATTCCTAGATGAAGATAATATGCATCTCCATGTGAATTCATGGAGACTGAGTGTTAATGATAGGGATGCAAGGAGAGGGAAGTCCATGAGGTACGCTCCAGCAACTTTTGTAAAGATCGATGGGTTGGTGTTAAAGCCTTTCATTGAAGAGGACCCATGGGAGAAACGAATGGAGAATGGATGGAGGAGTTGGCTCTGGCAGAAACCTACAGATTGAATGACGATCCAGCGACAATTGAGGCAGGAACGAAGCAGGAAGATCAGCACCTGCTGACAATGGGGAGAATACACTATCTTGTCAACTCACTCCTGCAAGTTCAGGCTGTTAATAAAGAAGAGATAGTAAAGGCAGACGAGATAGTGTTGGGGGATGACTTTGAATTTGATGAGGAGTTGAAAGGAGAGGAGTTTGAACAAGGGGAAATCTCAGAAGATTTTCGGGAATAAGAATATGATGGGTTACACCTAGAAATGAAACTTCTTCTCTCCGGAGATAAACGAGAGAGGGAAGTTAGCAAGAAAACTCTTCGCATGAGAGATCATTACATAGTAAGGGGAGACCATCTCTTCATCAGGGATAAAAGAGGACCTCCTAGGAGGGTCATTTGTGGAAGGAATCGACAGATCGATGTAATAGCAACACTTTATGACGGACACGTGGGAGGTCACAGGAGTTTCGCCACAACCATCAAGAAGGTGACCGAGCTATACTTTTGGGAGGGTATGTATGGAATGATCCGAAAGTACTGCGAGTCGTGTGTCCCTTGTCAAATCAGATCTCCAATCAGATGCAAGGAACCCTTACATCCAAGGTATATCAAGGATGTAGGGGCAGTAATCCACCTAGATCTCCTGGCAATGCCTGGCAATGCCATTGGGATTTGAGGGTTACAATTATATCTTTGATGCCCCAGATAATCTTACAGGATTTGTTGATGGAAAGGCCATACGAACCAGGACAGGAGCAGTCTTGGCAGAGTGCATTAAAGAGTATTACCTCCGGTATCCTTTCGTTGTGGACTTTACAATGGATGGGGGGTCTGAGTTTACGTGTGGGGAAGTGAAAAAATTGGTGGACGACCTAGGAGTTATTGCCAAGTACACGACCAGAGCACATGCTCAGGCAAATGCACCTGTTGAAAGGGGACACAGTGTCGGGCGGCTGCCTACCAGCCGAAGGTTTTTCTCTTTGAAATGAAAAACATTTTTTCCTTTATTTTTGCTGAATTTGCGTGGTTTTGACGTATGCGTGCATGTGGGTATAGTGTTTTGAGGCCTCCGTGCCCTCATACTAACCCTTCGATTGGATGGAGTGATGGTACGAACCCTGGTCGCGAGCGGGCTCGGGCGGATCCTAGAAGATCGAAGTTTTTGTGTCAAAAGCGGTGTGTGCAAGCGCGCGTTGGAAAGGGCCTTGGTTGGGCTTAAAACGGAAGACCGGTGAAGACACTAGACCTCGGTCGCGAATGACCACCGGACTGCTACGGGTGCCCGTGGCAGAATTCGCTTGCACGGCAGTACCAAGAGATCGGGAGGGGTGACACGGCCATCGCCAGGCAATACTATGACGCAATTCTGATACAGCGACCGCCAAAAATTGTACGGGATAAGAGGCACTGACCACGGGAGGCACCTAGGCGTGTCGGCTGTACAAAGGGGTCGGTCGGTCTACTGGGAGTCAGCGGCCAACGGATCAGGGTCTCCGCATGAGGGGCGCTGTGAACAGAGAAAATGGTGATCTGGGACGGCTCTAACGGCCAGGGGAGGAGGCAGGACGACTCGAGGAGGCACCGACGGGATCCTCGAGCCACCGACTCCACCAGGGTGCTCGACTGAGAATCAGAGGTGAGTTAGGGACCCCCTATTGGCGTGTGTGAGAGGTAGGAGGTGACTCTACGCGTCGACCAAACGCAGGTAGGGAGCGGGGTCCGAAAGAGGGACAGGTGGACTGGCGAGGGAAAGGCAAGGAGGATCGAGAGGGGAGGGGGACGAAGGGGGGCGAGGCGTGATCGGAGCGGATAACCGCTGCTGGTAACTGCCAGAGCCGCGGCTAGAAACAAGCGTCGAGGAGACGGGCAGGCAAAGTGGGGAAGGAGGAACGTCAACCAGCCGGTTGCCTGGTGGAGGAGAGAGTGGGGGCGCGTCTTCTGATCCGGGGGAGAAGGGAAGCGACATTGGGGATTGGTAGAAAAGGAGCGGAGGATCGAAGGGGTCCTGAGTGGGTCCCGTGGAAGGAGATAGAAGGAAGCAAGGGGCGTTCTACGGATTTCCGCGGAAGGGGAGGAGTCGGTGAGGCTGTGAGGGAAGGCAGGAAGGGTCATGTCCTGCAGCAGAAGATACCTGTACCAAGAGCGCGGCTAGAGCCGTCGTTGGAAACAGGCGCAGAGAAAGCAAGATGGAGGAGAAACAACATTCAACTGTTTGCCTGGGCGGGAACTGACAGTAACACGGACGGTCTGCGGACGAATCATCGAGGTCGGGGGTCCGACACATACTGGTGATCGATTCGACTATGAGAAGAGGGGCGAATACTATGAGGTTGATCCGACGGCAAGAGAAAAGGGGAATCCTATTGGAAGTAGAGAGAGTTGCGCTGGATCGCTAAGGGGGGGGATGCGATCTTGAGAGACGGGGAAGTGCCTTCGGAGAAAAAGCAAGAGATTTGACGAAAAATGTTTGGAAAAGCGAAAATTTGGCAAAGCGGTAAGCGCCAATTCTATTGAAGTAGAGAGAGCTTCGCTGAATCGCGAAAGAGGGGGGTGCGATCTAGAGAAACGGGGGAAGTGCCTTCAGAGAAGAAGCGGGAGATTTTACGAAACATGTTTGGGGAATCGAAAATTTGGCCAAGCGGTTGGCGCGAGAACGAGGGGAGAAGAGGGGTGGAGGTAAGGAAGGGAAAGAGGGTTTGGATTGGAAGCGAGGAAGGAAGGAAGGATCGTTGCAGGGAAGAGAAAAGGAGTACTTAAGGAAGTGCGACGGGAGGAAAAGGGAACGCGCACAAGGTGTTCGATTCGCACGGGGGAGAGTTCTCTTTTTTTGCGTTCGAAGCGACTTGGCTCACTTCGGGCGGCCTACGGGGGAAAGGACTCTGGACGCACGCCGGCGCCTTAGAGTGGCGTCTCGTCTGCGCACCGGGGGCTAACGCACAACTGCGCACTTGGGCTAACACCCGTCCACACGCTGGCTAGGCTGGAGCTCGGGTGAGCTCGTGTGGGGGAGAAAGGAGAAGGGGATGTAGAGGGAAGAAGCGGGAGTATGAGCGCATGGAAGGAGGAAGGGCTCTTACAGGCGCCAGAGACGTCGCGACGGGCGCAAGAACGCGATAGTGAGGGCGACGTGCGACCGAGGAGGAGAGATTAAGGCGGAAAGAAGCGAGGGCAATCGCTCTCCGATCGCTGTCTTCTGCCGACGCCTCGCTCCGGCCTACTTTTGTGACTTCAGGATATCCCATCATCTGCAAAGAGATCAATGGAAGAGGAGAAAAAGTTATGTTGATATTGCATGAAGGGAATCCACAAGAGAGATGATTGTCTTGGGTTTAAGACAGACAGGGAAAAAGGGTTGGTTAGCCTGGATGAGAATAACAGACTCATCGATAGGAGAGGAAATATGATTAAGATAACCAAGGAGGGATTCAGGGTCCAATTGTACGAGCAGCTGAGACTCACCTTAGAGGATTAGAATAAAACAATTTTGAAATCCCTTTAAGAAAGGCATTGTATATTAGAGATTGAGGGTGAAAGAGGCAGTATGGTGAGTTTGGTATTTTCCCTTCTTACGAGCATTAGATGGAGTGCTTTTGTCAGTTCATTACAGGACATGTACTCTCACAATGGCTAGGATTAGGGGATCATGTATATTATTTTGACTCGGCATTTGTACTCTAGTAGTTGAGGGTAGATCAAACATATGATTCATTTTCTGTCTTGAGCTTCTGTGCATCAGTCTGGATCAGTTTTGGGCATATACTTTTTCAGTTGAGTTTCTCTATCCTAAGTTATTTACAAGGTATCCCTATGGGGAACTTGAACACTTTGCACTTTCACAATTGAGTTGGTCAAGTGTTTGTTTTTTGTGTACTTTGGATATGTGTACAATCTATGCTGTCAAATCTTGATCTAGGATGCTCAGAAAAACGCCAAGTGTTCAAGAGTGATAAGAGTGACTGAAATGAGATTTGCAAAGTTTAAAAGTTGTTGGCACTCTTGATGAGTCATCTTTATGCCTTGTTTATTTGGTTATTTTTTAAAAGAACCCTGAAAGGGGGTATGAAAAAGTCAAAAGTTATTTTTGAGGAAACCGTGTGAATCAAGGAAATGTATGTTATGAATGGAATGGATGTTTTTCTGCTTTCTGACAAGACAGGGGTCAAACACATACTTTTATACTTTCATTATGGATATTTTGGTTGACTTTTCTATTGGAAAAAGATGCCCGAGACGTGTGCCTATCCAGCCTGTGATCGAGGTCTGGTAGGCACGGCCCCTAAGTGGCTCTGACGATGCCCCTCGATCAGAGACAAGTTTTACAATCATGTTGAATCATTCTTATTGATATTGTTTCTTTCATATATACATTTAATGGGTTTGTTCACCCATTCAAAGACAACTAACGAGGGGATAAATTTTTTTTTTGTCAAATTGAATTTCATATGTGTATTTTTGAAATGATCATCGCTCATCCACTTATGGAGGTCAGTCTGAGGGACTTAAAACTACCAAGCCTATGGTGGAAAATTGGCATCGTCGGGACGTAACTCCTAGCGTGGGCTGCTGACCTAGCGTAAGCAGGCAGCGGGCCTTCCAATTACGGCCTAGGACTAAACTTGAGGGGAGGGACTCCCTAACGATAGTATCGGTTCAGGTAGATATCGGGGGAATCGAGAGTCAGGTCTAGATATTTGATAGGAGGTAATTGTCCTGTGTTGCGTAACCAATACAGTTACCACCATTAAAATAACAACATGGTGGGCCACAGATCAGGCCTGATCAACCGACTGTGGTGGGTTGAGACCGAGGTTGTCGATCCCCTCACATTAGACTTCGGGTGGGACGGTAAAAACAGACTTAGGTCGTGGCACTGCAGGGTGAGCACTCCCGAAACTACAGCAGGGAGCGGAGAAGGACACTTGGGGGATGACGGGGGAAGAGTTGCGTAGAGCTAACTAGAACTGGCAAGATAAGCGCGCGCGAAGGGGGAGAAGCATGCGAAGAGAAGAAGGAGGAGGAGAAGAGAGAGAGAGAGAGTGGATGTACCTACTTCTCGACCTGTTTGCACGCGGGTTCACACCAACGTGCCTGGTTTCAGCAGCGAAGCTGAGATGTGTGCAGTGAAAGAAGGAGACATCGCGAGTAAGCCGGAGAGCGGGAGATCCGTGAGGAAAAGAGAAGGAGAAGAGAGAGAAGAAGAAGAGGGAGACAAAGAAAAGGATTCATCGTGACGGGGGTAGCAACTATCAATCTAGAACGAGGAATGCCTAGTACGCACGAATCATCAGCTCACGCTGATTGCGTCCCTGCCCTGTTTATACGCCTCCAAATGATCCTACCGATTGAATGGTTCGATGGAGTATTTGGATCGTGGTGATCTCGGCGGTTTGTCGCTGAGGATGCTGTGGAAGTTTCATTGGATCTAATCAGTTAGAGGAAGGAGAAAGGGTAGAAGAAGACGAAGGAGAATGAGAGGGGAGGAAGAAAGAGCACCTACCTGATCAAGCGATTTGCGACGACGACAAACGACGACGACAACAATCGGGGAAACGAGAAGAGAAAAACAAGTAAGTCTCTAACCTCACGTCGACCTCATAAGATAAGCAAAATAAATAAATAGATAAATAAATGAATAAATGAATAAAAATAAAAATTGAATGAATCTATCTGTAGAACATGGAAATATACGTCCCTACTCTACACATATGTGTACGAATGTGTGTGTGTGAGTATGTGAGGAGGTGTGCATAACCGATCGCACGGCTGGTCAAGCGCAACTCCCATCGAAAAGATGAGCGAAATCGAGCGAATCTTCCACTACTTTGGGATATGCAACTACGAGTGTGTGTGTGTAAGAGTATGAGAGAAGGAGAGAGAGAGAGAGAGAGGATTACGATCATGGGCAACGTATCTGGTAGGAAGTCTTCAAGGTCGCGGCTGGGTTTGCGCGGCTTCCATCAAAAAAGATGATCAAGATCGATCGTATCTCCCGTCACAACGACGAAAGATTCACTTCAACACATACGTATGGCCACAGCTCTCCGCACGTAGCCCTATCGAAAAGGATGATCGAATCTTCTGCTCCAACATGGAAAATATACGGTACTTTATGTGTGTGTGTGAGTGTGTGTACTGTGTGTGTGTGTGTGAGAGAGAGAGAAAGAGAAAGATAGCTCTTCTTCTTCCTCTTCTAAGTCCACCATCTCTTCTTCACCCTCTCTCTGTTTAACTTCTCAGTATCTGTGGACTACGAGAGAGAGAGAAAGAGTTGTGGATTGAAGACTTGACGACATTGGATCCGGACTCGACATTGGGATTCAGACATTGGACGGGGATTATCTGGGACCTGTATCACAGACTTGATGTTGACGACATTCCCAACTTTTCGTCTCCTTCGTCTGACCCCCCTCCTCTTCGTCTGCGCATGATGGGGACAGGCGCATTCTTCTTGAGTAAGCGCCAGGCCCCTTCACACCATGTGACGATAATGATGTTGGGGCTGCGTTGCAATATCGACCGTTCGGATCATTGGTATCTAAGTCTTCCGCTACGCTATCTGTACTTTGTATGAGAGGTCGGTTCTTGTTCTGGTCTGCGCCTTTACCGTAGGCAACTGTGTGCGTGTGGGTGAGTGAGAGAGAGAAAGAGAAAGTGGGAGAGAGAGAGAGAGAGAGAGAGAGAGAGAGAGAGAGAGAGAGAGAGAGAGAGAGAGAGAGAAGGAGAAGGGAGACCGACTGCCGACGCCAAATACAACGCACCCTCGCCGTTACTGTATCGGACCGGCAAGAAGGCCAGTATACATTCATTATATCTTATTATTATTATTATTATTATTATTATTCTCTTCGATTTCGTAATCTCAATTGAATGAATCTGCCCCTAAAACTAGGGCAGATTCTGCATTTCAAAACGTGGACTTACGTTCCCCGCCACGATCTCGATAACGCTGCGTACCGTGCCACCTGATAGAGATCGCTCCTGTGGAGGAGCAAACCAAGGCGACAGGAGAGGAGGAAGTCTAAGAGAAGAAGGAGAGAAAGGAGTTGGAAGGGAGAAAGAGAAAAGAGAAAGTCGAAGACGAGAAGGGAGAGAGAGGGTTCGAAAGGAGAAAGAGAAGAAATCGAAGGGGAGGTTGAAGAAAGGAGAGAAAGAGGGATTGAAGGAAGGAGGAGAGGAGAAAAGAGATGATGATGATGATGATGATGTAAGGGCACTTACCTTGCATTGGCGGTGGTCTATATGGGCGACATAGTCAAGTACTTTGGACGGCCGCTGCTGTCAGCAATTGCGTTGTCTTTCTGTAGTCTGTAGTATATGTGTAGGAGTAGGCTGGGCGTTGAGCGCCAAGTGTGAGTGTGAAGGAACTGGACTCTCGTGTTGAGAGGAGAGAGTATGCTCTCCATGGACATTGGTATATTATTGGAGCAATGCTACTCTCTGGACATAGTGAGACTATCTGGCGTTCGATGTGAAGGTGTGATCTGGATTTGTCATTTCGCTACTGCTTACCTTCCTTGTATTTTTTTGTTTTTTATTTTATTTTTATTTTTTATTATCATTAGTATTATTATTATTGGTTATTATCATTATTATGTAATCAAGATATGTTTTCTTCCTTTCTCATATGAACAGGCTTCACACCAAACTAGAAAAAAGGGGGGCCAGACTCGGAGCTTAGAGATATGGATGGCAAGAACACAGTTCGATTATGCTTTTTGCTTCGAAAAGACTTTGGCACGTTTAGCAGCCAACAACTCTCTATTTGTACACACAGGAACACTCTGGGTATCTCCCGTGCCACTTACTACAGACAGACAAACATAAGACACACACAGACACTGAAAAGACACACACAGACACTGAAAAGATATGCACAGACAAAGAAAAGGGACACACAGAAAGCTAATCCCGATTCTTCGATAGAGCTGTTGATGACATCATGCGGCAATTATAGATGTAGGAAAGATAGGATCTCTCGTCTGTAAACTAGGTGCTGAGGGCCAGATAGTATATCAAAGATTCGTTCATTGTTGGTGATGATGGGGCAGTCTGCACAGTTTCACTCTAGACCTTGCTTCCGCTACCGTCTCATCAAAAAATAATTTTGCGCACAAGTACCTTGCCGACCATACCATCACTTCGTACATCACCCTTGTTTGAAAGGTCACACACGCAAGGACTCCTGCCCGGTGCTCGCGGATGAACTCCCTAGCTCGCCGCAGACATTCTTGTTCCTTCTGATTTTCCTCTACGTGCGCTCTAAGTAGAACTGTCACTGTAAAACCCTCGTTCATTGTGTACTCAACGTTAGCCCCTGTGGATGTTCGACCCCGCATGCCTCTACTGACTGCCCTCGTACAAATATCTCAACTGTTCTAGCCCAGCGTACTTGTCCTCCACGCGCCTTCGACAATAGGCAATGAGATCGGATGACCTCAAGCAATCTACCCAGCAGGTCGCGTTCATTAGTCATCTCACTGTCTCGTAGTCGAAACGCCCCCACCTCACACAGACATCAAAGTAGGTCGCCTTAAACCGAGGCGGTAATCCCAACCCGAGGGCGTACATTGTGTCGACAACAACTCTGCTCAGATTGTCGACGCCTCCGTACACCTTTTGTATCATGAATGTAGGCAAGGTCCACCTCCAACATTCTATAGGGTAGAGATCGGGTTTCGGGGTCCAAATACTATGCGCACTAGGTGCTGACTACCCTCCATCGTACTACCCAGTCTTCGACTCACAATAGATCTCGCTAGAGCTTCGTAATTCACCAGGTCCTAATGATTCCAACTAGCGCTAGTCATATCTCGAGGTCTTGAGATCTATAAAAAAACAGATGTCGTACCACCTCCACTTGTCGGCCACCGCTCGTTCTCCTACTGTCCATAAAAACACTTCGTCAGCTAGCCACGTCCCAGCATACCTAGTCAGTGTCTTCTCGCTTTCGTCTAAGTGCACAGGGAGAGGGATATCAAACCGTAGTGCGGTTTCCCTAGGTTTGACCAACCTCTTTGCCCTGTAAGAATCGGAGTCACACTGTAACAGGTATGCCCACCATGCGCTAGAATCGCTCCTCATTTGTCTCCATCCGGCCTACGTCTGGCCACCCCTCATGTCCTCACGGCTACACTCTGAACCCGACCATGAGTCTCGCGAAATGGATCGAGCCTGCAGGAGTTTCGTCCACCTCATCGACCTCCACCTCATCCTCCGACTCGGATGCCTCCTCCTCGGAGTCCACCCATTCAGGCTCACATGCCTCCTCGTCGTCTACTCCGTCATTGTCCACCTCAGCGCCCACGCGATATCCCGGTGCCCTATAATCTCGTAGTATCGAGTCAGCTGACAGGGGGCTATCAAAGCCTCGCTCCCCCACCACGAGTCCTAGTGCTTCGAGAAAAGTCGGTCTATCGATGTAATATAGTCAGACTCAGCCCGAAGCTCGCGGTCAAACAAATCCCATACGTAGGATGACAGGGGATGCCTACAGTCGTAGCCCTCCTCTCTCCTACAGTCGTAGCCCTCCCCCACCGGGGCCCGACAGTCACAAGGGAGTAGTATATGTAGTGGGTGTCAAGATCTCCCCTCGAGAAATGGTCGAGCTCTGTCCCGGTGAGATAGGTCTCGACCAAGCCTACAATCCTGCCAAACACCTCGTCAACCACAAACGAGGGATAGTCACCCTCAATTTGCAGCCCGAGTGCGGGAAGAACCCGTCGCGGATGACCTGTAGCTCCCCCGTAATGATCCGGGGAGGATACTTGTCTCTCCACAGTGCGGTGTCCTGCTCCTCAAGCTTGAAAACCTCTACCCTCCTCCTGAATATATCGCTCCGCCCAGCTGATGATCCCACAAGCTCCCCACGTTACCAGGGTTAGAGCAGCCTTCTTGGCTACTTTTGTACTCAAATACAGGTAGGCCTTGACCTCCCCGTAAGCGGTCTCTCTAGGATGTCAGCCATAAGGACCTTGGATGCTCTTTAGCTCCCGGTACATACAGAGCAAGGCGCCAAACCACAGGAGGATCGACCTCCACTTGTATCGACGTTCGTGCTAGTCAGTGGGTCGAGAAGGCAGGATGAATTCGACCAGATCTCCCTCTATAAGCTCGGGAGGATCATTCACCCAGTATCGGTCCACTGCATACTCCTTTGCCGTCGAAAGGTGGCCACATCCGTCTACCTATTCTCTCTAGCTCTATAAGGTAACAAAGGATAAGAGGGGGGGAGAAAGGGGGTGAAGAAACTCACGATTTCATAAACATTTCGGCGGCACTTACCTTTCTCCCGTTGGGATCGGGTTCGGGACAATAACCCTATAAGATGACAGTCGAGGACAGGTCCTAGCCTACCCTAGGTACACGGATGGTGCCAAGTTCCAGGTTCTAATGGACCCTACACGCTTTTTACCCGAGTTTCCTCGAATATAGGGCGCGTGCTCTATTAGAGGGAATTCGGTCTATCCCACCGTCGGGCACGCTTCTGACCAGCATAACTCGTCCCCTAGTCAGAAACTCAAAATATAATTGGATGGTACTGGTTCCTTGAATTTTAAGGCCACTATATGATTTTTTTTCAAAAATTAGAATTTTAATTAATATTAATCTGAATAAACGAGAGATAACTAGTCGTACAACCCCAGTACCTAGGGGGGTGAGCCCAAGTCCAAAGGGAAGCCCGAGGTAAGCTCCAACTCCCTTTTGTCCTTTGTTTGGATTTTTTTTTGAATTTTAAAAAATAAATTATTTAAAATGAAATTTAATTAAGGAAAATTCCTCCTTTGGCTTTAGTTCTTTAAAGCGACAAGACAGATCTTTCCCTGAGGCAGAAATGTCCTGTCAATCTTCTTATATCCGCTTTTTATGAATTTTTCTATATTTTTTAAGTATTAATCTAAATAAAATTAGAATTAATTTGAATAGATTCCTTTTCTTATGGGTCGTTGCCTGCCAATTTCCTAGATTTATGGGTGGTGAAAACTATTTTTTGAGGAAATTTTTAAAAATTTCGGCACCTCTTTCCATCCCCCCGTTGGGATGGGCTCTAGGACGAGTCCCTCGAATAAGGCTGCCGAAAGAAGGCCGGAAGTAAAATAAACGACAAGCAAGAAACTAAATTTTAACAGGTTTTTAGGTATTTATTTTAATTTTTATTAATTTTATTGGCAAAAATTCAAACTATATTTCCATTTTTCGCGTAAACCTCTTGCTGAAGAAGCCCGAGACTCCTCGAGACTGCGCGGTAGATTTTTTCGGTCCTTGCACTCGCACAATATCCTAGTAATGCCCTAGATTTAATTTCTTACAATTTTTTGTTTATTCCCTTTTTATTGCTTAAAACTTATTTAATTACGTACACAATTTTTTTACCGTCGACGGAGGGTTCCTAAATTTTCTGCTAGTTCAGCCGCCCAACCTTGGCCCCGGGGTCTCCCCGCTAAAGCCGCACGGCTTAGCAGATAAAATTAGTTTCAACCTTAATATAGCACTGTTTGTATTACCCCGTCTTAGGGTTTAGGGTTTTGCGTGTGATCACATGCACACTATAATCCTCGTGTTTTTGGGATATTCCTCGTGGTTCAAAGTCAAAAGTTATCGGATTACAATTTTTTTATTATTGTTTTTTTTGTTTTAAATAAATTAATAAGGAATTATAATTTTTCAATTTAATTTGTATTAATGGGCGCTATTGGATTCAGTACCGCTCGCATGCGTTGCCCGTTTCCCCCGTCCTAGGTCTCGAAATGTTGGGAGAAATAAATTGGACAACTTTGTCCCGAGCGGCGAGCGGGCGCCCTCAAATTCTCTTCCAATTTCCCGTAATTAAAATAAAATGGAAAGAAGGATTTTGGAAATATTATTTAGAAAAATAAAGAAAATTGATTATGTCCAATCCTAGCCGTTAGATTTTTGTGAAAAGAGTACCAAAATGTTTGTCTTGATGCAAGGACGAACTTTGATCAGGGGGCGGCTTGCGCGAAAACGCCCGGATCAGGAGATATCGCAAAAACACTGATCAATAAAAAATATCAAAAATATAAATCTAATCAAGAAAAACTAATTGAACAGACTAATTAGCACGTGGCCAATCAGCCTGCGCACCCCCGTTCGATTGGGGAAGGCCGAGGCCCTGGGGGTGGAGTCCCCTCCCCGGTAACGGCGCCAAAGTTTGTGTGGAAACCGGGGGAGGGGTCGCCTCCCGTTCGTTGAAGCCAAGGACTACGGTGCCTGTCACTCACTGCGTCCGCTTCAGAGGTCCTCAGCGACCAGCATGGTGTGCCGTTGGTTCTGCCTGTCTGAAATACCTTTGAGTTGTTTCTGTTGATTCTCTATTTAATAGGGGTGTGTTTCTAGTTGGCAGCCGAGAAAAGAAAAGAAAACCCACCCTGATCACCAGAGGTTCTGCCTGTCACCCTGAACAACAGTCTGAAAGGGACACTGATAAAATCCGAGCAATGGATCTAGTCACAAGTCTCGTCACATAGAATCACCGTTTTAACCGGTGAAATTCAGTACCAGGCATAACCTAAGTGTGTTCACAACGAGTACAGGGACATATGCAGGAGTCAGGGGTTTTGTTAGCCCCTCTTAGTGTCGAACTTAAGAGCTCTTGTTTGATCTTCTGACAAATGAAGGAAATCCTGATTCAGGACAAATTGCGAGGGTCGTCCGATAGCGCAATGATCCGGATGAAGTCGTCTGTGACAGTTTTTCTGTAGAATCTCAACTTAACAGAAGCAATGCTGCCATAAAGGAAAGGTCTCTCTTTTCGTAATTATCAATGTAGAGCTCCGAAGTGATGGTGTAAAGCAACAAAGACAGTCACACATTTTGTTTACGGCTACTCATGCTCTGGCGGATGATCAGATATTGGACTTTCATAGTCACCTCAAGCAAGCTTTTTTCCCTCAACCATCACCTTAGGTTGCCAATTCCCAATGGATGAATTAGAGCAAGTTGACGTTAGAATGTGGTTTAACTTACTCATGTCAGATGGACAGGGCTCGTAAATCATCACTCACCTGTGCTATCGCCCGGTGTACTCTCTCTCCCTCATTGTGCCTCACTTGTTGCTTACTCAATCAACACGCTCAATCCTTTCCCCCACAGGCTCAATTATGGACGTAAAAGGTTCTATTTTCAACCAGACCAGCAAATCAAATCGGTCCGCAACAGCTATCCCCAACCAATTATCCGACATCTCCCACTAGTCAACTTGAATTTCAAAGAAAAGAGGTTAGTAAGCATTTAGTATCAGGTAAGCCTGCAAGTCAATTGGCTGTTGTATTCGTGCTGCCTCATAGCCAACTTATATCTCGGTGAACTATCCCTCTTGTCCTACTTTCTCCTTCTTGCCCTTACTGACGCACTCTCTCGCTCATCCTCCCTCAAGTGCGTTGTCTCCCCTTTCTTTCAGTTCACTGCTCGTTCTTGGAGACGACCGCAACCTCGCGCTCGCTTGCCCTCACTATCGTTTTTACCCTTGGCTTCTCTCTTCCCCCGTTCTTCCTCTCTCTCTCCCACAACCGTGGACTGCTCGTGCTAGTTTAAATAGGATCTGCTTGCTTGGAACTGCTGGACACTCAAACAAATCTAAGACGAAGTTGAGAGCTGATTTCAGGGTTAATTACGCTGTGCTCTGCACCCAAGGGTGGGCGCGCTCATTTGGCTATTATCTTCCTTCATACTCATCCAACATACTCATCCAAGCAAGGACCAGGAGCAGTTTACCAGGCGAGTCTTAGAGTGTCGGCCAGGGAAGGGAGAAGATGACAGGAAAAAAAAGAAATAATAAAATAAACAGGGATGGTAGAGGCTCTATGTTTGAAGATGCATGAAAACTTGAAGAGGCAACTGTAATGACCCGCCATAACACAAACTGAGAACACTGCTGATTTCTGATGTTCTGCCGATGGAATGGATGCCAAGATTCCCGCATTCTGCTGTGTTTTCTAAGTCTGTATGTGTGTGTCTGTCTGAGTGCTTGTCGGCATGAGTGTGTGTGTGACCCACAAGGGTACTTGCTTGTTTGGCAGGCCCGTAGGGCCGGTACTTACCTGTGGCCGTGGCATTGAGGGTTGCAGCAGGGAAAAACACTTGAGTAGCAGGTAGGCCGGTACCGCACCCAGTAGTAGTAGATGTGCCCAGTACTCGAGGTCGAGCAGAAGAAGACAAAGTTGGCATTTTTAGAGGCCCAGTAGCGGTAGGCTACGTCTAGGCCGGTACCAGTACATCTAGTCTGAGTCTAGAGCCTGTATGGGCAATATCAGAGTCTGCAATGATGTTTCCCTCCGAAAGGGAGGAGGTACCGGTTGCTTGGGAGGCCGAGCGGCCTGGAAGTCACCGCCCATGAGGCAAGCAGGCCGCTATATCAAGAGGCCGAGGCAAGAGCTCGGCCTGCAAGTTTGGCGACACGCTGCTGGAGCGCTGGCTGGAGTGGCGCTGGGTACTACAGCGCTGCTAGGAGGAAGAAGCCGGGAGCTTCCACCTTGGCTATGGTGGAGCTCTATCGGTAGGAGGAGGAGGGAGAAGGGGACCAAGGAGGAGAGTGTCGGGGTACTTACTTGGCTATGGTAGACACCATCTTCATCACCTTGTTAGGTGCTGCATCTGGAAGGCCCCAGTGGGGGTAGTGCCGCATCAAGGAAGCTCGGGACACAGGCATGGCGGTTGAGTGGGCAGCGACATAGCTGCATGGAGTTGACCTAGGGACAGAAGGGCAGCAGCATAGCTGCTTTGGGTTGTCCTTTGGACAGGAGGGAGAGCCCTCAGTACTCCGCCATAGCCTCGACATGTATGTAGAGGAAGAGGAAGGGTGGCCATGGCTATGATGGACCTCATGTTGTGCCTGCAGTAGAAGTGGGATTCGGACATTGATTCTGGTTCAGCCATTCAACATTATTATTGTTATTTCTTGTTCGGATAAGATGGGAGGAGGTAAGGAGGAGGAGATTGGTTGGCGAGGAAGAAGAGCCTTGTCATTGGTCTATGCTGGAGTACATCATCTTCTTCTTCTTTCTTACTTCTTCTTCTTCTTCCCTCTCTCTCCTCTCAAGTTCATTCATTTCTTTTTGCAATTGGATGGCATTGTACTTTCTGATGTTTGTATACTTCGAAATTGGCCAGGATCGTAACATTGGTATCGGAGCGGATTCTACTTGCTGGCGAGAGTTGACTTTGCTGCTATAACCCTAACCCTAGTGGTAAGGGCTAACGACTTAGGGTTAGGGCGGAAGTTAGGGTTAAGTGGGGCAGCGTGGTAAAGGGAAGCTGCCCTCACCTGACAGGGCTGTGTAGGGTCGAGACTAGACCCGGCCAGGTTGCTTGAGTGCATGTTTGTGGTGGTGAGACACAAGGTGGGACTTCGTGATGCAACTTGAGAGAGGCGACAGTGAAGGGCACCTACAACTTGAATCTGGACTTCAAGGAAGACAAAAAGTGACTTTAGGGCTCCTCTCAAGTTAGGCGATCTTGAGGGTGGCAGCCATATCTGCACCTACTGACTACAAGTTGCCGCTTTGATCTTAAACATCGACGGGGGATCCGACTTTGTTCTTTGGGGTAGATGTTGACCCTCCTAGATGATAGGACACTAGTGTAGAGGATGCTAATTGGGTCAGGATCAGGAGGAGAGGGGGGTGAGTTCTTTCATCTCAAGCGCCCGGTCACTTAGGTAAGTGCCATGCCACCAAGGTGTCCATGTGTGTGTGCATGGAATTGACTGCGTGTTGGGGTTTTATGGGTTTTTCCTCCATCCTCCATAGTCTTGATCTTGCGTGAAGTGCGTGAACTGCTTACTCGCCTGATGAGTGAATGGATGGAATATCTGGTGTGCCATGCTATCTCTTTCTACAGTGCTTTATCTATTTCATTCTGAACGGTTGTAGTCTGTAGGTTCTTTATGGGGGGAAATTTCGTTTTTCAATTCGGTAGGGACATAGTAGGTCTTTGTGGAACTCTTATTGGTTGGGACCCGGTTTTGACTCCACTGGGACCATTTGGGATTCAGTGGGACCAGGCCCAAACAAGAAGGGCCCCTCAGGCCAAATCTGTTGACGTCAGTTACCTTGCTCTATCTGATTGGGACTCGGACTTTATGCTCTCGGACCAAGACACTCGCTGCGGAGGGGACCTCCGCTGAGATGTTTTATTGGACTTTACCGCACGATCCGCCGTCTGACTCGCACCTTGAGCACCACTCAATTCTTTCTTGCATTACGTAGTACACTTTGAATCTGATTTGCTGTGTCTTCATGGAGCTTAGTCCGGCTAGGCTTAAGAGGACCTCATACGTAGTCGGTCCATACTGTGTGGCTGAATAAGATCTCTCTGAACTTTTTTTTTTTTTTTTTTTTTTTACTGCTCTCCAGTCCAAATGAATTGTCGCTCTGGCTAGGAGTTCTACCTTCTCTTCTGATTGATTTCAAACTGTTTCTTTCATTGGGTTCGTTAAATGCCTGCGTCTACACGATCGCAAACGAGAGAAAGAGAGAGAGAGAAGAGAGAAGCTTCTCAGTGTTGCTCTTGAGGGAGTGAGGAGAGGGAAGAGGAGTGTTCTTCCCAGAAGTGTGAGGAAGTACGGACCCCTCTTGAGAGACTTAGTGACACCCTCATCCTCCATCATGGCATCTGCAGCAGAATGGAAGCTGCAAATGGACACTGCCCCTGAGGCAGAAAAAGCGCAGTACCTATTCTTCTATGAGAAAGCATTGAAGAGGGAAGAGAAGGAGAAGGAGAGGGAAGACAAAGTAAAGGCTCATGAAGCCGTCTTCAGTACCGTGCCCGCCTTAACCGATGCTGAGGTGGAAGAGAAAATTGTCCCACTTCTCAAGGCCTTAGTAGAAGTCTGGGCTGTTGAAGACCATACTGGCCTATTCGCAAAAGTGTTTGACGAACTCTAGAAGTTGGGTGAGGATATGGCCCGGATGGCACAGCAGCACCGTGACCATCTGCAACAGTTTGCTAACTTGCAGCCAGCCCAAAATGTCCTTCCTCCTGCTTACCCTGCTTCTAGCGTTGTGTGTCAGTGCGTTCTTGCCCCTCTAACCATATCTTCTTCTTCTTCTGCTTCTTCCTCTTCTTTGAGTGTGGCCAACAGCTTAACCGGATCTGCTGCAGGTCCAGACCCCGCTGCTGCTGCTGCAGCGGCAAGTGGCAGTGCAGGGCATTATGGAACTGTTGCAGCCCCGAATCCGGACCCAGCAATCGCTAGTCCTAGTTGCAGCTTTCCTTACATGGATAGAAAGGCGACACAAATTTCGTCTAAATACGACGGAAAGGACGATATTGAATCCTGGATCAGCTCTATGCGATCCTACTTTGATGTGTTGGGGACACTCCCAGTTACTCAGTCGTCGGTCCTAGGGACCAATGTGGAACCCGCCATAAGGGGTTTCTTAGAAATCCAAGCTATGCAAGTAGGCTATAAAAGAATAGGCCTGAACAAATGGCTGAAGGCTACGCCTGTAGCGACACTCGAGGAACTCTTGATCAAACAGTATGATGATCCACATGCTGCAGCCAAAGCTAGACTTCAGCTTGACAAGCTCAAGCACAACAATTGGACCGGCACCATGCATAGTCTGCAGCAGTACGTTAGTAAATTTTTTGCTACTCCTGATTTGGAGATGACTGCGCAGTCTTGCTTGGATGTGATTAAAGGTATGGTCCCCTTTACTATAACACATCGTCTGGGGCTCAGACTCATAGCGTATACAGATTGGCTTACCCTCATGCGAGACTTAGTCAAGTTGGAGGCACAAGACCTCCCGGGTGGATCGGGTGGCAAAAAGGCCACCGGCCGCAAACGGTTCCCAGGCAGCAACCGTTTTTGAGCGCACGATCTACTTGAGGATGACGAGGAACCCTTCCCAGAGGATCCTTCTCTTGATGACGATCAAGAGCAAGGCTGCGAGGCATCTTGCTCTTCGTCAACTCATGAGTCTTGAGTATGTAAATGACAAAGAATCCATGAATGCCTTCAAGAAGACTGCCTTTAAAAGTAAGGGACCCAAGACCACAATGAAGAACAACACTAACACCATTCTTGTTCCCAAGGGAGCGAAGATTCCACCCAAACCGGAAGATCCTACCACAAAACCATGGGTAGATCTTTGGATAAGTGAAAGTGAGTGGAAACACAGGGTGAAGAAAGGGGTTTGCCTGCATTGCACCAAACTGGGACACTCAGGCGAACATTGTTTCAGATTGCAGCAGGGAAACCAGCAACGGGGGTAGAGATATCATCAGCACACTCTACAGACAGAGAGGCTGAACATGGAAGTGCAATTCCTTCATTGGATGCTGATCCTACTCAGCAAACCTCTCTTGAAACCCCAGCTGATGCTGATTCCAAGGCTGAGAAATTGCACATCCTCTTTAAGGAGCCTTGGGTGGACATCCTCTATAAGGAGTCTTAGGTGGAGTCGGAAGAAATTGACTTTGACGCGTTGTGCTCATATGAAGCAAGAACGCGCGCAAGAGAGAACGAAGTTGATCTTCTTTAAACTCTATATTAATGGCCGTTACATCCGTGCATTGGCTGATTGTGGTGCAACCGCCAACTACTTCTCACCGCATGGCATTCGTAAGGCACGCTTGGGGATGAAGCAAGTGATCTTGCAGAATCCTTGTCGGACCCAAGTGGGCAACCAAGAGGTTGTCTACTCTGCGCATGCAGTCAAAGGTGTGCGCACTACCTTTGACACAGATCGCACAATCACGCATGAACTGAACTTCTATGTCCTTGATTAGTGCCCCTTCGACGCGGTTATTGGCTTGGGTTGGTTGCAGGCCCAATGTGAAAGAACCACGTGGAAGGACTCACAGTTCATGGTAAAAGATGCCATGGGAATCGAGCGTCCAGTCCTCTTGGATGAGCCGCACGAGTCCCAAGTAACTTTTCTCAATGCAATGCAATTCTGCAAAAAGTGGCGCATGCGCAAAGTTGATGAGCAAATGTATATAGCCTTTGTTAGGCCTGCTCATGTGCCTTCTATTTTTGTTGTACATAATGATTTTACTTTGCATGTCGTTTCTACCTCTAATGCAACTACTTCTACCTCTACTAAATCTACTTCTAGTCCAAACGACTCTGCTTCCAATTCTGTTGTTTTGGCTGCACCTATGCAATCCGGTATGCTTGCACCTGAAAGTGATGATCCACTTCCGAAAGTCCCATCAGAAATCCGCAACCTTCTCAACCGATTCCTTGAAATCTTGGCCGAACCGCATGGAGTTCCCGTGCGTCCGGTCCGACACAAAATCGAGTTGGTAAAAGGTAGCACTCCTTCAAAAGGTTGTGTCTATCGAATGGGCTCAGGCGAATTCGAAGAGTTGCATAGACGGATTGATGACATGATTGGGAAAGGATGGATCAAGCCAAGCGAATCCGAGTTCGGTGCACCAGTTCTGTTTGTCCCAAAGAAAGTAGGCAAACTACGGATGCGTATTGACTACTGCGGACTGAATAGAATAACAAGAAAGAATGCATATCCTTTGCCGCGTATTGATATTATGCTTGATGCTGCAGGTGGGTGCAAGGTCTTTAGCAAGATCGATCTCAACTCTCGCTACCACCAGATTGAAGCCGACCCTGCAGACCAGCACAAAACTGCATTCAAAACTCGCGATGGGCTACACGAGTTTATCGTCATGCCCTTCGGCCTCACAAACGCACCAGCCACCTTTCAAAGTCTCATGGACAAGGTGTTCCGCGATCAGATAAAATCGATTTGTTGTTGTTTATCTCGATGATATACTAATCTTCAGCAAGTCGATGGAGGAACATATGAGACACCTTGAGGAAGTGTTACAGATCCTCAAGGATGCGCAACTCCATCTCAACTTCAAGAAATCTGAGTTTGGGAGGGACAACGTCATCTACCTTGGACATCGGTTGTCTGTTGCAGGCCGAGATCCCGAGGCAACCAAAGTTGAGGTCATCCGCAACTGGCCTCAACCGGCCAATGTCCGCAAGTTGCGTTCTTTTCTTGGTCTTGCGTCATGCTACCGTAAGTTTGTACCCAAATTCTCTATCATCGCCCGTCCGCTGTCCAAGTTGACAAGTAACAACGTGTCTGACACATGGGATGGGGAATGCACAACAGCCTTCCAAGTGCGGATGCAAGCTTGTATGAGATTGGTGCAGTGCTGCAGCAAGATGACGGCGATGGCTTACGTCTGCTCAAATATTACAGCAAACGCATGCCCAGTCACAAGGTAGCTGCCTCCACTTACATGCGTGAACTCTACGCCTTGAGAGAGGCACTAGATCATTGGAAACAATACCTCTTGGGTCGTCATTTCAAAGTGTTCTCAGATCACGAGACTTTGAAATGAATTCAGACACAGATTAATCCATCAACCACATTGACCCGGCCACTTCTCCAATCGCCCGACACTTCGTCTGCCTTTCTCAATGTGCGCCTGTGTGCTCTGTGGTCGGTGCTCTACGGGTCTCTCTCTCTCTCTCTCTCTCTCTCTCTCTCTCTCTCTCTCTCTCTCTCTCTCTCTCTCTCTCTC
>BFEA01000006.1:5386364-5403073 GCA_003427395.1 Chara braunii | reverse complement strand
GACACGTGCTACGTTTCTTTTTTGCCTTTTGCCTTCTTGGAAATGTTCCAAGATGCACGCCCGACATTATGGTTGTCATGGCAATGCTACTCCGACAAGTCCCCCACCCGAAGAGCAACTGCCAAGCAGATTGAATGCTGATTGTTTCATTCATACAATGGAAAACCTGGTTAACATCAGCGACACTCCTATAGTTGGAGGCGCCTTCCAACACCTTCCCCGGGCCAATCGTCACTGACATCATCGGAGCCCACCAAACTGAGACTCACCTACACGCGCATGCACTTGCACACATAGCGTCAAAAATCACCAAGTAAGCACGGGGCATATATGCAAGATCGCTTGATCACAAACATATCTAGAGAACACAGCAAACAAAGTCTGATTCTGAATCTTTACCAAAAACATCAACGGGATGACGGAGTTCCTGCACAGCACAAAACAAAAACGATGTTGCAGAGGTAACGGCTCCCGAAACAAAACATGCAAAGATAAAGAAAAAAGAATGTTCGGTGGTATTCCCTGCTATTTTTTTGCACGCGGGTTTTCGTCTGCTCTCAGGCTCGTCTTTTTCTTATTGTGAAAGAAGCGACATATGATAGGGCCATTCATTATGCGTTTTCTTTCTTTTGTGCTTTTTGCTTTTTCTGTTTTTGCGGGCGAAGCTGGAACGGGTCATCTAGTCTACTTTATACCACTTATTTTTATTTGTTTAAAGTTTCAAGGCTTATTTATTAGCGGCCATGATTGGAGCTATAGTACTTACCATGCATAAGACTACTCAAGTAAAAAGACAAGATGTTTTTCAACAAAATATGATAGATTTTCAAAAGACTATCGAAAAAATACGACAATAGAAAGGTCTCTAGTAGCTCAGTGGTTAGAGCAAATGGTTGTTAAGTGCGTCGAGGTATGCTCTCATCTTTTTCATTTTCATTTAAGATTGAGTCTGCAGTGCGCTTTAGGTGTGTGAGGTCCATATTGGACTTAGGTTCTCTACATGTGTTGGTAAGTACGTCGGTAATCAACGTATAAATACAGAGAAGACGTTGCTTCGTGCCTTGCCACGACTGATCTGGTATCCCACCTACACCTCGCGTTCACGAACTCCCCGTTCCACTGCATCTCGGAGACACGGTCGGAGATCTTCCAAGCACTGGCTAAATCTAGTGATCTCCTTTCACGACAAGCTATGGTCCCCCGAATGAGTTCGTCATTCCAGGTGTCTTTCATGCATGCTCCACGCATGAAATAAGTCGTGTTTTTCTCGACAGACATGGGACGAAGGTCAAGGTGGGGCGTATGAGCAGGATGATCGACAACAAACACCACTAATTGCCAACGGAGATGATGGCCTTGTACACGAGCAAGGGCAGCATCTCGACCACTATCGCGACTCAAACGATGGAGCAAGGCTGTGAATCTTCCACTAGAACACGAAAATATACATTTTTGTTCTTATTGCCTCTTGCACGCAGCCCCCTGCACTTGTTACGAATAGGCCGCTGCCCAGATCGGGAATCTGACGTCGCCAATCATCTCTTGCACGCAGCCCCCTTCCAACTCCCGCTGCCATCTTTCTTTTTGCAATTGACTCCTCCGCGCATCACTATTCTCTTGCAGTTCTTAATCTACTACCTTAACTCCCAAACTAAACCCGTTGTTAATTTGGCCCCGGCCTAAAGCGTTGAGACAATCCCTTGCTCGTTCGTTTCCACCGAGAAACGAGCGAGAAAACCCTCCTTCCCTCTTCTCACTTTCTCTCTGGTTGCCTTCACCATTTTCTTCCTCAACCCCGTCGGTGCCAACTTCAGCCCACAACGCACGGTCATGCGCTAAAATGCCCAGGAGCTTGTGCTATCAGGCCGTGTACCCAAGTCCGATGAACGAAGTGCAAGTCAGTATTGTTGCGAGTCTCCACCTCCGCCATCCCCACACCTTTTTCCTATGACGTACTAGGCGCAAAGTCGCGCTTGATTCACTCGCCTTGGTGATTATGGACGCACCAAACAGGTAAGTGCCACGCCAAACCCCTGAATGTCGTCCTGTTAATCTGCTTTTTCCTTCTTCTTTTAACACTCTCCACTCGGTTCCGCTTCCCGACACCATTAGCTAGTCAAGTGCATGGTAGTGCTCAGCAGATACCTCCGCTCACCTGTCAACCCAACTCCCCTTCGCGGAGCCTTTACCCCTCGTTCTGGCAAAATCGTTGCTCGATTTGAGAAACTGGTGCGACCAGTCCCTCCGCAATGCTCCAAAACCCCAACTTCGCATCTTAGTTCACTCGATTCCGTCAAGAATCGAGCGAGCTATGCGACTTTTCGTCTGCCATAGTCTTTTCTTTCGTCTCCGCTATCCCTGACTCCATTTCATATGAACCCGGCGCAACTTTTGCGTCTAAATTCAGTTTTCTCTTTCTCCCTTTGTACTACCGTCTGTGCCAATTGCTTGCTAACCCAGACTCCGCAAGAGGGCATCGACTGATGCAGAGAAGGACGGTGGCCATGGAAGTCTAAAATCCGCTAAAAAGTGTATAACAACTCACCGGCTGGATCAACTAAGTGTATAACAACTCGCCGGCCGGATCAACTAGCCTCGGAAGTGGACAGCGCGAAAGTGTGCGTCCTATACTCGACAGTGATAGTGACTCTGACGCCGCAATGAGTGGGAGGGTCCGGGTCTGCTGCAAAGCCAGAAGCGTGAGTCTCGGTGAGGCGGGTTTCCGGTGTAGATCTTGGTGGTAGTAGCAAATATTCAATACGAACTTTGAAGACCGAAATGGAGAACGGTCCCACGTGACCAATTTCGGCCCCCTCCCTGGTGCCCCGACTACCCTGAGGGAACCTTCAACAAACTATAAGAGGGAAACTTCGGAGGAACCAGCTGTTAGACAGTTCCAATAATCATTCGTCTGTACCCTAGCCGGACGAACGATTTGCAGGGGTATCGATGCGGGCCTCCACCAGAGTTCCTCAGACCTTGCTTGGCTCTTGCATAGTTTACTTTCTCTCGGCCCCGACGGGCGTGCCCATACTCAAAAACTCTCTCAACAGATCGCGAGAGGCGGACGACGCACCTGCAGAGGGTCCCCGCCACTCAGGTTTCTTCTGCCTCATGGGCCAGTCACATACCGGTTCGCATGCACGTTGAACTTCTCGGTCCATGCTTCAACAGTTCATGGGTGTACCAATTGCTGACTGCCGCTGGCCCCGACAAACAGCCTTGGTACTAATGTTGGTGCCGCGTTCCAGAAACGGAACCGGCAACTAAAAAAAAAAGTAAAATAAAAAATAAAAAATGCGAGCATCTATGACTCACGTTTTGGAGAAGGGAGACCGTCGGTGCCTCGTTTAGCTCCATCGACCGGCCCAGAGATGAGCCCGTCCCAAAACCAAGGGGTTTAGCCCTGTCGGGCCGTCAACCCCTTGGCATCTTCAACCACTCCAATGCTCCATTGTTCCCCATACCTCCGCTTTGAAAGTCCAATGTCGTTACTGATAGTGCTAGGTCCAAGGTTGAGCTTAGCATTGGCTAACACCTATGTAAGTGAATACCACGCGGCACGCGGGTCCACTGAAGCGTTCCAAAGCCACACCCCGGCGTGTCAACTAAGTCCACGACCGTCAACCTCGCGCGTCCACCGCGCGGAGGTCTCTGCTCTCGTTCAATTTTCTTTTGCATGCTCCAATTTCCACCCAGAAGCAACATTATTGTCAACGGCGTCTTCCGTATACAACTCTTCCTAATTTTAATAAAAGGAAAAAAAATTGCCGGCAGAAACGTCGACTCCATCATATCAACGAGAAAGATCACGCGCACCTCAAAATTGCGTGCCCCTACACTCTATTTTTTGTCAACCACTCGGTCAGCGTAAACGAAACTCAACCGCGACTTGCGCGGGGTACTCTAATCTTAATCGAACCTATTTTTTGCTACTTGCAGGGTATTCCCGCCGACAACTTACCGGACCTTATTAAGCGACGTCCCTTTCGCCGCAAAGAATCAAAAAGGCTATCAGTCCAACCACAATTCAAATGTTGACGAGAAAAGAACCAATCCGGTCGGCCAACTTGACTCCGTTTGAGGATCTTATCAAACGACCCTCGGTCATGACTAATCACTGCCAGGATTTCAACCTGGGTCTCCTATGACCAGACCTTGGGCATTGGGATACTTGATCTGTACTACAGCGTCAGGTTTGCTTCAAGTAGCCATTAATAATTCTCTCCCTTTGTCCTAGACATCAGCTGACTCATCGTTGGGTGTCCTGTTTAGTCATCGTCCTGCATGCAGGGTCATAACTCAGGACGTCGTCCCTAACCGAGACCTTTTAAAGACACTATCGCCTTATTACAAAATATCTACAAAAATGTAAACGTTTATCACAGATCCCTCCTGCAATCTAGTACAGGAGGGCCAGGTCTCCATCTTGGTCCACCATAGTTTGGTTTATCGAGCCAGATCTACGACCCGCCGCGTTGTTATATTAGCAGTAGTGCCCTCGTTGGTTACGCAACAATAGGCAGTTTCTTCTGATAGGACGCTCTATCAGGACTCTAAAAAAAAAACACGACAAACTCGACTCTATCCCTCCATCATCCCGCTGGAATAAGACTATCTAAGGTGGCCACACCCCTCAAGCCTACCCTTTGGTGAGACGTGGGCCCGCTGCTAGGTTATGGCGGTTTGCAGCCAACACTGGGGGTTGCGCCTCGGTGATGCTAGATTAACCCATAGTGGGCCTCATATATGCCTTAAGATTAGCATCATAGTGGTTGTACGGTGTGTCGCAATAAACTTAGGCCTACTGCGGGACTACGCAGAGGTATGTTTCACTCAAAAGGCAGAGGTCTGTTTCACTCAAAAGGCAGTTACCAGTTCTCTATAGGACAACATAGAGAGTCCGGCGTCCTCTCCAAAATCCACAAAAAAATCACCGCTAGATCCACAGGGTTGTGGCCTCCTACTTTATTAGAGAAAAGCAGACCACACATCTTAAAAACATCTCTCAAAATTTCATCAATTGCGACCTTCAAAAATTTCACCAATAAATAATCAGTTTTTTGGTTTTTCTCGTCATACTTTATCATCCAAACTGCTTTCCATGCCATTAAATCTTTTCGGCACCTTCTGCTTGAAGGGGAGTCAACCATAAAGTCTCACCACGCCCCCCCACATGGAGGGGAGTCAACCATAAAACACTCGTTTCTAAGAGACCACCTTGTGGGTCCTCGCCTCAACTCAATAAATAACATTCGGCATGGGCAAGCATTTGAGTCTCAAAAGACCCGTAAATCCTTTGGGATTTTCACACATTTTTCACCAAACGAACTGCACTTCCACTTCTTATACTCGAGCCTATTGTCTATCCGTAGGCAGATTGCGCGAGTATAACGAAGAGTAGACAGTTTACACATTTCACATTTATAAAACACACGAGATGCATCATGTACACCTCTCACACGAAAAATCATCATACATTAGGACAAGTCCACGCATGTGAGAGTGATTGTGATCGACCAACAAAGAGGTAGTCTTAAGTTTGTATTATGTATAGAGTTGGGATATTCCAACTCAAAAGAGCCATAAATAACATCCAAGCCAACGAATTAGAACTCAGCATCACCCTAATCCTTACATTTATTTGAGCGCAGCCTGCTCACTCGACTTGGAGTTAGGGAGTCCGATACTCGCGGAAAAGAATTAATCCCAGACACATTATACCACTCATATATGTACAAATATCTAAATCTTGAAAAAAATATTCTCTGTCCACTTTTAGTACCAGTTCTACATGTACTTAACTAAGAGAGTTTCACTACTCGCGCAATACTATAACGAAAAAGAAAACTGATTATTGAATTCTCACTCTCAAAACCACCTCATTAAATTACTTGCTTCAGATACTAATATACACCGACCTAGGTAGTCCTAATATGCCCCATATGCATTTGCCTTGTCAAATCTTTACCGAACCTTATTGTTGAAACCGCATTCACTCTTTAAAATTTCTCTCTTTTAGTGGTCATGACCATCAAATAACAACAATAATATATATATTGTAATGCTATGTATCATAATGCAGAAATAATACTCATGAATAAATAATGATGTCATGATCAAGTGAATTTTTTCCAACCATAAAGGCTTTCAAATACAATAACAATGATAGTATTCTACTCCCCGAACTTTAACACAAGTATATTGTGTCGAGGGGCAGTTTAATCCTTTCTCAAAAGGATAACATCTTATTCCTGAGCCCTGCTCAAGGATCAAGCCTCACTACTTCTCCCTCCGATTTCAGCACCTGCCCCTTGTAGACCCTTGCCAATAAGGTAGACAACCTCACCATACATATTCCGGGATGGCCGATGAACCCACTTGACACAAAAATAGTTGGGGATTCACCCCCTACCTCTCTGTAGTAGGTAGTAGTTGCTTCCCTCATAGGATATGATCTAACAAGGTTCAAACGATTTCCTCCTATTCAGTAGTAATGTAGTTATTTTACCACGAAGGATCATATGACAACACCCCACTACGGACCAGGAACATAATTTCGTCGTGGGTCTCACTACCACTTACAAAACAAGATTATAACTTATTCAAAGCCAACTTTCAGCGAAATAATAACTTCGGATTGCAACTTCACACATTGACTATTTCTCGCGAAATTCACTTTTCCAAGGAACTGGGCACTCCATTCACCTCCGAATCTGCATCGGACGTGGATTATGTGTAACTTCTCTACCCTTTTGTAAAAGATCAACCCATGCATATAGATTCAAAATAAAAATAGACATAAGTTAGTCTACCAGCCGGGCCGCTCGGGTCACCCTATTTTTCGGGCGGCTCGGCCGTGCAAGGACCAAGGAAAGTCCAAGCCAAAAAAAAAAAAATCCCAAAAACTCGGGAAAAAAGTATGTTATGCAGAAAAATAAACTGAACCACTTTTGCCTCAGAGTCACACCGAAATTCTTAACCAAATTTAAAATAAAAATTTAAATAAAAATATAATTTTATTTTTTTATTTTTTTTATTTCCTTTTTGCTTGGCCGGGCAAGTGGACACGGGTCACTCTGGTAGCCTAGGACATAAGTTGATAATTTCAGGTCGACTTGCTTATATAGATAAACGCAAAGGGATTGTATTTAAATAAATAAAATCGGAACCATAGTTCATGTGGCTAGTCATAAATAAAACTCATATAAATGACATCAGGTATATAAAACTACCTTAGTTTGCATTTAAATGAATGTTGACGCAAATGAATGACTTTCATAGATATGCTCGAAGGGTTAATTTCAGAATGATAAACTAACGCGTAGTGAAATAAAATGTCTACCACTTCCCTTATGAGAGTCTTTAGGTGAAAAAAAAATACCTCTTCCTAACCTACGTTATTTCCTAGCTCTAGCATATCATGACACTGTCATGACAACTTAGCGGTTGTGTTCAAGTACCAAAGAGCCTTACTCAAGTAATCGAACACACTGAGTCGCATCAATACAAACGACGATCAATCTACGACATTAGATATGCCTAGAGTCGTTTGAATTACGCTATGGTGCCTCAATCCGCAAAATCTAACCGCAGTTGCCACTACAAGGTGCCAAAGTACACCTGCGCCCAAACCACACACCCCCGTTCAATAGTGCAATCCCATCAGAACCATCAACACACCACTCATCACTCACTTATTTAACGCCATTAACAGAAAATGTTGTTTTGATTGGATCATCAACCTGCTTGTAACCTAGGTTTGTTCTCTAAGGACTCTGGTAGGCAGCCGAGATCCCTGGCAACGACGCCACCTGTCGAGCGCATCGATCCCGCAGCGGAGACCCTCCCGGCAGCGTCACGCATGATTTTGCAGGACTTCGTCGCAGAGCGTTTTCCCGCTCCGGCCGAGTGTGCCAGCCATACCTTTTGCGAACCCCTACGACAGGATAGGGTCATGCGAGGCACAACTTACCTCCACCTGCGGGAGCTTTCACCATCCCTTGAGTGGGCGTATCCCTGCCCAGCTATCGAACCACGTGTGAAGGTTTTTTATATGCAATCGCAGAGGTGGTCCGGCCAAGGGCGTTTCTCGTTCGTTGTAGCATAGGGGGGGGGGTATGGGCGGTCAATGCCCCTCAATCGGACCTGCACGATAATCGATGCATTTGGGGGGCTGAGGTTCCAAGCATGACTCGTCGTCGATCAACTAGGACGCATTCCACTCACCACGCGTTACACCATGCTAAAATTAAAATACAAACTCTCCTACTCCCTTCAGTGTCCGACCCATAACCTTTTGACATGGAAATCGGTTAGGCGTTGCGCGCGAGACTCAAGAGAAGACCGTGCGGACGCTAGGCCTTTCTCATATCGACTAGCCATGCAAGCATACGCAAGCAGCTGCAATGATGGAGTACTGTGTAGTACCCATAGTCACGCGATCCTCGCTAGCTTCGAGGGTCATGTTCGACACTCAAGTGTCGGCTGATACGCGCCTTGAGAAGTCAATCTCTCGATGCTAGACGACCGCCTGATCCCCACACCCTCTTCTGCACCCTGTGGAGAGTGGGTGGTATGCAGGTTCAAGCATGTGGTGACAGTTAGCTTTGGCGGCCTTGGTGACGAGCTCGATCATCCAAGGTCTGGAGAGAAATCAAGGGGTTTGACTTTGACGACGGCCACGGATTCCAACGTTCAATTATAAAAGCTCTAAAAAGCAAAAGGCAAAAGAGGATCTCCCTTTTCTCTCAAAGCAAATCCGCTCGATCCTGACGCACGGTCGCCGTAGACCACGCGGACACTCGAAATGTATACATATATATATATATATGTGTGTGTATATATATATATATATAAAGGGTCATAAGACACGAGACGATCACTTCTCACAATCAAAGTGTGACTTCCCTCAAAAATATATATATGATCGCAGGCAAGTCAAATCGAGAGTCCGAACCACAATCATACCTGCAGTCACATCAAAGGTTCTACGTCGACAAGACACACACTACACGGGGCAACTTTAACCATTCTCTGTTCTCACACCCCTTTGACTTATCCACACAACCCCCCAATCTTTGTCCATCCTTCCCAAAACAGAACAGTCGGTCCTTTTTAAATGGGCATTCAATAAAGTCCGGGTAAAAACCCAAAAGAAACATTTCAATCCACATGGGTTAAGGCCGTTAGGTTGAGTTGCTAGAATTAATTAAAGTTGAGCTAAAACCAACCAGTTATCAAAAGATAACAGAAGAATGATCCTTTGTTGGATCAGGCCGAACGAGTCGAGCCTTCAATCGTATAAGTAGATCTGCATCACAATACAGCTAAAAAAAAAATATACTACTATGTTTAAATCAAACAGAGTACATGCTCCATCTTATAGCCTAGCTCCTCTACTAACCTCTACCTTACCTCTCTCAAAAGTTATCGAGGACTTTTGGCATCATCTCCCCAGAATAGGGCGGAACTTGCTATTGGCAGTCTTGGCATAGTATGTATCATATGAAGACTTGCTATTGGCAGTCTTGGCATAGTCTTGGGATATGACTGGCATCTTTGTACCAACAAGTGACGGAGCTTTGAGGATTTCGAAGTCGATGGAAGCTCCACTTTGAAATAGAGTGTGAAATTGTGTTTGACCTGCCATCTTGAGTTAGCAAGTGTGAGTGAGCATATATGGATGTGATCTCCCAACACGATACTCAGAAAACATCAGTAATCTCGGGCTGATTCTGTGCGGAGCATTGCACATGTCAATTTTTGACAGGTGTATGTTTGACCTGCCATCTTGAGTTAGCAAGTGTGAGTGAGTATATGTGGATGTTATCTCCCAACACAATACTTAGAAAACAACAGTAATCTCAGGCTGATTCAGTGCGGAGCATTGCACATGCCAATTTTCGACAGTTGTATGCAATGCTCTATGTTGGATCGACTTCCCAAGTATGTGATGGTAGGTTAGATGCCTTTTTCGTCCTTTGTGTCTAGAATGTTTAGATGTTGGGGGCTTCGTTATGAGGGTGAGGTATCACACCTGTTAGGCTGTCCCTGTGTTATCGGATGTCAGTCAGTGCTCCTCGGTCAGACTCTGTGAGGATGGGCTCGTGGTTTGGATTGTTTTCTTTTCTTTTTTTGTTTTTAACATACATGTTCTGATCCTGGCTATCTTGCACCTGAAATGTCGTTCAATTGCACCTGAAATGAAAAAACTTCGGCAAGAGAAATAGACAAATGAAGAAGAAGAAATAAGAATGGAAGAAAAAGAAGAAGAAGATGAACATCAGCAATGACCAATGTCGATCCCCCTTCATGTTGCCACCATCATCATCCTCCAACAACTCCCCCAACCTCTCATAAATAATAATAATAAGAATAAGAATAATAAGAATAAGAATAGTATAAGAATAATAAGTTAATAACCAATGTTCGAATCCTCCACTTACTGCAAGCCACCCAAGATGTTCAACATAGCCATCTCACACCTTCTTCTCCTACTTGGTCTAGCTTGTGGCTATGGCGGACCATCAGAGTTGGGCTATGATGTCCAAAGGAGATTGCGAAGCCACTGTCCCTCCTATGGCTGTTGTGCCTACTACCACTCCCGTAGTCTTCCTTCGAGGCATTATCGCACTTGGGGCCTTCCAGGTCCAGCGCAAACCAAGAACATGAAGATGCAGATTACCATACCCACATAAGCTCCTCCAGCCAATCTCCTCCTTGGCCACCTTCTTCCTCCTCCTCGTTGGTCCGCTCCACCATAGCCGAGGTGGAGGGCCAAGCTCGCCTCGTCCTCACCTGGTGCTGCTACAGCTGGGTGACAGCTCGAGCAACGTGCCTCCAAGCTCCACGAGTGCAAATGAGGTGGAGCACTTCGCCTCCCCGCTACCGTGCCTCCTCGCATGGTAGCTTCTAAGCCGTGCAACCTCCAAGTCTACCTGTAACTCTTCCATTTCGGAGGGAAACATCATTGCAGTCGGATATTCCCCCCAGCAGGCTCCATAATCGGACTACTTGCTCGGTACCCCTTGCCTCTAAGCCTACCGTGACTTCTAAAATATACCTTGGCCAATAAAGATAGCACATTTTTTTCCTTTCCTGCCTACCTGAAAGGAATCACGCTGCAGACACCCAGTCACGGTCCCAAGGTCTCGACAAGTCCCAAGTCCCAGGGTCGTCCCGTAGGGTAGGCCGTAGGGTTTAGAGGCGGAAGCGTTGTAGGTGGATAGGTGTCGGTACCAAAGCGTCCTAGCTAAGCGTCCTAGCTATGTAGGAGTCTGTCTGCTACTCGACAAGAAAAGTCCATAAGCGTCCAGTCCAGTCCGACAGTCCCAAGTCCAATTTTGCAGCATGTCCCAGGAAAGTCCGGAAGCTACCGGACCAACAAGATCTTTGCAGCAGACAAGCTGCGGCGGACTGGTACCAGTCTGAAGCAGGCCAAGCCAAGCCAAGCCCAGCCAAGCCAAGTCCTATGTTTAGCTGCTACGGTGGAGCGGTTCATCACTTGTTCAATTGCGAGATGCGGAAGGGCTGCTGCTGTTTGTGCGTTAAAGCAACTTGGGCACTGTGCACCCAAAGAAGAAGAGGGCGCTCGAGAGATACTCCATAGCTAGGCTAGCGGTAGAGCAGGAGGACGGCGGCCAGAGCTGCCAAGGTGCAAGTTACCTGAGTGGGTGTATCCAGGATAACGATCCAGGGGGGGGAGAGAGAGAGAGAGAGAGAGAGAGAGAGAGAGAGAGAGAGAGAGAGAGAGGAGGCAGAGCTAGTCAAGTCAGAGAGAGAGAGAGAAGAGGGGAGAAGCCATAGCCGCTATCTGGTTGAGATCCGTTGTGCGTGTGTGTGCGGCAGAGCCGGTGCAGACAACACATTCTTGTATATTGATAATAATATTGGAGACGACATCTTCAAGTGTTGATTGTTTCTAGATTTGGCTTCTCACGTGTGAACTCTCATTTGATGTTCATTTATGTATGCGAGGTTGAAACTTGACGATTCTTGGCTCATTTTAGTGGTATCAGAGCCGGTTCCCGCTGCATCCGCTCGAAGCTGAGACGCGGGCAAAAAAAAAAAGAAAAAAAAAAATTAGGGTTGACTGCATGTTGAGGGCCGAAGAAAAGAAGGGGCATAGCAAGGAGCAAGGGGAGCATGCACCTGCGATCGAGGAGCTTCATTGAGGGAACGTTCAAGGAGTGAAGTGCTTCTTTGCCTTGGCCCTATCGTTTATGCAATTTGAATTTTGTTGTGAATGGTACCTTCCCACGTACTTTCCTGGTGACCTCTGATGCACATCGATTTTTGTTGATGTCATCTTGTCATTCAAGTTTGCAGTCGCACTTGGTCTGCTTGTTGCTTGGTGAGTCAGAGACCAATCTCTCCTGGAGGAAAGGCTCCTTCCCCTTGTGGGGGAAGTGGTTGGGGTTGCCGGCCTACCGGGGTGGGATCCTAATCCTGTGAGAGTGAAAGTTTCGTGTGTGATATAGGTCGGTCTAGGGTAGCAACTCGAGCTGGATGTATCCCCGGACCTAGTAGGGAGTACGGGCAATAAGCGGCCGACGCTCGTAAAACGACCCGGCTATGCGCAATGACCGGTACAGACTGGTATGCGATCGAAGACTCTATGGGACGCAGGGAGAAGTTGTAGAGGGAAGCAGGGTTCGCCAGTTGTGCAATGCACGGACAGAGTAAGGGTGAGACGTAAGGTCCACCAGTTGTGGATGACAGGGAGATCCCCCAAGGATCGGTACTGAACGTCTGGCTAGTCGCTGGTGGTAGTTATACCCGAAAACCGCTGCAATCAGTGAGGAACGAGTCCTTCGTAACGGTCGACGTGACGTCCTGATTGTGTCCTTAAATAATTCCGGAGGTCTGTGCTGGCTGACCTTAAACTGTCGGTTGCCCACATGATGTTAGGGGAACTGTAGTGATATAAGTGGGAAGGGAATTAGTTTGTTATACCCTGATTTAGGTTAAGATTAGTGTAAGTGTTGAGGTGTAGATCTAAGTGGTGAGGAGGCCGAGTCAAGTTACCTTTGCTGACCTGCGATGTATAGCTTGTTGGCCCTGTCCGCTATATGCCCCCCGCCCTCCGTTTCCTCTTTCTGTTGGGATTCGCCCGGACCTTTCACATGCACTATGTGAGTCAGTCCGGATCGTCCATGGAGCCATACCCCGCTGAACAGCAGGCCAAAATTGATAGGAGGATGGCAGAGAAGAAAAGGGAGGAGGAGGAGAAAAAGAAGGAAAAGAGGAAGAAGAAAGACTAGGAGAAAGAGAGATTGGAAAAGGAGAGAAGGGATTCGGAAGAGAAGCTAAAAACGCTGGAAAAACAGAAACAGCAAGTTGATGTGGTAGAAGAAGAAGAAGAAGAAGAAGAGAAGGTGAGGCTGAACGACCTCAGGCATAGGGTTGAAGGAGGTGTGCGGACTGAAAAAGGAGAGTCCAATCAACTGCAGCTCTACCCAATGGACACCCAGACGTGGATGGAGAAGTTCGGGTTCAAAAAGGATGAGTGGGCAGCAGAGTTAGAGGCCGAGAGGGTCGAGCTCACAACAAAGTTGGAGGTGGTAGAGGACAACGCGGAGAGGGGACTGCTGATGCAGGAAAGAGAACATGAATTATATCAGCGGCTCCTGATAAAGAAAAGGGCGGAGTTGGAGGAGGAGGAGATTGAAGGCTCAACGGGAAGAGATTGAACGCTAGCTAAAAGAACAAAAAGGCCGTGAGGGGGAATGGAGACGACCGTGCTCTTATGGTCAACGCCCTGCTGCATACTAACCAGGAACTCGCCGCTATAAACAAGTCTGTTGTCCCACTTGAACAACACAACCATGAGTTCAAGGGCACTTGAAATAACTAAAGTGTTGCTGCCCACCGTATAGACGAGCGCGTCGTGGGATATCCACAACAACTGGAAGGAATATTCACCTCGAAATTAATACACACCTCGCCATGATGAATTCACGAGGTGGTGGTGGAGGTGGAGATGCTAGTGGTGACGCTGGGAAAGGAGACAGAGGCCCTAAAAAGGAAGGAGATCCGGAAGGGGAAGAAAGGTCATCCGAAGGGGGACAGAGGAGAGAGAAGATGAAGGTAAAGATCCCCTGGACGTATCATGAAAAAAGAGAAAACTTCTATCAATGGGAGGCGCACATGGGTACCTACCTATACAGACAGATGATACCATACTGGGACCATGTGTTGATGGCAAGTTCGTGCCTTGGGAGAGATGCTGCAAATTTTGTTGTCTCCCTAATGGAGGCAGTAGGGTGCACATCGATGGTAGAATACTCCCAACCGACCCGCATTCCTAGCCTTAAAAAATCGGTTGAGGACAAGAACCTGGCCAGACGTATTAAGCATCTGAGCCTCAACATAGCCAATCGAAAATGGAAGAGTGTGTCGGCACTAAGGGCCACTATGGACGAACTCTTGCAGTGCCTCGAGCATGGTCTCACTCCAACGCAGGTTTTGAACAACTTTGCACAAGTAATATCCCCGAGCCCCATCGATCCCAATTGTATGCCCAAGCCAAGGAAGAGGGCATGACATGTGAAAAATTTAGTAAAATGGATGTAGACCACGCTGGCTTCCTCCAAGAGGCAAACCATTGCCATTATTGGAAGGGTTTACAAAAAGGAGCCCGCTGGAAGAAAAAGTCGTTCGAGGGCGGAGGAGTCGAGGAACTGCCCTATGAAAATATAGATTATGGATTGGAAGACCCGAACAGCAACCGGGCAGCCCAGGGACGGGACTATTCGGCTGCTGCAGCCCGCACGGGAGGGCAACAAGGAGGAAGAGGAGGCTGAGAAAAAGGAAGCCGAGGAGGAGGTGGAGGAAGAGGACGTACTCGGTGCACTTGTCTACTGCACGCACCCCTAACAAACTGCATACAGGTTGGCGACCCAGAAGTTCAATTGACTACTTCAATCCAGATCAGATTCAAAGACTGCCACCCGATACAAGGGAGTTTGCCATTCAATACGAGAAGGATCTAGAGCAGGTCAAAAGGAAAATCCTTAAGGCTCAACACCAGGTGGTAGAAATAGCTAACAAACATCGACGACCATCCCAGTTGGCAGTAGGTGACTTGCTATGGGTCAAGTCTAAGGAGTTCGGTCCTGAAGAAGGGATCTCGTAGAAACTATTACCTGTAGGGGGCCATGGCAGGTCCTAGATGTTAAAGGAGAGGCAGATGTCTTATCCGTTAAGCCTTTTCAATTGCTACATGCAAAACTGTCGACTTGTCAGTGGGCCATTGGGGACCTGGTGTGGGACCTGCACACCATGCTTATCAATTTGAATTGCGTGGTGATTATCATTGTAGACCGACAGGCATGTCTATGGGGACTAAATGCTGGAGAAAACATGGAAAGTGAGAGTGGGAAGTGAGTGGAAGAATTCCGATCTAAGATAATACTAAAATCAGCATAACAAAATGAAATTAGGTGGAGTTAGTGGTGAGATGTGGGCCTTGGACAACACATCTGGGACGAAAAGCTCTGCGGATCTCCTACCAAAATATTCTCGTGTCTACTCGGGGGAGAAATGGACAACGAGACAGGCAGATGGTGCCTCATGGACTTGAAATGGAAGGAGGAAGAGGTAAGAATCATTGATGAACAACCCATCTAGGAGGAGACTGGAATGCTACCCCGGACCCGAATAACGATCGTATCTCCCGGGCAACGCCCACACAAACTTCATGAAGCGGCTCCAGTCCAGACTTATGATGGACCATAACTTAGTGGATCCATTCCGTACTCTGCACCCAGGCAGAAAAGCTTTCTCCCTGCTCAAGAAGAACCACAGACATCACACGGCCTTCTGCCCGATTGATTACTTCCTTGTCTCCGGAGCCTTAATGGGAACTTTCAGAGTTGCAGATATCCTGTGTAGTGTGCTCAGACAATGAACAGGAAAACGTCATACACTGCCTAAGCACATGCAAGGTCGCTACTGACTACTGGGCAAGAGCATCTGCCCTCTGGAACTACCTGTTTTCTTCCTTCCACGAACACCCAATCCAACTGCTCCTCTGGACCAACGTTCCCACTAACTTGAACAAGGTTGAGCGCATCTGGTTTGGCACGATTCGAAGGTGACACTCTATGCAGCAGAACATTGGATCCAAGTGCAGGAGAATCAGGACGAGCAGCACGAGATTCTGGCAAAGTTCATGAAAGTATGGCTGATCAGTGGAAAGGTGGTGAACATTCATGTACTTCACCTCAGATGGGAAGACTGGCACAACTCCTGCCTGGTGCAGAGAGAACAGGGCAATCACCTCCCACGGCCTCAAGACTTCAGAGCTACGTATTTCGGACGTATGACCATGGGCACACTTACAAACAACCTGGTTACAGCACTTAAGACTTACAGCAGTTCTTCTCTCGGTGCTTCTTGCGTTTAAGGCTATTTGACAGTGTCTCTGATGAAGACTCTGACAGGAATCACAGGGAAAGGCAAGCTGACAGTCAATCCTCCACCAAGTGGAGTAATCAATGCTGATCAGGGATCCTTTGGCCTGACGGAAGGAGGCTTGAGTGGGTACATGATGTAAGACTGCTTCTTTGACTTGCTGGGGGAAGAAGAACCGGACTGAGGCTCCCCAGAATCGATAAGTAGCCAGGACCACAAGGACCTGTTAAAAAAAAAAAAAAAAAAAAAGTTTTGGGCGGGGCCCGGGCAGGTCGCCCGGGCAAACCGGG
>BFEA01000006.1:5373315-5385164 GCA_003427395.1 Chara braunii | reverse complement strand
AAGAAGAAGAAGAAGAAGAAGAAGAAGAAGAAGAAGAAGAAGAAGAAGAAGAAGAAGAAGAAGAAGAAGAAGAAGCAGCAGCAGCAGCAGCAGCAGCAGCAGCAGAAGAAGAAGAAGAAGAAGAAGAAGAAGAAGAAGAGGATGACGAGGGGAGCAGTTTTTTTGTTTTCCTTACCTGCTGTTTATCTTGCGACCTATCAGGAATGAATGTAAAAAATATATATATATATATATATTCTCAAAAAGAAGATAGAGAGGAGGAGGAGGAGAGAACAATAAGAAGAAGAAGATGAGGGGGAGGAGGACGACGATAGATGAAGAAGAAGAAGAAGAATAAGATGAGAGGGGGAGGACGAGGAGGAGAGAAGAAGCAGCAGAAGAATAAGAGGAGGAGGAGGAGGGAAGAAGAAGAAGAAGAAGAAGAAGAAGAGACCGGCAGTCCTCGATGACGGGCGGCAGCGCAGGCAGCAGCTTCGACGACGGGCGACGGCAGTCCCAGCTGATGGCGACGGCAGGCAGCAGCTTCGACGACGGGCGACGGCTGTCCTGGGCGATGGCGACGACGGGCAACTGCTTCGACGACAGGCAGCTGCTTGGACGACGGACTCCGTGTGGTCGAAACGCGGTGGCTGGAGCAGGGGCCCCGTTTGGAAACCCAGGGCAGACCGCCCAAGCCACTCGCTTGTTCAAACGGGGCGTCCTGTTTCCCTCCAAAAACGAACGGCCCTCTGGCCGTCGATCATGGATGATCGACGGCCGGAGGGCCTTCCAAAATTCAAAAAAAAAAAGCAGGCCTCACGGGCCCGACGCGCCGTTTTCTGGGCATGGTCGGACCCGGTAGGCCCTGCCAACACAGAAACAAGTCCATTCGGGGTCTGAAACCCCCCTACAGGTGAGTGTGCTGGGGGGGCCCGGTCCCCAACCGGGCCGCCTGCCCGTCCAGGCCGCCCGGGACCTCCCCCGGGCAGGCACCGGTCGGCCGGGCGGCCCGGATCCGTACTCAGTTTAAAACAGCATTACAATGGATCTGAATCAGCTGATACTGGCCAGATCCGTCTCTCAAGATGAAGGTACAGTTCGCCATGGTAATTATGCGCACTGGTAAGCACTTGTGTAAAATGGACCTGAGCCCAGCTAAGTGTAAAACCACTCGAAATGGTCCAGCTGGGTGTCATATCACCACTCTCTGCAAGCCCAAGCCTATTCTGCTGAATCCTGATTCAGTAAGTGGCACAGGGTTGAGCCTGCTGTAGGCTGCAGGCCTATGTGAACCAGTACGCAGAACCCGTCTGTGGCCCCTTGTGTACCGTGGTGCAGAGATCTAGAAGAAAAGAGTGGCAGTTGAATGTCATTGAGAACCCGAGAACACCCTGCCAGTTCTTACTAGAACTGGAACTGGAAGATGACCCAGGGTAAGAGAAAAGCCTAAGGCCATTCTGACAACGCTAACATCGTAATATCCTGTGGTTGTGGTGGTGAATGATAGCCACGGCAAGAATCTACGTAGCCTTGCCATACAAGTTTATGGATGCTGAAACAGTCGTGTAGAACATGCGTTTCAGCACCATGCACAGAGCGCACAGATAGGAGAGCGGTGAAAGTCGACCAGATCATCAAACGGGCTTCTCAGCTAGAAATAGATTAGTCCACTCGTTCACCAGCTCAACGATCACACATACACATATCGATCACACATACGCATTCATCGTCTACACCTCATTCCTTCATCATGACATGTATACGAGCACCCTTGTGCAGGTAGTCCACTCCTTCAATCAGCCCAACGATTGTTAGCTCACACATCGATCACAGATACACATTAATCATCTGTACCTCATACATTCATCCATGAAATTGACGCGAGCACCCTTTCCAACATCCATAGTGACTCCACACACTGTCCGACTCCGTACACAACCTCCACACCCAAAGACAGCCTCACACGGGATATTGGAAAAAACTTGGAAACAGTCCTCTCGAAGCACTCAATAGATATGTCGGTGAAGTAGAACAGTTGATGCTCGAAGCACCGTCCTGCTCTCACATCCTGGCTACTGCTGCCAGTTACAGCGTCATCAGGGGCTACTACTCGAAAGGTAAGGTTCACCTACACCTGCATTCTCTTAAATACTTTGTGTCTCCAGCTATTGCCTCTAACTTCTACTTCCAAAAACGAAACAGTAATCCCACCATCAGCACACATTCAAAAATTCAAAATTCGACAGTCTCCCTGCATCATACGCCCGCCAATTTGAAACCGCGTTTAGTTCATCGGTCGTCGACGGTACACCCCGCCAACTGCGCACATTGCGCTCGTTAGTTCAAAATTTTGAAAATTCAAAATCGGTATTACCCCTGCTAAAATTGTTATTACTCCTGCGAGTTTTTTGGGATCCAGCCCCAGCTGCATCCTGCCACGACTTCTATGGTGCGGATAGATGAATGATATTGATGTAATGACCCGCCAAAAACACAGACTGAGAACACTGCTGATTTCTGGATTTTGCCGCTGGAATGAATGCCTTGCTGAGATTCCCGCATTCTGCTGTGGTTTCCAAGTCTGTGTGTGTGTGCGTGCCTGCTGGTTTGCATGCCTGTCTGAGTGCTTGTCGGCTGAGTGTGTGTGTGACCCGCAAGGAATAAGCGATTGTGCGTCCCAAATAGGGAGTCTTTGCGTAGTTTATTTTTAGGAGAATGCCATGATGCCACCGGCCATTTTGGGTATAAGAAGACCGCAGCCAACTTGCTGCAGCGGTTCTGGTGGCCCACGATGTTGCGAGATGCTCAGTTGTATGTGGAGACTTGTCAAGTGTGTCAACGAGACAAGCCACGTACTCAGGCTCCTCTTGGGCTTCTGAAGCCCCTTCCGATTCCGGAACGGCCTGGTGAGAGTCTGTCCATGGATTTCATGGATACTCTGATCACCAACAAGAGTGGAATGCGGCACATCTTCGTCATCGTGGATAGATTTAGTAAGTATGCTAGGTTAGTAGCCATGCCAAAAACAGCAAAAACGGAGTACGTGATCCGACTGCTCAAAGAAAACTGGGTTAGAGACTTTGGTTTACTCAAGTCTATTGTCAGTGACAGGGATGTCAGGTTTACCAGCGAGTTGTGGAAGGCTGCTGCTGCACAGCAGGGCACTCAGTTGCAAATGACTTCTGGAAATCACCCCGAGGCCAATGGCCAGGCCGAGCAACTGAGCCGCGCTGTACAACAATTGTTGAGGCATTACATCAAGCCCAACCAGATGGACTGGCGATGAGAGCTTGCTCTCATCGCCAGTCTGTATAACAATGCGGTACACAGTGCCACTGGGGTGAGCCCGAACAGCCTACTACTGACTTTCAAGCCTAGACTACCTCTTGATTTTCTCCTACCTGAGAATGAATCAACTGCTGCACCAGGTACGTTAGAGTTTGCCTACAGATACGAACAGAAAATGCAACAGGCGGTAGAACAGATGCAGAAGGCACAGGCCACGATGATAGAGTCTGAAAACAGACACCGCCGGCCTTCTACATTTCAGGTTGGGGATAGAGTCTGGGTTAAGTCCTCAGAACTGGGACAGGAGTACGGGATATCCCGCAAATTCATGCCTCAGTACTTTGGACCTTGGGAAGTCTTGGACATCGTCGGAACAGATCCGGATGGGCCATCATATGTTATCCGGATTCCTGGTCATCTTCGTACTTACCCTGTCTTTCACCCTTCCAAGCTGGCACCTTTCAAAGAAACTGATCAGTTCCCATCTCGTCGCTCAATGCTGCCCCCAACCATGGACGGAGAGGTGGACATTGATGATATTGTGGATCACCGAGAGCTGCCGGTATCAAGACCAGCAGGCAGGGGACGTCCTCCAAAACCGAAGCTGCAGTACCGCGTTCGGTTCCGGCATCAGACTGATCCGAAGGAGGACCGATGGTTCACCAGGGAGGAACTCATGGAGACCGCTCCTCAAGTTGTGACTCAATACGAGAGATCTCTGCAGAAAGGAAAGCGCCCTATGATCGAAGATTGAGCTTCTCAGAGGACTGTTGAAGCTAAGGAGGAGGGAATGCGAGGCCACTGCCTCTAAGAGCCTCACAAGGCCCCATTTTTGCAGCCCGTCGGCCGCCCTAAGTGAAGGCAGGCTCGACGAGGCCCTCAGGGCCCTTTTTCGGCCACCACGCAACTCAAGGAAATTCATGCAGTTGCGCAGCATCAGTTGGTTGAGTAAACCCAGGCCCTGGGCCGCCTGTGTGAATGTATGTGAAGCAGGCCCTGGGCTGGATACAGGTACCGGGCCAAACACAGGCCGAAAGCAGTTGGGCACATGCAACCACTTCAGGCCCAAGGCCTGCTCCTCCTGTGCTGGGCCTCAGGTTACTGGGGCCCACTGGAAGCTTCCTGGACTGGACGCAGGCAGGCCACTTCGATATAGGGAAGGGCCTGCCTCCTCATTCGGCATTCGGGTGCTGGCTGCATGCTGCGCAAGCGCTGCTGCTGCGCTATTTGCTGGCTGGCGCCTACGCTCTCACGGGCGATCAGGGAAGGAGCACACAGCCATAGCCGAGCTGTGGTGCTGTAAGCTGGGTGAAGCGCAGGGTGGTCCTTGGGTGCTAGTGGCATCTGTGAGTTGGGGAACGAGGTTGTGAGTGTAGCGCGAGACATACCTGGTGTTGGAAGCGTGCGACATTGGTCGCCATATGTTCGTACTTCGGGAATGCTGTTGATGTCATCTTTCGGCTTCGTAGTATAGGCTAGATAGGATCTGCCACATGTAGTCTGGGTGCCAAGCGCCAGATAGGATATCAACTCTGGTTCTTCGTTGATGATGATGGGACTATTTCAGCATTGTCAATTATGAACTCTTGGTGTGTTCTTATTTGGTGAATCTCGTGATGGAATGCTGCTGTTGGTTCGAGGTCAAGACTATCTGGACTCATATGTATGATGCTGTTTGATTGTTGAAGTTCGCTATTGCTCATCTTCCTTGCATAGCCCTAGCGGCATCATGGCATGACTCTGTAGTTTTATTGCTCAGATGGTCTCGTCTTGTTGTGCAATATGACAGTATGTAAAGATTCCGGGAAGTGATGTTGGTTTGTTTCTAGTGTCAGGTTTTATTGCTGAGACAATATTTTGTCTCATTATGCAGGTTACCCAGCTGCTTGAGACTACTCTTTTGACGCTGGTCAATTATGCATCCCTTGTTGCCACCAATGCTGCTCGATACCGGCTTGTAGCAGGCGAAGACAAAGTGCTGCTTGAGTTTGGCCTTCGCCGTGCACAGGTTTGTACATGCTCATGCTAGTATCTGAGCCTGTGGCCATAGCCATCACTCTCTGCCTTTTCTCCCTTTTCTTTTCCTGCTCTCCGTCCTCCATATATCTGAGTCACAGGTGTGCTCTTGTTGCTAGGCCCTCTGTAATGAACCCAACTTCAGAAGCTCCAGATGAAATCTCATGTGAACTCACAAGGCTCAACTGATTGATAACAACAAATTGAGACAACAATGAGAGACAAGATTGTGTGAAGGAGAAGAGCAAATGCATCGAAGATTGGAAATATCTTAAAATATAAACAATGTATACAATGTTTAGATTGCTTCTCCCTCTTCCACGGATTCCCTCTTGCCACCCAACGTGTCTATTGGCTCGTCTCTTACCTGTCCTCCACCGCCAATCTACAGATAATGTCACCCACCAGGTCAATTTCTCTTCCGTCGTGACCTATCCCAGACTGGTGCAATAATACTGGAACTTGAAATTAACATGTTTATCCACTGAAGAAGCATGGATGTCGCATACCGTAAAGGTGCAGACCAGAACAAGAACCGACCTCTCTCACATAATACAAGATAGCACAGCGGAAGGCGTAAATACCAATGATCCGAACGATCAATGTTGCCATGCAGACCAGACATACATCATCATCATTCCATGGTGTGAAGGGGCCTGGCTCTCACACAGGAAGAATGCGCCAGTCCCCAACCATACGCAGACGAAGAAGAGGGGGGTTAAACGAAGAAGAGGGGAAGATGGGAATGTCGTCAACACCAAGTCTTCGGTACAGGTCCCAAATAATCCCTCGTCAAATGTCTGAATCCCAATGTCGAGTCTGGACCCAAATGTNGGAATGTCGTCAACACCAAGTCTTCGGTACAGGTCCCAAATAATCCCTCGTCAAATGTCTGAATCCCAATGTCGAGTCTGGACCCAAATGTCGTCGAGTCCCAAAGTCACCAATCTCTCTCTCTCTCGTAGTCTGCAGATACTGAGAAGTCAGGTAGTGAGAGGGGGAGGAGGAGATGGTGGACTTAGAAGAGGAAGAAGAAGAACTCTCTCTCTCTCTCTCAGTCCAGTACTAACCTGTGAAGGTGGCGCCTTGTTGCAGGTACATCGAAGACGAAGCTGGAGCTATTGCGCCACAGGTAAGTCTCCCTGGCCTCCGCCAACCATCTCTCTCTCTCCACTACTACTCTAGCTCCTGATAGCGCCCAGCGCTGAAGACTACTGCTAACGCTACCACAACTACTGCAGCGCTCCTCTAGAGTGCTGCTGCCGAATCCTGAAGACTGCCTCCTGCCTCCTGCACGTGAAGTGCCTGGGAAGTTCCTATGAACTGCCTCGTGACTGTCTCCTGACTGCCTGCAGCCTGCAGGGCGGGCCAGTCTTATATAGTGCTGGCCCGTCCAGGAGGCTGCTCTTGCCAATGCCAAAACGTGCCAGACGCTGATGTTGAAGTTCAAACGAAGGTTGTCTTGAAAACAGGCCAAAAATGGCCTGTGCTAAAAACCCTGGTCTGGTGCCTAAGTTTCAGGGCAGGTAGACTTTATGAGGGCCTGAAAATGGCCCTCCGTTTCAGGCTGAAAAGACTCAGGGCCTGGAGGGCCCTTTCTTAGGCTGAAACGACACAGGGCCTGTAGGCCCTTGTTTTCAGGCTTTCAGGCTGAAAACGAGACAGGGCCTGTAGGGCCCTTACTTTCCTTGTTTGGTCGGGCCTTGCAGGCCCGTGTGGATGCGCAGTATGCCACAATGGATGACATTGCCACACAGAAGTTATGATGACCTTCCCATCATCCTTGACCTCATTGACACCAGAGCCACACTGTCTCTCCATAACATGAGTGCCAACAGGATCAAGTCTTGGTAAATGAGCTGCCTCAAAATTAAGAAGAAGAAAAAAAGAAAACACTTCAAAACAGGGCCTGATGGCTCTGTCACCTACCCATTCTGGGAATCATTGATCTGGTTCCTATTCCACCAGCAAGACAGAAGATGTGAAGAGAGGCTGATGCTGCTCTCCATTGTAGTGGAGAGCTCCGAGTGGGCGGCATTGATTACTTCCATTTACAAGGATGTACCTCCCCTCACGCCTGCCTAGGTTAGCCTCACAGTTACCTTCTATGTCTGCTAATCTAACTTTTCTGGCTACCATGCTCATCCCCGGCCCTATCACTATGTTTGCCCTTCTGGTCTCTTTTAGTCTCGAACCCTGCTTCCTGCATAAAGTACCTCCTGATGATCTTCTTGAACAGAGTCAACGGTCAAGCAAGGAAGGTTGTCGGACGACCGCAGCTGAGTCAGCAGTAGCATATCTCCTGTCCATAATTGAAGGTGGGAGAGTATGGCCAGAGCGGCCCATAACAGATTCCCGAATTCTCGTCTTACAAGACGATTAAACTACTCGAAGGGGTTATTCATGAGGAAAAAAGGTTTGACTTTCCATAGTCTGTCCACGCGGCTCAGGATAGTCAATGCAGGGTCTGCAGGACCTTGTTTTTCTTCCTAATGTTGGTAACAGGAGCTCCATGAGAAAGACTATTACTTCACTGTTACAGACACTTCAGCAATATCAGTCTGCTGAAAGTTTGCAACACATAACTCAGGATGTCCAGGACGCACTGGACTTGTGCTTGAGGCCTCTCTGGAGTCGTTAGGGTTTAACTTGCTCATGGCTTTGTAAGAGGGACTGGGATAATCAGAAAGATCTTTTTGAAAAATAAATTATTGAAAAAACAATGCGATTTACATCAGCCCCTCCTGAGGACACTTCCTCGTGTCTGTGTCATGTGGCTGCAGCCTCCTTCCTCAGTCCCGCCACCCACAATTAACCTCCCCAGCTGGAAAGGTAACTTAAAGTTCGCTGTTCCATGCCGTCCTCACTCCAACAGTATGTTCCAGACCAGAAAAGGCGCACCCCATGCCTTCTCCGATTTGTCTAGGCTTTGCAGGCAGGTTGGTCTGGGCAAGTCCAGCTGGAAAACGAAAACTATGCTTAGGTCAATCTCTCCCTCATTCCCTATTTGTGTGTTGGAGTTCTGTCATATGTGTGGGGTATTCTCACTGCGATTCCGCTCATTCTGACTTGGCCGTTTGTTAATCCCGGTTCCATGGGCTTTGGTCAAGTACTGTCAGATGGTCTTTTGCTGTGCAGTGTGATTGCAGCTGACAAACAGTCAGAGTGAGGGGTTCTCAAACTGGTGATTTTAATACCAAGAATGTGGAGAGAATTTTGTGGGATACATTCTCTCTCCCAGTGTTGAGGGCGTTGATAAGGTCGGTCATTGTAATGATGCAGGGTCCTGATGGTGGATTGAGCGCATCTCGCTATAGTCATCTCGGAGGATTTGATGGCACAAGGTTTGTTGTCTTTAAGAAATCCTGGTCTCCACCTATGTGTCCATTTGTATGTCTGTGTTTTTCGCTGCTCGCCGGTCTTCCTTGGCTCTTGGACTGGGTAGTTGAGGAACCCATCAGTCTATGTGTCTGTATGTTGCGGGTCTGTTAACTGTTGATCTCTCTTTGCAGCTCTGTGTTTGCTCGTTGATCGGGTAATCAACAAATGACTCTTTTGTTCCCCACAGTGCTGGTATTTCTGTCTCTTTGTGGTGGTCCATATGGATCCCAGCTGTTTGCTTTCCTGGCCCATGGTCAATCTCTGTCATCGCCTCTGCATTTGTGTCCATAGGTTTGCCGATATTTTATCTTTCTTATGACAGTTTTGTCTGCCTGGCCGTATTTTGCTGTGTCTGTCTGGATCTATTTATGCGGCGTAGTGAGTTGCACAGTGAGCTGGGTTAACAAGCCTCTCACTTATCAAGCCAGGGCCGACCATGGCATAAGTTGGTTGGCGTCCTGATTATTGTTGGTCTTCGCACAGTTCATTAGGCCATGCTCCACAGATTGAGCCCGTGCAACACCAATAACATTTGTGCCCAGCTATGCCGACCTCCGACAGTTTTTCATCATGAATGACGGACACCGACCCGTTTATCAATGCAGCTGCCAGTGGGTTAACCAACACAGCTTGCTTGCGGAACGGTGCTTGAAGTCCTAGGATAGGCTCACAAAAAAGAAAGAGCATGTGGATTGGGGAAGTACTTGTGGATCTATGTTTTCGGGCATTGTAGGTGCAACCAGACGCGTCTTCTTCCTCACTCAGCATGCATGAAAACAGATGGCAATCACACTGGCGCGAGGCGCCCACACAAAGCTCAGAGATGTCGTGGCCAAGAACACAGTTCAGATTCAAATTTGCTTCCGATGGCTATGGCACCTGTGCGCCTCAAAACTTCTCAGCTGATACTGTATTCCCAGCAACTGTTCACATGCACGCTACTCTGGATGTCCCTGGATGTCCCACACACACTTACACACTTCATGCAACACGCTCACGCTCACACATACACCCACAGCCTACCTCCTGCGGCAGCTATGGCCGCCTTCTACCTTCCTAGCCACTAGCGGCTATGACCGCTTCGTCTCCCTCACAGCCCACTTCTCCTTCGGGCAGCGCTTCCATACGGCTCACAGGCAGAATGAATGAATGACTGGACGCTGCCTCTTGATTTATACTTCGGATGGTCGCTGGTCTGCCCCTTTCCACCGGGCCCAGGGTGCACACAGTACCACATGGTACTTGATGACTGGACAAAGTGCGACTGGGACTGGGTACCGCGGACTAGGCGAGGTTGGACTACCCACTTGCCACCCACTTGCCCACTTGCCTCTAGACTGACCTTGAGACACTTTGGAAGGCTACTACCTTCCGGAAGTCTGTCGCAGCTAAGACCTTGACCTTTCAGGACTGTAGCAGCTACGACTTTTACACAGCTAAATCCCCTACTCGACAGACGTACAGATCAAGACCCGACGACCACACTAGCCTATAACAGACAACATGCGACTACCAAGACACGGGTCGCGGGTTTAAACACACAGTTGTCGACTTGGTACTGTACACGGGTGAGGGCAAGGTATAGGGATCGAGCCATGGGATCTGTATCTGCTACCGTAAGGTAAAAACCGTTTTGGTAGGCCTTGACTGCCAAAAATGTTCTTGCTATCAGAAGCCATTCTGATATGGCACTGAAGTTGTGAATGATCTTTCTGCCATTTTTGGACTTTCCCTAATGAAGTTATTCATGCAGTGGTTCTGATTCCCCTTCAATTGTCGTGCTCCTTCCTATGCAGTAATGTTGAAGCAGGCAAAATGTTCAAGATACCAGTCAAAGGAACACATGCACATTCATTTGTCAGCTCGTTTTTGGTGAGTGACCCAACTCACACCAGATTTCAGAGTAACAATGAGGCGGCGTGGTTGCAACCATTTGTCCAATACTGTCAGATGGCAGGCCAGGTGTGACTGGGGGTTTGTTCATACTGAGAAAGCACGGCCCTGGATACTTTTAACCTGTATTTGGTCCAGTTTTATCAATTTCTGGGGAAGGGTGAAATTTGGAGGTCCTCCCTGGAGTTGGTGGCAGTTGCGATCTAGCAGGAAAGAGCCTCACGGAGAAATTAGAGTAGACATACTTCTGTTTATTTCGGAATTTAAAGTTGTTTTTCCAAAGTTTTTGACTTGAAATTCCTCCTTCATCCCATCTCTCTGGGCACCCTTAGCTACCTACCATCTGCTTCCCCTTCATCTGTGCTGTTCCAACACGTTCCTTGGTATAAATACGGCAGTCCCTCTCCTTTACAACACCAGTACCTCCAAGACTCTTGTTCCCTACACGGAATTGCACAGTGTGCCAAAGAAAAACGAACCACCAGCAGTGCACGTCTTTTCTTTTTCGGCTGATGCCGTCAGCCATTCTGGTCCTGTAGCAGAAGAACCCGGATTGACGCAATTCGATTCTCAAGTTTGCCTGGGCGAGGTACTGGTGGGTTAACTCTCTCTTTGATCTCGCTGCAACTGTGGGTTGCATGCAACAACGTCGGACTGGCTCGTCATGCCTGGAGGACTGGGCGGGGTGACACCGCAGGGTAGTTCCTCACATAGGACTGGTCTGTTCAATTGGAGGGACAGAGCAGGGAGGAGAGTGAAGGGAGAAGGGAAAGTTGCGGTGGCGACGGCGATGAGGTCGCTTCTGTATGTGTTTTATGACGCATACAGTTGGTTCCGCACTGCGAGTGCCTCTGTTCATTTTTGCGCAATCAGTCAAGTTTTGCATTCTTCAGTCTGCTTTGTCTGGGTTATGTGAGTAAGCAAACATGAGAGTGAATCTTGGTTCGATGCGATATGTGAGGTGGCATGTGGTTGCTTGAACCTTAATGCGACTATGGTGTAATGAACCCAGTCTGACAGATACTCAGCAGTCGTCAAACATCAGTAGTCTCAATATCTGCAACAAAGTCTCCAAATCGTAAAGTGATATCTCAAACCGTATCTCATTACCATTAGAAGAAGACAGTGGAGGGGGAACAGACAGAGGAGAAAATGGAAGAGATGATCAAAGATCACACAATAGTAATCCCTTCAAACCATACATGCGGCGCATCGACATGCGCTGCACCGCGCACGTGCGCCACACCGCGCACGTGCACACGACGCGCGCGCATCGCATGCGGCGCACTCTG
>BFEA01000006.1:5321944-5340165 GCA_003427395.1 Chara braunii | reverse complement strand
CCATCCACCATAGCCAGCCACCCACACCCATCCACCATAGCCAGCCACCTTGCACCTTCTTCCTCCTCCATCACCCACACCCATCCACCATAGCCAACCGCCTTGCACCTTCTTCATCCTCCATCACCCGCACCCATCCCCCATAGCCAACCACCTTGCACCTTGATCTTCCTCCATCACCCACACCCATCCACCATAGCTAACCACCTTGCACCCTCTTCCTCCTTCCTCACCCACACCCATCCTCCATAGCCAACCACCTTGCACCTTCTTCCTTCCTCATCACCCGCACCCATCCACCATAGCCAACCACCTTGCACCTTCTTCTTCCTCCATCACCCACACCCATCCACCATAGCCAACCACCTTGCACCTTCTTCTTCCTCCATCGCCCACACCCATCCACAATAGCCAACTACCTTGCACCTTCTTCCTCCTCCATCACCCGCACCCATTGCACCTTTTTCCTCCTCCATCACCCACACCCATCCRCCATAGCCAACCACCTTGCACCTTCTTCCTCTTCCATCACCCACACCCATCCACCATAGCCAACCGCCTTGCACCTTCCTCCTCCTCCATCACCCACACTCATCCACCATAGCCAACCACCTTGCACCTTTTTTCCTCCTCCATCACCCACACCCATCCACCATAGTCAACCACCTCGCACCTTCTTCCTCCTCCATCACCCACACTCGTCCACCATAGCCAACCACCTTGCACCTTCCTCCTCCTCCATCACCCACACTCGTCCACCATAGCCGACCACCTTGCACCTTCCTCCTCCTCCATCACCCACACCCGTCCACCATAGCCAACCACTTTGCACCTTCTTCCTCCTCCATCACCCACACCTAGCCACCATGGCCAACCACCTTGCACCTTCCTCCTCCACCATCACCCTAGCTCACCCAAGGGTCGTAAGGGGTTCCAAGGGGGCGCAAGGGACCTTAGGTAGACCAGTAGGGTTGAGTAGAGGGATGAGGTCGATTAGGGTAGGAGAGTCTCTCTCTCTCTCTCTCTCTCTCTCTCTCTCTCTCTCTCTCTCTCTCTCTCTCTCTCTCTCTTTCCTTCCCTCTCTCTCCTTCTCTTTCTTCCTCCCGCTCTCCTTCCCCTTCCCCCTTTGACCTTTCCCTTGGTACGTGACTAACCTTTCCCCTCACCCGTTACATTGCCAGGGAACGCACAAGCAAAGAACTTGGTCCTCACTTGGTGGAAAGAGAGGGCAAGGGGGGGGCTGCCAATCCCTTGTGCCACCAAGAGGGAAAGGAACGGGACTCTTGTGGGAACTTGAAAAGGCGGGATCTTTGGTAAATGCGAGAAGGAGCGAAGGCTTGTGACAAGGTCAGTTTGACTCAACCATTCTCCCCGACTGCATGACTAAGGAAGAGGCATGGCTTGCTTGAGGGAAGGGGAAGAAAACCAAGAAGGCCATGGGAAGAGAAAAGAACTTAGGCTTGTGGGAGGGGCGATGTGTTGACCCCAATGGGGATTGTACTTGGCTTTTGTTTCGTGTGGTCTTGCGCAGGTGAGTAGCTTAGGATGGCTTGAGCGGGACTGGATCTGCAGAACGCGGGCAAGAATGGGAAAATCGACAAGGGATGGACATGGGCCTAGCATAGACTATGGATGCAGGTGGGACTTGATGATCGTGCGCTTGGGAAAAGGGACATGGCTTGTGTGATGAATGCATATCTTGATTCTTTGTATGCAATATGGAAGCCTGAAAAGACTAAGGGCGGCGATGGATATGCGAGTAGGAGGATTGTCAACCAAAAAAATATAGGGGCTAGGGGCTTAGACGGTGCGGCCGCATCCCGAAGATGCCATAGAAACGACCACGCTTAGTGAAAAGGTGTGTGGCCCACTGGATGACGCTTGGCCTGCGCATGGAAGAAGACAAATTCTCAATGAACTCCCTGGACTGCTTGCGTATTGGAAGGAGCAATTGCCTGGTCACACTCAAATGAATCGAGAAAACGCCACAAGTGATCAAAGAGCTACCATCTGACGCGAGAGCGGAGCTACATCCCCCAATGTAAAGCCCTCTCGCAAGTGGCCCATCCCCATCCATCTCATTGCACTAGGTGGGGGTGCCCCTGGGACGAACGACCCGCGCCCTGAGCGTGAGCGTGRGCGGGTCGAGCCAAATGGGACCCGCAGYGGGGTCGATTCAGGCTCGAAAGTCCTTCAGGGTACGGCCCCTACACCGTGCAGCCCTGGATATGGAGGCAAAGCTTCATATTCAGGCCCCTTCTTCTGACAGAAGAAAAGGAGCCTTCCCTCGTGGTGGCAGAAAGGGAAAGGCTGCCTTCACACATGCAGGATCTACATCAGCAAGTGATTCAGACTCCCAGGTTAATGTACCATCAGTTGAGATCGATTCAACTGCTGATACAGATGTTGCAGCGGTCCTGACTCAGGTTGTTTTGGAAGTTCTGCAGCAGCCGAAACGGTTTTCCCCCGCTACAGCCTCAGCCAGTTCAAAGGGGAAGGACAAAGGGCGTCGTCCTTCGACCTCTGCCCAGCGTCCTAACCTGCCAAAGGACGTCCGAATGCGAGCTGACCCACTCAATCCCTCCACTCTCCCTTGGCATGATCTCAAGATCCAAGGAGTCTGGAGAAGAAGGAAGGATCGAGGGGTCTGTCTGCGGTGTGAGGGACAACACTTTCTAAAGGACTGCCCTTACATGTCAGGCCCGGGTCAGTCAAAAAACTGAAGCAGACCTTGGGGACTGCAGTTTCCCCCAGTGTTGCACCTTCATCTGCTGAGTTAGATGAATCTGCAGCTGCTTAAGTTGAGACAGAGTCTTGGAGTTTGGGGACTGCACGGGCAGCATCCTTCTGCTATAAGGATCCTGACCCAGATCAGGACCCGGAGGAGAATGAGCTTCAGTCACTTGCTGCTTTCTTCGTTCATCTAAAAGAACAAAAGAAAAGTAAGTCTCATCTCATCCTACTTCGGCCCCTCATCAATCACATCAAAATCAAAGGGTTGTTAGACTGTGGAGCCACCAGGAACTTCATGTCTCCCAATGCTGTCAAGAAACTGCACTTGGGCATGAAAGTTCAACAACTGCAGCATCCACTGCAACTTAGGATAGGTGACTCCACTGTCCTCACCATCAGGGAGAAGGTCAAGGGTATACCTGTTACCTTCAACAGTGCTAGGGAAAACCCTAGGATCGACTGACAGATCCCTAAGGTTGAGCTCCGCAATGGCAGGGGGTGTATCAGCCTTGCATGATTGTTATTGACCACCACACTAAGACTAGTTGCTACTGTTTGAGAGCGAGGGAGTTTTATTCTCTCTCGCGCCAGTACGACCATGAGCGTTTGTTTTTAGCTCTGGTCAAGCAAACAAACGCTCCACCTGTTTCCTGTCCTCCTTAGATACAGCAGGTTGTGGACCAGTATGCCGATCTGATGCAGAGTTCATCCCCTTTGGACTACCCAACCGACCAACTTAGCATCACATTGAGCTGCTATTTGGAGCGGTCCCTCCTAAGGGCCGCATCTACAGGATGTCCCCTGTTGAGCTTGAGGAGCTCAGAAAACAGTCAGAGACCCTGACCAACAAGGGTTGGATACGGCCGAGCACATTTGAATTTGGCGCACCATTGCTCTTCGTCCCGAAAGGGAATGGAGAATTCAGAATGTGCATCGACTACAGGGGTCTCAATAAGATCACTAGGAAAAGTATAGTGCCTATTCCTAGGATCGATGACCTTCTGGACATGGTGCAGGGCTGTATAGTGTTCAGCAAAGTCAATCTCAAATCTGAGTATCATCAAATTGAGATGGAAGAGGAGGATGTCCACAAGACAGCCTTAAAAACCAGATAGGTTATGCCATTTGGACTTCGCAATGCCCCAGGTACCTTCCAGACTGAGATGCACCGCATTTTCAAGCCTTACCTGGACGAGTTCATGGTTGTCTCTAGATGACATTCTGATATTCAGCCTAACTACCCGGGAACATGCGGAGCAATTGGCTCTAATTCTTCAGTCATTATGTGACAACCAGTACAAAATTAATAGGGAGAAGTCTTCTTTTGGGGTTCCCTCTGTTATCTACCTTGGTCATGCAATCTTTGGAGATGGTCTGGCTCCTGAAGCAGCCACAGACAGTGAGAGATGTCCGGTCGGTCCTTCATGGGTTTGGCCTCGTACTACAGAAATTTTGTCAGGAACTTTTCTGCAGTGGCTGCACCCCTGACCAACCTAACAAAGAAAGACACTCATTTTCTTTGGCCTCTTCCCTGTCAGTTAGCCTTCACACGACTCAAGAAGGCCTTGAATCGTGCACCAGTGCTGAAGTTGCCTGACCCCACCTTGACATTCATCCTGACCACTGAGGCCAGTCAGTATGGCATTGGGGCAGTTCTTCCGCAACATGATGGGAATGGTCTACGACCTGTAGAGTTCATGAGTAAGAAGATCAAGATTCGGAAGCTTCAGGACTCTACCTAAGAGAAGGAGCTATATGCTCTTGTCTGTGCCTTAAAACATTGGAAGCATTTTCTCCTGGGAAGACACTTCAAAATCTTCTCTAATCATTCCACCTTACAGTGGATGAAATCCCAGGGAGAGTTGAATGACAAACTGGCACGCTATATTCAGTTCATTGACATGTTTGACTTTGAACTGAAACATAAGAAGGGTTGCTACAATAAGGTAGCAGATGCCCTCTCTCGTAGGCCTGACTCTTTTGCGCTAATCTCCTCCACTCACTCCTTTGGAGAGGAGACCCGTCAGACCATTGCCTCACGACCTGACTTATGGACCCATAGTTAGGAATTTGTAAGCAGATCCCAATTTTGAACCCGGCTACGCCCTGAGTTTAGACTTGCTGTATACCTACAGCAGAGGTGAGCAACGCTTATGCATTCCCTAGGACCAGCGACTCAGGACACTGCTGATGTCAGTGTCATGATGCGCGCGAACATTTTGGGTTCTTAAAGTCATATGCCGCCCTGTCGCAGCGCTTCTTCTGGAAGGAGATGCGGAGTGATCCGCAGCACTATGTCGAAACCTGCAAGCTCTGTCAAATAAATAAGGTCCAGCGTGGACCTTCTCTGGGACTGCTCAAACCCTTACCCATACCTGATGGTCCTGCTGAATCTGTGTCTATTGACTTCACAAATCTAGGCAAGACCACCCCTCGTGGCATGCGTCAGGTAATGGTCTGTGTGGACAGGTTCTCTAAGTACGCAGAGTTCATCCCCTTACCAGAAGTAGCTAGGGTCCCCGCTGTGAGAGCAGCGTTTTCAGAGAGGTGGGTTACTCGCCATGGACCGCCCACTTCTATAGTCAGTGATCGAGATCCACAATTCTGCAGCCATGAGTGGCAATCCTACTGTAAGGATTACCTACACTCACGACCGGACATGACTTCTAGTCATCCTCCTGAAGCCAATGGTCAGTCTGAAGTGATGAACCAGGTCCTGTTCCAATTGCTGCGTTCTGTCATCTCCCTAGATCAACAGGACTGGGATCTCCACTTGGCTCGTAGACAGCTTGTCTATAACACGTCTATCCACTCCTCGACTGGGTTCAGGCCATACCGTTTGCATTGGGGACGTGAACCACGACAGCCTCTCGATGATATCATCGATAAGGCTAACTCTGACCTGACACCAGGCACCGCAGAGTTTACCAGACGCTATCGCATAGATGTGGAAAGAGCACGGGCGAACTTGTTCAAAGCTCAAAAGGCTATGATTGAACAAGTTAATCGCAATAGGCGGCCTTCCCCCATCCGTATTGGTGACTATGTATGGGTGGCGAGTTCTGAGTTGTCGAGAGAGGAGGATATCTCCCTCGTTATTTGGGTCCATGGCAGGTCTTAGATACAGTGGGTTCTGATCCATTTGGACAGTCATACGTCATCAACGTTCCACTGCATCTGCAGACCTATCCGGTCTTTCATGCATCCAAGTTGCTCCCCTTTACTGCAGCTGATGCGTTCCCAGACTGGCCTCCTCAGTTTGGTCCACCGATCCCTGGCAAGGGATATGACGTGGAGTCCATTGAGGACGAGTGGGGCACTGACCCTGACCGACAGTATCTTGTGAGATTCTGCTTCCAGCCTCATACTGAGGACAGATGTTTTACCCGGAAGGAACTTCTCAAAACAGCAAAGTCTGTAGTTTTACGTTACGAGGCGGCCAAGAAGGGAAACCTTCCTCGACGATCTCCTCGTTTACACCCTTAGCTCGGAGGTCCTCGCTCCACGGGAGGGTAAGCCTGCAATGACTTGCTGATTTTTGCTGCCGAGATCTGACTGCGAGGTTGTATAGTCGTGTCTTAGGGTCAAATTCGTAATTTTGTTTGTGTCAGGAACTAACCGCCGGTCTAGTTCTGAGGGAAATTCGTGAGGGACATATATGCAATTTACATGAAAATTGCAGGCCGGAGTTCCCCTTAGCCGTTACGGCCCTTACCAGACCCGGGCTATCACTAGGACGGCAGGCCCATCTGGGCCTTGGGCTGTAGAGACGGGTTAGATGCCGTATAGCCGGGGGCCGAACAGGCCAAACTGATGCGGTACCGGTCCAGTAGGTCTAGGTCTAGAGTAGGCTAGTCAATTAATAGGACTGAGCCTGTAGGTTAGGGACTTTTGGCATTTCATTTTCGCGATACAGCGTTTTGGAGCCAAGCAAGTTGGGTGGTGGTGATTGCCTACAGGCGGCATCCTGAGACCCTCATCGTGGACAACAACCATAGCCAGTCGGTCGGTGCTTGCCATAGCTGGGGCACCCGCTGAGCATCTACCCCTAAGGGTATCTACGATTGGCTGGGCTGTTCAGAGGCTCTTCACTGAGCGTATGTGGGTGGACCACTGTCACCCTTCACTCCTTAGAGATTGTCAGGGCTTCGTCAGTGGTGTGGCAGCCATAGCTGCCATCTTCTTCGTCAGAGTTACTCATCGGCACTGAAGACTTCATCGCGATTCATGTTCATCATCTGGATGGTTGGCGCTGGCCTCTGGGAGGCGGATTCAATGTTGCGCTACTAACTGGGTGCAGGATAGAGAGTAGGGTGTGGTGTTCAGAGAGTGGCGAGATACTGGGATAAACTTTGTAACGATTATTGGTTTGAGTTGGCTCATCATCGGTGTGATTCCGATTGTTATCCTCGCAGGTGTCTTCTTGTGATTGGTTGTTGGGGGTCTGTCAGAGAGTGAGAATCACTGTGTGTCTCTCCCCATCTGTGCATGGTTGAATTCCGCTGCTTATTCTTGTCTGTGTGCAGTTTGGACTCTGCCTCCTCTCCCCTTTGTCTGGTATGCGTATGGGCGTGTGCCAGACACTCTGTGTGTGAGTGGCGAAGAAAATCGTCAGACAACCAAGTTCATAACAGGAGAGCGAGACCCGGAGGTAGCTAGGCGAGCTTCCTCAACCACTCGAGGGTGAACGAAATCTCCCTGCTAGCCAGAGTCCCATACAGCGCGGTACACCCTCATAGATGTCCCTAGGCAAATAGGGATGATGGGGAGAGTGCGATCGGGGTCAGAGAGCAGAGCGAGAAGATGACGCAGGACGTTTACGTGTCTCGTGAGTCGCTCCTGGTGAGCCTGAAGGATGCTCAAATCCACGAGAGATGACACAACGTCATCGCGAGTCGCCAGCTAGGCACTACAACGAGTTGTGCGAATGGCGCGACGCATCGAAAGTCTCGGAGGGGAAGGACTAGATGCGGCGGTCTGCTGTGGGGCAGACGGTAGCTCGACACACGGCGGGGCAGAGGGAACTCCATCTGTCGTGTCCTGAGGATCCTCTGGTGGGGTAGCCAAAGGGGCAAATCGCGACTCAGGGGTCGGGAAGCCGGCTATGTGCGAGGCCTCAGTGGTACACTGCGCCGTGGCTAGCTAAGTGGGGCTGGCCGGGCGGGGCCAGGGGGGGACTGAGATCGACGCTAACGAGAAATGTCAACGTAGTGCCGATCGAGGGCGGCATGGTATGGACAAGATGAGGAGGTGTGTCCATCCTGGTGGCAACGAAGGCAACCGCGACGGACCTCGAGGGCGGCACGCTCCTCAGGAGATAGAGCTCCGCGAGGTGGAACAAAACCCTGCGGGAGATCGATCTGAGGAACTGTGGACGTGCGGGCGCCAGCCTGTGCAACCCGACTACGTGCACGACCCATAGCGAACATGGCCATCTGCAGGCGCTCGGCCACTGGAACAATGTCGTCATCCAAGTGATACTGGGTGACGTCTCGGAGCTCGATGTCCTTTGGGGCGTCCCCAAGATTAGGGTCAAGCTCGGTCGAGGCGTCCTCGCCGTACTCCAGAGAAGTGTAGAGCCGAGAGAATGGCGCTCCGGGTCGAGCTGGTCGGCGAAACGGACCGGCGAAGGAGGATCGACCGCGCGTGGTGCCGTGTGACTGGGTGGTGGCGGCGGTGGATCGTGAAGAAGATGGGGCGTCGGAGAAGCGACTCCGCATCTTCTGGTACTGTTGAGCAGCCTCGTAGTCCTGCTTTGAGGAGGCGAAGCTCTGTCGCCAAAGCTCGATGCGGTAGTCAGTCGGAAGACTGACTACGAAGCTGTTGGTCAAAAGGACCTCAGGTAGAAGTGCCTCATCGCAAATGAGGCGAGCATCCTGAAACACTCTGATATGACGCTCCAGATCGGCTGGTGCGGAGGACCCACGCCACTGCGTTTGAGTGACCCGATCTAAGGCGTCGGTCTCATCGTGGAGAGTGTCGTAGCTGTCATGGAGAAACGCGGTGAAATCCGCAAGAGTGGGAGCCTCACCTGACCGAGTACGATGGGTATAATAGTTCTCCCATGCGGAGAACGCGCTGCCTCACAATTTAGTTGCGAGCGCAGAGCACCACAACTCCTGACCAGTGTTAGTTAGTGTCAGTGCGCGTGTGGCAGCCTGCAACCAATGTGACACACGCATAGTACCATCGAAGTCGGGTATGTCCGACAAACGCACAAGGGTGGGACCGCTGTGCTGACGGTGAGGGGAGAGAGGTCGAGGGGCCTGCACTGTGGCGGCAAATGTCGAGGCCGGTGCAGACGTGGAAGTGGTAGCAGGCTGAGAGCCGAGGCTGCTGGTGGACGATCCAGCAAACGTGGAGGCAACCGCAGCCAACTGTGACAGAGTAACAAGGTAGTAGGGTAGAGGGGGCGGAGCCAATCGAGGGAAACGAGCCGGCAAGACAGAGGTGGGAGTTGCGATATAAGAAGAAGAAGGGTGAGCAGCCTGTGAAGGGTGAGGCCGTCTCAGGGATAGAATCTCCGCCTGGAGTTGCGCCACGGTGACCTGTAGGGTAGCCACCCGTTGGGTGCGCGGAGTCGGGGGTGGAGGGGGCGGAGAGAGTACCCTAGCGGGAGGAGGAAGAACTTTGGGCCGTAGTGAAGCGACCGCGCTTGCAGAGGTGCAAGGAGAGACGCAAGAACAACGCAAAGGTCCGTGGACAGCGCCGCGATGATCTCCTCAGTTGTAGCCCTGTCCGTGGGCGGTGGAGGAAGAGAAGTAGACATGGTGGGAGGTGGGGGGAGAGATGGGTTGTGGTATGGGGACAGGGGACCACCGGTGAGAGGGAGGGGACAGCGAGAGCGGAGTGGGTAGTCGTGGGTCGGCTCGCCCCGTGACCAGCGGGTCGCGCGTGAGATGGTGGCGCGAATCTGGTCGAGTGGAGAAGAGCCGTTCGGGTCCAAGGTGCCTGACGGGAGGAAGCGGGATAGTAGGGGGGGTTAGGAGAACCCTAAACCCTAGAAAAACCCTAAGAAAACTCTAACCGGGGTTTAAATCGTTAGGGGAGGGTAGCGGCGACCTAATCAAGAAAAGAAAATCTTCTCTGTATCATTCCAATTTTAACGAAGGGTAGCGATGACCTAAACCATGGAGAAAGGGGGGAGAGAAAATAAAATAAACAAGGAAATTTCCAGATAAAATAAAATAAAATAAAATAATTAAAAAAATAAATAAATAAATAAAACAAAATGTGAAAAGATAAGTGATATTTATTTTTTTGGAATTTTCGGCAGCATTTCACTACCCCCCACGGGGTCAAGAATGTGCCAAGAGGAAGGAGAGGCCAAGAGAAGCACACGAAGTTTTACAATGCCGCAAATGATAATTTTCAGAATAAATAAATAAGTAAATAAGTAGATGAGGGGGTGAAGAGAAACTAAGTGTTGTTTTTTTTTCAAAAAATTTGGTAGCATTTCATTACCCCTGCAATGAACCCAAATTGTGAAGACAGTCGTCAACAATGCAAGCCCATACGAATGTCAACCAGCTGATGATTACCAATAGTCAAAATCGTATCCAAACAGAATGAGATGAGATAATCATACACAGACGAAGAGAGAGGAGGGAGATTAGATAAAGGAGAAGAAATGAATACAAGGCCCACTCCTGCTTCGGGCTCCCTCCTCCATCACCACCTCAATAGTCAATCGTCTGAACAAGTATCTAAAGCAACCTCAATGTGCCACGTGGCACGTCTAATTAGTCTCGCATCAGCGTTGGAGCAATGTCGACATATCAGGTACGTATCCACGACCTCTCCACAGTCCCGATCTCCTCCCGAATGACGATAATCAAAACAATAATGCAAGTCATGTAGCTTCGCCTCGTTAGAACACGTGGCAGCAGCCACGTCAGCCAATGATACACGTGGCAGCAGCCACATCAACGACAGCTCATGGCAGCTGCCACGTCAGCATGCCAAGAAGACATGTGCAAGCCAGGCACCATGCCGGACCAGCAGCGCCTCGCCGAATCACAATGCCAGCGTCGCAGCGCCGAGCCGCGTCGAGCCGCGTCGAGCCACCGTTGAAGTCAACGCGTGAAGTCAGCATCAACGCAAGACAGAATGAATGTCAAAGCCAAGGAAGTCAACACATAAGTAGCGTTGACTCAAGGTCTGGACCCCGGATGCTGCCACCCTCAGTCGTCAAAATCTTGATGCAAGTAAGGCCTAGATTGGTCTGAAACCGATTTCCCTCCGGCCTGGATGCTTGTCTGGGTACCTACGCACAACAAGTGAGTGTATCCAATCAAGGGTCTGGGTGCGGTACCTTTGACTCTACAATTGACTTCGACCTTTGAATTTCCTGTGTGCAGCGTTTGGTCACACAGCCAACGGGACAGACTCAGGCCTGGGCGTGTCTTGGTCACACAGCCCAGCGCAGACTAACTCAAGTTTGTGTTGCCTGGGGCTGAGTTCTGGGCCCCAGGCTACTTCTGAACAGGGTTACTGCATTCCTGCCGGCCCATTTTCGAGTTCCACTGCAGAAATATGTAAGACTTGAACACTCGTTCATAAGCAGCGACAATATCAGGAGCAGTTTCAATTAGTTCTCGGTTACTAAACCATCTGTCCTCAGATGGTGCGTGAGACTTAAAACGTACTTGAACTGCTTCTGAGGTCGTTCACGTCCTCCCGTAGAAAAGTAACCATGCTCTACGATTCGGTCTACCTCATATCCGCCATCCATGTCTGATGGAATCATAGAAGGTCTATCTGGAAACTCATTTCCTTCTGCATACGGTAATAATTTGGACTCCTGAAAGACAGGATATGTTTTGAGATGATGGGGAATATCAATTCGATAAGACAATCCCTTTGCATCTCCTATTACTTTGAGAACTTCCCAGGGTCCAAAATAGACAGGCAGCATGTTTTTAGATACATCTTCTTGTAATGAAAACTCTTTGGATTTAACCCAAACCAGATCACCTTCTTTGAATGTGGATGGTCGTCTATGCTTATTAGCTTGTTCAATCATTTGGTCTTGAGCTTTCTTTAAGTTTTCTTTTACTTTCTTTATGTCTTCTTGAAATAAAACTGCATATTCTCGTGTCCCTGGAGGTAACCTAAGGAATTGGTCCCGTGTTAACATATCAATGGGACGCCTAGGTTTCCATCCCTTGTGCAGTGCATTAGGCGTTGGTCCTGTAGCGGTGTGGACACTACTATTATATGCATTGTTTATCTTGTGTAAGTTCTCATCTCAATCAATTTGATCAGGTCTTACATACATGCGCAAAAGTTGTTGGCACAATCGGTTCATTTGTTTACTTTGCCCATTCATTTCAGGGTGTCGTCCTGACGACATGGTCAAACGTGTGCCGTATGCCTCCATTAACTTTTGCCATGGCATACTTGTGAACCTGGTATCTCGATCAGATACAATGGATAAAGAAAACCCATACTCAGTTACCCATTTCATCTAAAATTTATGGATCACAAGTCCAGTCCTTGCTTAAGTAGGTAAGGGAATAAACATAGCATATTTAGAGAAACGGTCCACAATCACCATCACTTGACTATTACCGTTGCGACTGCTTAAGTAGGNACCGTTGCGACTGCTTAAGTAGGTAAGGGAATAAACATAGCATATTTAGAGAAACGGTCCACAATCACCATCACTTGACTATTACCGTTGCGACTTTTAACCAGACTCATAAAGTCAATTGAGATGGACTCACCTGGTTCGCTTGGTATAGGTAATGGCCTGAGAAGTCCAAAAGGATTCTTATGCGTCGGCTTGTTTATCTGACACACCAGACAGGTACGTACATAAGTCAGTACGTCTTCTTTTAATCCCTTCCATTCGAAGCGTTCTCTAACCTCTGCGTAAGTTTTCTTGAATCTAAAGTGTCCTTCAAAGTCCTGACATTCCCCAATCAGCAGATTCTTAATTCTTTCTTGATGAGGAATACACAATCTTTATTCTGTTTGGTCTATCGAGAAAAGCAAACCATCGGCTATTCTATAGTTGGGTAATTGGGAAGGATCTCGTGCAAGGACATCCATAATTGGCTTCCAAATTGGATCAGTAGCGTATGCTTGACGAATCTGGTCTTTTAAGTCATTCCCAACATCCAAGTATGAGACAATTATAACAAAGAAGTCACTGTGTCGGGATAAAGCATCTGCAACCACATTAGACTTACCTTTGATAGTTTTGAGCTCAAAGTCAAAGGTGTCAATGAAGGCAGACCATCTTACCAACTTGTCAGAGAGTCTAGACTGTGTCTTTATCCACTGTAATGTCGAGTGCTCTTAATACACAGTAAAGTGCCTCCCTAGCAGGTAGTGTCTCCACGTATCCAACGCATAGACTAAGGCATAAAGTTCCCGTTCATAGGTGGAGTTGGCGACCTTCTCTGACGACAATCGTTTAGACAAACTCTATGGGCCTATAACCTTTGTCATCATCCTTTTGGAGAACAGCGCCAATCCCATACTGACTTGCGTCAGTGGTAACAATGAAAGGCAAGGACGGGTCAACAATCTTAAGGAAAGGGTAGTGAGCAAGTGCATACTTCAATTTCCGAAAGGAAGACTCACAGTCCTTATCCCACAACCAAATAGTTCCTTTCTTTAACAATTTTCGCATTGGTGCAACAATCAGGGAGAAGTTCCTGAAAAACTTCCTGTAGTAACTGGTTAAACCAAGGAAAGATCGCAATTCAGTTATAGACTTAGGTTGTGGCCGATCTCTAGTTGCGGAAATTTTTTTCTCTTCCGGCCTTAGACCTTCTTCATTCACTATGTGTCCTAAGTATAACACTTCGGACTTAACAAACTCAGACTTCTTGGAATTGATCTTGAAGTTGCCCTCTTGCAACTTCCCTACCACCAGACGAAGGTGCTTTTCATGATCTTCTAGTGTCTTACTGTACACTAGAATATCATCGAGATAGACAATTACGAACTTGTCTAACCATTGACGAAAGAGTTCATTCATAGACCTTTGGAAGGTCACTGGGGCATTAGTCAGTCCGAAGGGCATTACCACAAACTCGTAATGGCCATATCTCGTTCGGAATGCGGTCTTATGTTGATTTGTGGGTTCCACCTCGACTTGATGGTACCCTGACTTCAGATCAATCTTACTAAAATACTTACAGCCCTGCAACTGGTTTAAAAAGTCGTCAATTCGAGGTAGAGGTTCGACATTCTTAACGGTGACAACACTCAACCCTCTGTAGTCAATACAGAGACACAACTCACCTTCCTTTTTGGGCACAAACAAGACAGGGGCACCATAAGGAGAGGTGTTAGGGCGAATCCATCCTTTTCTGTTAAGTCTTGCAGTTGTTTTCGCAATTCCTCAAGTTCCCTAGGAGACATTCGATATATAGGGTCCTTGGGAATCTTACTGCTAGGAATAATTTCAATTGTGTGCTTGATATAGCACGATCAATTATTCTTGTTGGTTCAGTGAATAAATCTTTATACTCACTTAGGAGTTTTTCGGTCGAAGGAGGATAGGAAGTAGAAGACTCACCTGCTCTTTTTACTTAAACCATCATTACTTCATGTTCCAACCTTTTCTTTGAAACCATCGATCAAAATGTTGGATAACTCATACAACAGAAAAACAAACTAGAGTCCGAGTCAGACTTATGGTGCAGTTTGATAGGTTTCAATTCAGAGTGTGTGTCTCGTAGTTGCACTATCTTTTCTTTGAACTCGATATCTGGGTTGGCTTCCTCGTGGCAGTCCATCCCCAGAATCAAGTCAAACGGTAACTTCTTCTCCAGAAGAAAGGAAACCTCGTGAACAATCTTCTTTCCTTCCTTGGTACGGAATCGACACTTCACATGATCAACATATTGTGAGATAGTGATCGTGCTTTTGTCCGCAAGGATAGACGTGATGGGGCCAGACAGATTCTTTACCTTCATTCCGAGATGCAACTTGTAGATTGCTTTCTCGGATATGTAGGATCGCGTGCATCCTGAGTCCAACAGTGCACCTACGCGTGTACGTGCAATCTCTACGTCCACGAGTAGATTTGAAGTCCGGATACCATCAGATTGCTATTAGACCTGAGGACCAACACAAAACCACCTTTCGGACCAGGTACGGTCTGTACGAGTTTGTGGTGATGCCCTTTGGTTTTATGCAATGCTGCTAGGACATTCCTTTTTTTTTTCCAACAATAATACGCAACCCTTTTAAATTATGGGGGGTACCAGTCCGGTTACTCATCATTGACAAGCAAACCAGCACGGGATGAATCGGATCTTTCATGACTACCTAGACAAGTTTATCGTCGTGTACCTCGACGATATTCTTATCTTTAGCAGGACTGTGGAGGAGCACGCTTAACTTTTAAAAATAGTGTTCGGTCTCCTACGACAGCACCAGTACAAGGTTAACTTGGAATGCGAGTTTGGTCGCAACAAGATTTTGTACTTGGATCATGAAATTTCGACGAATGGGTTGAGGCCGGATGTTGCCAAAGTGGCCAACATGCGTGACTAGCCCAGACCTCAGACTGTTACTGAGGTCTGGTCATTTTTTAGGATGACGGGCTACCATCGTCCATTTGTGAAGAACTATAGTACTAAAGCTTCCCCACTAACAAACCTAACCCGCCTTGACACCTTTTGGGAGTGGACTGAGGAGTGTGAGCAGCCTTCAAGAAATTGAGTATACTCTGACACACTACGAAATCCTTAAAACTTTCGGGTCCTGAGCAGCCATTCGTAGACCACAGACGCCAGCCAGTATGGCATAGGCGCGGTCCTTGCGCATGAGGGGAAGAAGTTGGAGCCAATCGAGTACAGGAGCAAAAAAATGTCAAGCAAAAAAATGTCATCTCAGAAGTTAGCCAAGTCCACGTACGAGCTGGTCCATTGGAGGCACTACCTCCTAGGCAGATTCTTCTATGTAAGATCTGACCATGAAACATTGCGTTGGATCAAGACACAACCTGTGTTCTCTGATGCACTGAAGAGGTGGATTGAAGTCTTAGATATGTATAACTTCAAACTTGACCCTCTGAAGGGAGAGTACAACAAAATGGCTGACGCATTATCGCGAAGGGCAGACTATTTGGGCGCGCTAGTGACCGAGTTTGGGATATCTGATGATGTAACTCGATCTATGGTGGAGGCCTATCGAGAGGACGCAATTTTCTCTGAGATCATTCGCAAACTGAAAATTAAAGATAAAGCTACCTTCAATGAGTTTGTGCTGGTTGAAGGCTTATCGTTCCTTGAGAAGGCAGGAAATAAAAGACTGTGTGTCCCAAATAGAAAGTCGTTGTGTAGTTTATTTTTAGGAGAATGTCATGATGCAACTGGACATTTTGGGTACAAAAAGACTTCAGCTAACCTAGTGCAGAAATTCTGGTGGCCCTCTATGATGCAAGATGCAAAGAAGTATGTTGAAACTTGCCAGGTTTGCCAACGGGACAAACCAAAGACTCAGGTTCCGCTTGGGGTCATCAAGCCTTTGCCTATCCCTGAAGGTCCCGGTCAAAGTGCGTCCATGGACTTCATGGATACTCTTGTGACCAGCAGGAGCGGAAAAGGGCACAACTTTGTCATTGTGATAGATTCACTAAGTATGCCAGATGAATCGTCATGCCTGAAACAGCTAAGACTGACTACGTCATTAAGCTACTCATGGATAACTGGGTACTGGACTTTGGGTTGCCCAAGTCCATTGTTAGCGATAGGGATGTCCGCTTCACCAACGAACTGTGGCAAAGAACTGCCCAACAAATGGGCACCTAACTGCAGATGACATCAGGGAAGTCAAATGGCTAGGCGGAGCAGATGAACCGAGTAGTGCAGCACCTGCTATGACATTATGTCAAGCCAAGTCACGATGACTGGGACAAGAAATTACCCCTCGTCGCCAGCCTGTATAACAATGCGGTGCACAACACTACTGACACGACTCTCAACCAACTGCATCTTGGTTGGAAGCCCAGATCCGCACTCGATTTCCTGTTACCAGAAAACCAGCCATCTGCAGCACGTGGCAGCATCAAGTTTGCTGTCAAGAACGAAGAGATGCTACAACAGGCTGTAAAACATATTAACAACGCTCAAGATGCCATGGTTGCATTTGAGAACAACCACAGACGGCCATCTGAGTTTCAGGTAGGTGACCAGGTGTGGGTTCAATCATCTGAACTGGGTCAGGAGTTGGGAATCTCACGAAAACTAATGCTGCAGTATTTCGGTCCCTGGGAGGTCCTAGATATAGTTGGAGTTCAGATAGACGGACCCTCCTATGTGATTCCCACCCCTGCTCACTTGCGCACACACCCAGTCTCTCACGCCTCCAAGCTGGCACCTTTTGCAGAAACTGCACAGTTTCCTTTCAGACGATCAATGCTGCCCCCCAACCATGGATGCCGAAGTCGACATTGATGACATTGTGGAGCACAGAGTGATGCCTGTTTCCTAAGTGAAACAGTTTTTCACCTTTGCAGAGGCAGATGCAGATCCCAGGATTCGATCCCCAGACCTTACCTTACCCATGTACCGAGTTGACCCCTGAGTGTTTGAACCCGTGACCTGTGTATTCGCAAACAAAAGGTAGGCTGTTTTAGGTCCGTAGGTTGTAGGGGATTCGATTTGTAGACCTGTCGGATAGGAGTCTTAGAGAGTTCTAGAAGTCGTAACTGTAGACTTCCCGAAGGGTCAAGGTCGTAGCTGCTACAATCCAGAAAGGTCAAGGTCGTAGCTGATACAGTCCTAGGCAGTCCTGGTCCAGTCAAGCAAATACCGCATGGGACAGTGTGCACTACGGGCATGGGAAAGGGGCAGACCAACGAGCTGCAAAAGTATAAAGCAAGAGGCAGCACCCAGTCATTCATTCATTCCTGCTGAAGCCATGCGGAAGCGCTGCCACAGTGACTTGTGCGAGGTGGTCTGCAGAGGAGCCGGAAGTCGAAGTGGGCTGAAGGGAGTTAGTGCAACCATAGCTGGTGTAGTTAGTGTAGTTGGCGGCCATAGCTGCCGTAGTTAGTATAGATGTGGATGCGTGACTGTTATAGAGTGTGTCCGTGGGGTATCCAGGGTGATCCTAGTTGAGTGTGCGTGTACAGCAGAGTGAGGTGCAGTGACAAACAGAGTGTTGTACAGGCACTGTTGCGCCATAGCCATTTGAATCGAGAGTGTATCTGAACTGTGTCCGTGGTTACCATATCTCTGAGCTTTGAGTGGGCGCCTGGCGCCAGTTTGCTGCGCAACCTGTTTGCATACGTGTGAAGTGTGGATGATTGCGAGTCTGATTGCACTGGTATCGGAGCTGGTACTCGCTACCTCACACGCCATCGCCGTTGTAGCAGGAGGGAGACGAGCGCCATAGGGCGCCATAGCTGGAGTGCGTCGTCCAGAAGAGGAAGTCCGCCATAGCTGCGCTGCGGAAGGAAGTAACACGTACCTGCACAAAAGACAACGACGACGAAGACTCACACACACACACACACA
>BFEA01000006.1:5304681-5318485 GCA_003427395.1 Chara braunii | reverse complement strand
CACGCTTGAGGTAGTTCATAGGGACTTCCTAGGCACTTCACGTGCACCATGGTTTTAGCACAGGCCATCTTGGGCCTGTTTTCAAGACAACCTTTATTTGGACTTCAACGCTAGGGTCTGGCACGTTTTGGCATTGGCAAGAGCAGCCTCGTGGACGGGCCAGCACTATATAAGACTGGTCCGCCCTGCAGGCTTGGGGTAGTTCATAGGGACTTCCCAGGCACTTCACGTGCAGGAGGCAAGAGGCAGTCTTCAGGATTCAACAGCAACACTCAGGAGGAGCGCTGCAGTAGTAGTAGTAGCGTTAGCCGTAGTCTTCAGCGCTGGGCGCTATTAGGAGCTAGAGTAGCGTTGGAGAGAGAGAGAGATGGTTGGCGGAGGCCAGGGAGACTTACATGTGGCGCCATAGCTCCAGCTTCGTCTTCGATGTACCTGCAACAAGGCGCCACCTTCACAGGTTAGTACTGGACTGAGAGAGAGAGAGTTCTTCTTCTTCCTCTTCTAAGTCCACCATCTCTCCCTCACCCTCTYGCTACCTAACTTCTCAGTATCTGCAGACTATGCGCGCGCGCGAGAGAGAGAGAGAGATTGGTGACTTTGGGACTTGACGACATTTGGATCCTGACTCCACATTGGGATTGAGACGTTGGATGAGGGATTATTTGGGACCTGTACCGAAGACTTGGTGTTGACGACATTCCCATCTTCCCCTCTTCTTCGTCTACCCCCCCTCTTCTTCATTTGTGTATGGTTGGGGATTAGCGCATTCTTCTTGTGTGAGCACCAGGCCCCTTCACACCATGGAATGATGTTGATGTATGTTTGGTCTGCACTGCAACATTGATTGTCCGGATCATTGGTATTTTAGCCTTCCACTGCGCTATCTTGTACCATGTGAGAGAGGTCGGTTCTTGTTCTCGTCTACACCTTTACGGTATGCGACAGTTGCCAATATCTTCCCTCCCCATGTATCCCTCCTGAGTAGTCATATATGTCGACGTCTTGAGCATCTGGTTAAGCATCGTGTCTAAAGGTGTGCAATCCGGCTCACCCCTGTGGCTCAAGTCTATGCTAGGCCTGCCAGCCCTGCATTTCTTTATCCTCGCATGCAACGAGCCTTACTTCTGGTTGATCTGGCTGATCAAGAGGCAGTTTAAGGACAGCCCCCACGTTCCTGGGGAATTATTTAACGTCACAATCAGGACGACGATCACAGCCAGGGTCCAATAGGAACCCGCCAGAAATATTTTTAGATGGTCTGGTGAGCGTTTCTTATAGGGCTGTCATGCCCAGCATGCCCACCCCTGTGCCCCAAGTCTATGCTAAGCCTGCCAGCCCTGCATTTTCTTTATCCTCGCATGCAACGAGCCTTACTTCCGGTTGATCTGGCTGATCAAGAGGCAGTTTAAGGACAGCCCCCACGGTCGTAAGGAATTATTTAATGTCGCAATCAGGACGACGATCACAGCCAGGGTCCAACAAGAACCCGCCAGAAATATTTCTAGATGGTCTGGTGAGCGTCTCTTATAGGGTTGGCATGCCCAGTATGACCTCTAACAGCACAGCAAGCAGAACCAAGGACTTGCGGCAAAGCATGCGCGTACTAGTCCGAGCAGGTTGGCATGGTGACTGTGACCCGAGTGCTTCATACAAGGCCCTTCAGAGGCTTCGCCCATCCCCCACCAGCTTGCTGCCTAGGAATAATGTCGACTCTCAAGGTTGAGTGCTCGCGACACCTCACATGAAGAGGACTCAAGACAGAACTCACTTCTCATGGTAAGAAGCAATGAAGAGGGTAGATAAGGATGAGAGCAATGTGCCTCATAATGCTGCCCCCAACCACAAATTTCTCACAGCAACCTGACGTGCATTTATGATGACCGGTCTTTGCGTTGGCACAACAAACAGCGAAATGCAGTTCCACCTCGGCTTAAATGCCACATCAGCGAGTTCTCATCATCCAGCGCACACCCCCATCACACCTCATAGCCTTCTTGGCACGCCCAGACGACTCTGGGCCGCCGATCGTTCAACGCCTAAGCATTATCACTGCCCCACCAACACGTGTGAAGCACCGAACAGCTATTGTGAATTTGTGAAGAACCAGCAAGTGTAGTTTGAACCAACTCCGATACCAAATTGCAAGGAAAATGAGCCATGGCGAGATGACAGAACCGAGATTGCACAATCACATTGAAAGCCAAAAAGTCCCACAGTTTCCAGAAAGCAGCATTGCACCAATATTACACCAATGGAGAATCGAAACACTACCGAATGTCAATGAGAGCTCACTCTCGTCATCACCAACGTAAGTGTCCAGGCCCTTCCCCCTACTTGGCGCTCGGCGCCCGGACTACTCCCACGCAGCTACTATCTGCCTACAAATTGATAATACAACTCTTGACGTCAGCAGCCACCGAAGTACATGAAGATGTTGCCTGTTTGCAGATTATCGCCATAACCAGGTATGTGTCCTCATGTCATCCTCCTCATCTCTCTCTTTTGCTCTCCTCCCCGTCTTTCATCGACATCTTCTCCCCCATGCATGAAGACCACCACTACATCTTGCTGTATCACCAAGCCCCAACCAGCTATGGAAGCTGGGATATGGCGCTGCCCTTAGCAGCGACCTTCCTTCTACACGACCGCACGTACGCTGCACCTTGCTCTGCGCTAGGAGCAGCCTGTGAGCGATCGAATGTCTGGCCAGGCAGCGAGCTCTGTCCTTTATGGAAAGAGTCTGACCTGTGAACGGCCTGGCTGGGCTGGGCCGGGTTGGGCCCGGACCCATAAGCTTCCTGTAGGCCTCGGGTGGTTCGGCCTTTGTTGCTACTGCCTTGGACCTAGTTCGGTTTGAGCATCTTGAAACGGTATTCACTAGTTCGCAGTAGCTGATGGAGATCCCAGGGCTCGATCCCTAGTCCCCCTTCTTACCTGTGTACAGTATCTGTGTCGACCCCTAGAGTTGAACCCGTGACCTGTGCATTTGTAACAGCTGGTAGATTGCCGTAGGGTCCATAGAGAGCGAGGGTTCGATCTGTAGACCTGTCGAGTAGGAGTCCCAGTCAGGTCTAGGAGTCGTAGCTGTAGCTGTCTCGAAGGGTCAAGGTTGTAGCTGCTACAGTCCAGAAAGGTCAAGGTCGTAGCTGCTACAGTAACGAAAGGCCAAGTCCACGGCCTTTCGGAAGGTCCCAGTAGTGGCCTTTCAAGTTGCCCACGTTTAGGCTGAGGCAAGTGGGCAAGTGGTGAGGCAAGTGGTGGAGTCTACCTGTGCTGAGTCAGCAGTCCCAGTCCTAGGCAGTCCTGGTCCAGTCAAGCAAGTACCGCATGGGACTGTGTGCACTTCGGGCATGGGAAAGGGCCAGACCAACTAGCTGCAGAAGTATAAATCAAGAGGCAGCGCCCAGTCATTCATTCCTGCGTGAGCCATGCAGAAGCGCTGCCACAAGTGACTTGTGCGAGGTGGTCTGCAATGAGCCCGAGGACGAAGTGGGCGAGAGAGAAGGAGTGTAGCCATAGCGATAGGGTAGTAGCGGCCATAGCCGCCATAGCTGTAGTAGAGTTCAGTGTGTGGGTGTGTACGTGTTCAGAGTATCGCGTGTGGGATATCCAGGGTGATCCTGTGTATGCGAACAGAGAGTTGTGTGGGCGCTGAGTCGCCATAGCCATCGAAGTGAACTTGAATCTGAACTGTGTTTTCGGTTACCATATCTCTGAGTTCTGAGTGGGCGCTTGTTGCCAGTTTGCTGCACACCTGTTTACATGTGTGAGAAGTGTGAATGAGAGCGAGTCTGATTGCATTGGTATCGGAGCTGGTACCCGTTGTTCCACGCGCGTCGCATCGTCGTGTGCCACAGGGAGAGTAACGCGCCATAGCTGAAGTGGCCACGGAGAAGAAGTCTGCCATAGCGGACCCGGAGGTTGAAGAAGCCGCCGCGCGCACCTGCAGAGACGACCACGATGAAGAAGGGGAGAGAGAGAGACACACACAGAGAGAGAGAGAGAGAGAGAGAGAGAGAGAGAGAGAGAGAGAGAGAGAGAGAGAGAGAGAGAGAGGTTGAGCGATACAAGATTGGTTAACTACGTACGTGCGCTGAAGACATCGCTACGACTAGAGAGAGAGAGAGAGAGAGAGAGAGAGAGAGAGAGAGAGAGAGAGAGAGAGAGAGAGAGAGATGAGCGATATAAGTTTGGTTGTCACTTACCTGTGAAGTGTGCTGTGCAGTCCCATGAAGTGAGCGGCGGCCATAGCCGCGGAGCTCGACCACAGAGAAATGAAGGAGGGTGAAAGAGAGGACGGAGGAGGAGACTGAGGAAGGTGAAAGAAACCATAGCCGAGGAGGTGAAGAGAGACGATAAAAAAAAAAAAAAACGAGAAAGAAGACAGCCGGGGTGAAGAGAAAGGAGGCGAGGAAGGAGAAAGGAAGGAGAAGGGTGGTGAGGAAGGAGAAGCCGGCAGCCATAGCCGACCGGAGGAGTTGATCGGGAGAGTTGACCAGGCGTTGACCGGGAGTTGACCAGAGGTGTTGACTGAGGTTGACAAGAGTTGACCGAGGCTGTTGACCACGATTTTGACCAAGCTCGAGCCGGTATAATCTTGCCAAGCCTTCAGCCTATCCCCTCGCCCTATGGATGTGCACATACCCTGTGGTACTTGCTGAGTCAAGTCTGTTTGTCCCTTCTTTCTGCATTGAGTCTCTTCTGTCTAGGTGTTAGGAACTCTATGGATGAAGGATAGGGCCTTGTTGACCAAACCCACACGGGCTGAGCAGGGCTAAAGACTTTGTCTGACGACTCGACTGTCCTGGAGGACATGAACCCTCCCAAGGACCGGTACTGACCGGCGGGCTGCTCGGTGTGGCACGGTAGGCCCAAAATCCGAGCTGTGGGCTGCACAACAGACCGTCTAAGTGTTGAGAAGACCTGCTGATCGCGTCGTCCTGTCTGTGACTTTAAATAATTCCCGAGGAGTTACGGGGGATCTCCTTAAATGCCTCTTGATCAGCAACAGGTCTTGTAGTGACAGTCTTAGAGTAGGTCCAGGCTAGTGACCCTAGTTGACAGGATCGTGTCCAGATTCTTTAAGTGTTTAGATTGAGTCAGTAGGTGAGTCAGTCAGGGGGAGTAGAGTCTAAGTGGTGAGGAGTGGAACCGATTGTCTGGTTGTGCACCAATCACCATGGTTGACACCCGCAGTGGGAAGAGTACTGCCCCCTTCGAGGCCGAGCAGGCCCGGATTGCCGTCCTTCTGAGAGAGAAAAAGGAGAAGAAAGAGCTCCTGAAGCAGGCAAAGTTAAAGGCCATTGCAGAGGAGCAGGCGGCGAAGAAGAAGAGATTGGAGGAGGAGATGCTGAGATTCCAAAAGGAGAAGATGATGTTGCTAGAGAGAGAGGAAGAGGAAAGAAGAAGGGCTGTAGAGGAAGAAGCAGCAGCAGAGGAGGAGGAAGAAGAAGAAGAAGAGCCCCTTGAAAGAAGACGTGGAGAGGAGAGTGATTTGGTCTGGGTCAAGTCTAAAGAGTTTGCGCCTGAGGAGAACATCTCGCAGAAGTTACTGCCCGCGTATAGAGGACCGTGGCCAGTTCTAGAAGTTAAAAGCGGAGAGGATGGGTCGTCCTATACTAAAGAGATCCCAGCACACCTCCACACCTACCCTATGTTTCACGCATCAAAGTTGCTGCCGTGTGTCACCAGTCAACAGTTTCCGTCTAGACGGTCCTTGATCCCTCCAGACATGGACGGCAGATATGACATTGACGGCATTGTAGGTGAAGATGTGTTCAGGAGGTAGAGGTCGTCCAGAAAAACAGTATAAGGTCCGGTTTGCTTATCAGGAGCCGGAGGATGACCGCTGGTTCACTAGAGCAAAACTTCTAGAGACAGCTCCCGATATAGTTAGAGCCTACGAAAGAGATCAGAGAGGTAAAGGTCCTGCCTTGGACTAAGTTATTCTCAGAGGACCTCGAATTTAGGCCGGCGGGAGTGAAACGGTATTCACCAGTTCGCAGTAGCTGATGCAGATCCCAGGGCTCGATCCCTAGTCCCCCTCCTTACCTGTGTATAGTATATGTGTCGACCCCTAGAGTTGAATCCGTGACCTGTGCATTTGTAACAGCTGGTAGATTGTCGTAGGGTCCACAGGTAGCAGGGATTCGATCTGTAGACTTGTCGAGTAGGAGTCTCGAAGGGTCAAGGTTGTAGCTGCTAGATTCCAAAAAGGTCAAGGTCGTAGAGGCTACAGTAACGAAAGGCCAAGTCCACGGCCTTCCGGAAGGTCCCAGTAGTGGCCTTTTGAAGTTGCCAACGTTTAGGCTGAGGCAAGTGGGCAAGTGGTGAGGCAAGTGGTGGAGTCTACCCGTGCTGAGTCAGCAGTCCCAGTCCTAGGCAGTCCTGGTCCAGTCAAGCAAGTACCGCATGGGACTGTGTGCACTTCGGGCATGGAAAAGGGTCAGACCAACGAGTTGCAGAAGTATAAATCAAGAGGCAGCGCCCAGTCATTCATTCTTGCGTGAGCCATGCGGAAGCGCTGCCACAAGCGACTTGTGCGAGGTGGTCTGTAGTGAGCCCGAGGACGAAGTGGGCGAGAGAGAAGGAGTGTAGCCATAGCGATAGGGTAGTAGCAGCCATAGCCGCCATAGCTGTAGTAGAGTTCAGTGTGTGGGTGTGTACGTGTTCAGAGTATTGCGTGTGGGATATCCAGGGTGCTCCTGTGTATGCGAACAGAGAGTTGTGTGGGCGCTGAGTCGCCATAGCCATCGAAGTGAACTTGAATTTGAACTGTGTTCTCGGTTACCATATCTCTGAGTTCTGAGTGGGCACTTGTGGCCAGTTTGCTGCGCACCTGTTTGCATGGGTGAGAAGTGTGAATGAGAGCGAGTCTGATTGTGCTGGCCGTGGCCTGGGTTCTTCCAATGAACTGATGCGACGCAACTGCGTGAACCCCAAATGCGAAATTGACAACAATGGTCCCTTCATGATTTTCTCAGGCCCGCCTTCACTTAGGGCGGGCACATGCCAAAATGGGGCCCTTAGGCCTGCTGACGAGCCAGATCCTCGCATAAATTTGTAGAGAATATCTAAAGAGGAAATGAACAAGCAGGTAGATTGAACATCATTTGTATGGCGCACTGGTACTCGAGGAATCGTTAATGACTTTTATTAATTTGATAGTCCAACTGTGTCTTTTAAGTTCTTGGCACATAAATTTTGTGGATGGTTCTCTAATGTGGTAGATTAGAAGACTAATTGTCAACTTCAACACTGCTACACCTAAATTTCAAACTTTCACATTAAGAAAAGGAGAAAGTGTATGCCTTCTGAAAAACAGCTCACTTTCCGATTCAGTGAATCGTTACTCTATTTCACCGGACCTAGTGAGCCTCACCTGGATAGAGCATGCCGGAAAAATAGAATCTCGCCGGAAAATTATCATCACGCTTATCTGATTTTGAAAAGCAGATAAGTTTCCAGCAGATTGAGTACATGGTGAGGCGGTCCACAATTGTGAGGATGTCGTAAAAACCGGACTTGTGTTGCCTGGTGGCAATGCCTCTGCGGCCTGTGCCCAAGAGTGAGGCCGGCCCGACTATATGCGGCGCTGGGCCTGATGGCAATGCCTCCGTGGCCTGTGCTCAGGACCGTTTGATCGAATCTTCGATTGATGGTTCTCAATGCAGGCCAAAGGTCTGGTCCGGTGGACTGGCCTAAAAATTTCCTGTCTGGGTCCCTACATCCCTGATGCAGCAGGGCAAGTCCAGATTGGACGAGGACTGGGCAAGACACTGTAGACCAGCGTCTGGTCCAGTCCATATATGGACAGAAACATCGCTTGGCAGAAGCATCTGTGGGACAGAGTATCCAAAGTCCAATGTTTGGCCAAAGCGTGGGGACCCAGTATCCGAAGTCCGAAACGATTCTGACCCAGGCCAATATGCAATGACTTGCTGATTTCTGCTGCCGAGATTGACTGCAAGGCTGTACACTAACCGGTAGGTTAGTTTCATAATTTTGTTTGGCTGAGGGCTAACCGAGAGACCCGCCTGTGAGGAAATTTGTGAGGGACAGATCTGCAAATCCGGGAAAATACAGGCCCGGTACTAACCCGAATTCCTACCGCTACCCTAACTGCCTATAGCAGGCCCGGGCTACCCTAGGACARACAGGCCCTAAGCGGCCTATGCTGCTAGACGGTCCTATAGCCTATAGCCGGGTCYGGTAGAGGCCGAAAGGCCGACACAGCAACGGTACCGGTCGGTCAGTCAGTCCGGTCTAGGTCTAGGTTAGATTAGTGAGTCTATTAATAGTTTGGGAAAATCGGTTCAGGGCTTTTGGTCTTTCATTTTTCGCGTTGCAGCGTTCGGGGCCAACCAAGTTTTGCGGCGCTGAAGGTCTGAGGCGGCATCCCAGACTTCAGCTCGGTGATGACAGCCATAGCCAGCCTCTGAGAGGTTGCCAGAGCTGGGGCACTCTCAGCGCATCTACCCCTGCGGGTATCTGTGTGTGGCAGGGCTATTCTGAGGCTCTTCGGAGGGTACTGGTGGATGCTGTTGCTGGCGCCCTACTTCGCAGGGCTTTTGTAGCAGCGAGGCAGCCATAGCTGCCTTCTTCCTCGTCAGAGTGACTCGTCGGCACTGAGGACTTCATCGCAGTTCATGATCTTCACCTTGGTGGATGGCGCTTGCCTCTGGGAGGCTGTTTCAGTGTGGCGCTGGTCTCTGAGAGTGGGGTATTGGGTGTAGTGTGTGGTTCTGAGGTGGCGAGATACTGAGTTGAACTCTGTAACGATAATTGGGGTTAATTGAGTTGAGTTGGCTCATCATCAGTGTTATATTCCGACTGTGATCTTCGCAGTGTCATCTTGTGATTGGTTGTTGGAAGTTTGTCAGAGAGAGAGAAACACTGTGTGTATTCTCCCCATCTGTGCATGGTTGACATTCCGTTGCTTATCTCTGGTCTGTGTACAGTGTGGACTCTGTCTCCTCTCCCCTTGTCTTGTGCATGTATGGGCATGTGTGAGATACTCTGTGTGTGAGTGGCGAGGAAATTGTCAGACAACCAAGTTCATAACAGGTGGTATCGGAGCGGGATCGGACTTGGAGCACTGAGGGTTGAGCGCAACAGAGGCATCTTCTCCTTCAGGCTCGATCTGGCAAGAAGATCCATGTGGGATCTCCATCTTCAATGATGATACGGAGAGAGGAGAAGACCTACAAGCTGTGATTGCAAGGAATCAGTGTGCGATTGATCAGGCGCCCCGAGCCTGTCTGAGCGCCTGACAAGATTGGGCGAGAACAGGGGTATTTCGCCATCCACCCTTCTGAGCTCAGTTCATGACTGGTTCAGGGTGGCGAATTACACCCTAATCCGGTGATAACTGGGTGGAGGCATCAAACCCAGTATAGCGCTGAGGAAGAATTGATCGCAAGATCAGTCTCCTGCTGAATTAGCCCTAATCAGAGCTGAATTTAGCAGCAGCGGCTTACCTCTGCAGTGGCGAGAAATCTTCAGGAGAGTTCTCTAGAGCCACTGGATCAGATTCTCTGAATCTGGCACTTGGGGTTGAAGCGCCACATGGTACTGAGCAAGATCAACAAGTTTCAAGAGATTCTACGCATGGGGATCAGTGGAGGAGTTCCTGCAAGAAAGTGGCGAGATCAGGGTCTTTGTCAGCCATAGCCAGAACTTCATCATCCACTGGAGTAAACACTGCAAGTGAGTGTGTTCCGTGTAAATCCCTGAGTAGCGATAGCTTAGAAGCAGTAGGGTTTGAATTGATGGCCTGTCTGTCAGTAGGGTCTCAATTTAGGAATTGTCTAACTGCAAGACAGCCATAGCCATCTTCTTCCTTCTCACCCTGACCCATATCTCCCCATCTGTTGACTCTTTCAGACTCAAATATGTTCTGGGACTGCATGACAGTATTGTGTTGCACCTTGTATGCTCAGTCTATGACTTCAGTACAGAAAAAGTAGTAATACTGTGAATTTTAGTTTTGCGCTGAGTCTATTTTTAGCTTGTGCTATCTAGGGTCAGTCAAAACTTAGAATCTGTACGTCAGAATTCAAGTCTGCATCTGTGTCAAAGCACTGGCCCAAAATTAGTGAATTTGAGTAGTTATAATGAAATACAGTAAATCGCTGTGTCAGTGAGTATTTCTGTTGATGTCAACAGTGGCGAAATTTGAGTTTGGGGCTGTTAGGGTCTAGTCTACTGCATCGCTGCTTCTTGTTGCTTTGTTTCAGTCAGTTCTTGTCTGTATTTGTCTCTACCACTGATTATCTTTGTTTTCTGATGGGCTCTGGAATGTTAGTGATCTCTAGAATGCACTGAAAGTGTATGTTTCCACTCCAGTGATGGTTCAGCGTCAGATACAGGAAATCGTTAGTGAATGATTTTACCGGACTGCCTGTCTGTCTGATTGCTGACCCCAGTGATTGTGTTCTAACCCTAACCGCTTGTGCCTATTAACCACCTTACCCAGTGAATTGATAGTGCAACGATTTTTTAGTGTCTGAGTGGATTGCAAATAGCTGCACCTCTTGCTGTCTAACCTTTGTTAATTGTTTCTGGAGGGGAAAATGACTGACGCCACTGACTCGGGTGAGGGGCAGGTGGAGATTGTGGTCAGGGGAGAAGAGAAACCTTCCCCCTCTACTCCTCCTCCGCTCACACCTGCTCAGCGGCGAAAGAGAGAAATTGAGGCAAAACTGCGAGAGCAACAGGCGCTGGTTGCAGAGGCTGAGAGACAGGAGGCGACTGAATTGGAAGCTGCAACAGACGCCTCTAGGAAAGAGTTTCTGCTGCAGCAGGCTGAGAAGATTGCGACAGATGAGAGGGTAGCTCAGTGTACCAGGTACTTGGCTGAGCTGGTGATTCTGCAGAACAAAACCACCGCCAACCATTTTACTAACTGGGATGATCGTATACAGCGCCTGGAGCGCAGGATGGATGAACTGTGGGCTCAGCAGTCCAAGATACTGGACGCGATACAGAATCTGACTGCTCAGTTAACAGCAGCCAACCTGATTGCTCCTGTGATATCATCTCCAAAACCCAAACAGTCTTCCCCACTTCCTTCACCTCCTCCCTCTCCTCATGGTTCTCATTAGTCATCTCCCTCTACCTCCTCCCACTCTAAAGTCAAACCTCCTCCCACTTTTGCTGCTGTTGTTGCAGGGGATCAGCGAGGACCCAAGATCCCTGCGCCCAGCAAGTTTAGGGGTGATAACCCCAAAACTGATGTTGGGGATTGGGCTGCAGGAATCCGGGCCTATCTGAAGGGTTTCGTGTGCCCAGAACAGCAGAAAGTGGCCACCGTTGTGGGCCTGCTGGAGGGCCCAGCAAGGCTGCTGACAAGATCACATGTCTGGGTCAGCAGCGCTATAGCGGCAGTCTGCAATCCTTGTTTGCAGAGTTTGAACAGCTAACCTCCACCCATGGTCTGATCATGTCTGATGATGATTTACTGACCAACTTCTCAGGGCTGCGCCTGAGAAGTTTTCTATTGCATTGTACAGTGCAGGGCATAAGGATTGGAGATCCTTCGGCCGTGCAGGCCTAGATATGGAAGCAAAGCTCCATGTCCAGGCCCCCTCCAGTGACAGGAGGAAAGGCGCTTTCCCTCGCGGTGGTAGAAAGGGAAAATCGGCCTTTGTGCATGCAGGGTCTGACACAGCCTCTGATTCAGGATCCCGGCCTGGTGCACCGCCAGAGGGGACTGCATCAGCTGCTGTTTCAGATGTTGCAGCGGCCATGCAACAGCTGCAGGCTGCGCTGGGAGCCTTCCAGAAGGCCGGGTCTTCTTCCAGCACAACCTCCAGCAGCCAGGGGAAGAGCAAGGGGCGTTGCTCTTCTACCCCTGCCCGGCGCCCTAACCTGCCAAGAGACGTCCGTTTCCCAGCTGACCCCTTGAATCCCAACACTCTCCCTTGGCATGATCTGAAAATTCAGGAGGGAGTGTGAAGAAAGAGGAAGGAAAGGGGGTTTTGCTTGAGATGTGAGGGGCAGCACTTTCTCAAGGATTGTCCCTACATGCCAAGCCCAGCACAGTCAAAAAACTGAAGCTGACCCTGGAGACTGCAGTTCCCTCCAGTGCTAGTTGTTCATCGGCTGATGGCGATGCACCTGCAGCAGCTTCAGTTGAGACTCTGAGTGACTATCCCAATGTGGGGACTGCACGGGCAGCATCCTTTTGTTATGAGGATCCTGACCCGGATCAGGAACCGGAGCAGTCTGAGCTTCAGTCCGTTGCTGCTTTTTTTTTTCATCTGAAAGAACAAAAGAAGAGCAAGTCTGATCTCATCCTACTTCAGCCCCTAATCAACCACAGCAGAATCAAAGGATTGCTGGACTGTGGAGCCACCAGAAACTTCATGTCTCCCAGTCCAGTTAAGAAACTGCATCTGGGCATGAAAGTTGTGCAGTTGCAGCAACCACTGCATGTCAGGATAGGTGACTCCATTGTTCTCACTATCAGGGAGAAGGTCAGGGGCATACCTGTTGCCTTCGACAGCGCTGGAGAAGTCAGACATAGTCTGAACTTCTACATATTCCTTGATCTACCCTTTGATTTGGTTTTCTCTATGCAGTGGCTGAAAGCAGTCAACCCAAGGATTGACTGGTAGATCCCCAAAGTTGAGCTGCCGGACAGCAAGGGGGTGCATGATTGCTGCTGAACACCACCCTAAAACATCTTGCTTCTGCTTGAGAGTGAGGGAGTTTTATGCCCTCTCACGCCAGTATGACCATGAGCGTCTGTTTTTAGCTCTGGTCAAGCAAACAGACACTCCCCCTGTTTCCTGTCCTCCTGAGATACAGCAGGTGGTTAACCAGTATGCTGATCTGATGTAGGAGCCCTTTGGACTACTGTGGCAGACTGCGTAGCCACACGGGCCCTGTAGGACCCGTCCCGGACATTCAGCCTTAAAGCCTAAAACTTAGGAGCTACAGGCCCCRGTCGTTTCAGCCTGAAAACTGAAAAACGAGGGCCTGCAGGCCCTACTCCGTTTCAGCCTATTTCAGACCCAGAGTTTTTCCAGCCTGAAACGGAGGGCTATTCTTAGGCGCTGGGCTATTTTTAGGCCCTCATTTGTTCCGACCTACCCTAAGATTCAGGCACGAAAACTGGGTTTCGGAACAGGCTATTTCTGGCCTGTTCCCACGCCAGCTCGAGCAGGAGCTGCAGCTGCAGCCCCTGCCTCCCTGCGGCATTATTGGCATTAGCACGAGCAAGAGCTGCAGCTGCAGCCCCTGCCTCCCTTCGGCATTATTGGCAAGAGCACGAGCAGGAGCTGCAGCCCCTGCCTCCCTTCGGCATTATTGGCAAGAGCACGAGCAGGAGCTGAAGCCCCTGCCTCCCTTCGGCATTATTGGCAAGAGCACGAGCAGGAGCGGCAGCTGCAGCCCCTGCCTCCCTTCGACATTATTGGCAAGAGCAGCCTCCTAGACTGCTCGCCCAAGTCAGGAGGCACCCGTGATAGTACATAGGAGCTTCAGGCACTGAACGGGTAGGCATTTCGGTCGCAGCACTCAGGAGGAGCCCTGCAGTAGTCTTCAGCGCTAGGCAGTAGTAGTAGCGCTAGCTGTAGTCTTCGGCGCTGGGCGCCATAGCCATAGCAGTGGTCTTCAGCGCTGGGCGCTGTAGGTGGTAGGTAGTAGAGTGGGGAGAGACACTGGCGGAGGCCAGTGGTACGTACCTGTGGCGCCATCGCTCCAGCTCCATCTTCGAGGTACCTGCATCAAGGCGCCAACTTCACAGGTTAGTACTAGAGAGAGAGAGAGAGAGAGAGAGAGAGAGAGAGAGAGAGAG
>BFEA01000006.1:5285474-5297491 GCA_003427395.1 Chara braunii | reverse complement strand
ACATTTTGACGAGGGACTATTTGGGCCTGTGCTGAACACTTGGTGTTGACGACATTCCCATCTTCCCTTCTTCTTCGTCTAACCCCACCTCCTTCGTCTGTGTATGGTTGGGGCTGGCGAGTCTTCTTGTGTGAAGCGCCAGACCCCTTCACACCATGATGATGATGATGTATGTTCGGGGCTGCATTACAATATTGATTGTTCGGATCATTGGTATCTAAGTCTTCCGCTGTGCTATTTTATACCTTGTATTGAAAGGTCGGTTCTTGTTCTGGTCTGCACCTATACGGTATGCAACTACCCAACCGGCCAACCAAGCATCACATAGAGGTGCTGCCTGGAGCGGTCCCTCCCAAGGGCCGCATCTAGAGGATGTCCCCTGTTGAGCTTGAGGAGCTCAGAAAGCAACTTGAGACCCTGACCAGCAAAGGCTGGGTCAGACCCAACACATCTGAATTCGGTGCACCTGTTCTCTTTGTGCCCAAAGGGAATGGCGAGTTCAGGATGTGCATTGACTACAGGGGTCTCAACAAGATTACTAGGAAGAGCACTGAGCCACTTCCTAGGATCAATGACCTTCTGGATATGGTGCAGGGCTGCACAGTGTTAAGCAAAGTCGACCTCCAACTTGGCTACCACCAGATTGATATGGCAGAGGAGGATGTCTACAAGACAACCTTCAAGACCAGGTATGGTACTTAGGAGTTCCTGGTCATGCCATTTGGACTTTGCAACGCCCCAGGCACCTTCCAGACAGAGATGCACCGAATCTTCAGGCCTTACCTGGACAAGTTTATGGTTGTCTACCTGGATGACATCCTGGTATTCAGCAAAACTGCCAGGGAACATGCGGATCACCTGACTCTAGTCCTTCAGTCGTTACGTGACAGCCAGTATAAGATCAACAGAGAGAAGTCCTCTTTTGGAGTTCCCTCTGTCATCTATCTGGGTCATGTAAGCTCTGGAGATGGCCTGGCTCCTGAAGCAACCAAGATTGCTGCTATTCAGGAGTGGCCTCAACCTCAGACAGTGAGGGATGTCAGGTCCTTCATGGGTTTAGCCTCTTACTACAGAAAGTTTGTGAGGAACTTTTGTGCAGTGGCTGCACCCCTGACTAACCTAACAAAGAAGGACACTCCCTTTTTTTGGTCCCTCCACTGTCAGTTGGCCTTCACACGACTCAAGAAGGCCTTGACTCGTGCGCCTGTCCTGAAGCTACCTGACCCCACTTTGCCATTCATCCTGACCACTGACGCCAGTCAGTATGGCATTGGGGCAGTACTTCAGCAGGATGATGGGAATGGTCTACGGCCTGTAGAGTTCATGAGTAAGAAGATCAAGACTCAAAAGCTCCAGGACTCTACCTACGAGAAAGAGTTGTATGCTCTTGTCTGTGCCCTGAAACATTGGAAGCACTTTCTCCTGGGCAGGCACTTCAAAATCTTTTCTGATCACTCCACCCTGCAGTGGATGAAGTCCCAGGGAGAGTTAAATGACAAATTGGCACGGTACATTCAGTTCATAGACATGTTTGACTTTGAACTGAAACACAAGAAGGGCTGCTACAACAAGGTAGCAGATGCCCTCTTTCGAAGGCCTGACTCTTTTGCGCTGATCTCCTCTACTCACTCCTTTGGAGAGGAGACCCGTCAGACCATGGCTCGTCTACTGCCTCAGGACGATACTTTCGGACCCATTGTCAGGAATCTGCAAGCAAATCCTAACTCTGAACCAGGCTATGCTCTGAGTTCAAACCTGCTGTACACTTACAGTAGAGGTGAGGAGCGCTTGTGCATTCCCCAGGACCAGCGGCTCAGGACACTGCTGATGTCAGAGTGTCATGATGCGCGTGGACACTTCGGGTTCCTGAAGTCTTATGCAGCCCTGTCGCAGCGCTACTTCTGGAAGGAGATGCGGAGTGAGATGCTGCGTTATATGGACACCTGTGAGCTTTGCTAAAGGAACAAGATTCAGTGTAAACCTCATTTGGGACTGCTCAAACCCTTACCCATACCTGATGGCCCTGCTGAATCTGTGTCGATAGACTTCACAGATTTAGGCAAGACCACCCCTCGTGGCATGCGTCAGGTTATGGTCTGCGTGGACAGGTTCTCCAAATACGCAGAGTTCATCCCCTTGCCAGAGATAGCTTGGGTACCGGCTGTGAGAACAGCCTTCTCTGAGAGGTGGGTCACACACCATGGACCGCCCACCTCTATAGTCAGTGATCGAGACCCCAGATCTTGCAGCGATGAGTGGTAGTCCTACTGTAAGGACTACCTGCACTCACGCCTGGATATGACGTCGGGTCACCATCCTGAAGACAATGGATTGGCTGAGGTGATGAACCAAGTCTTATTCCAGCTACTGCGTCCTGTCATCTCTCCAGATCAACAGGACTGGGATCTTCACTTGGCGAGGGCACAACTCATGTATAACATGTCTGTCCACTCCTTGACAGGGTTCAGTCCATACCGGTTACACTGGGGACGTGAACCACGACAGCCTCTCGATGACATCATCGATAAGGCTAAGCCTGACCTGACACTAGGCACAACAGAGCTCGCCAGACGCTATCGTCTGGATGTGGAAAGAGCCCGCGCGAACTTGTTCAAGGCCCAAAAGGCCATGATTGAACAACCCAATCGCCACAGGCCGCCTTCCCCCATCTGTACTGGTGATCATGTCTGGGTGGCCAGTTCTGAGTTGTCGAGGGAGGAGGATATTTCTCCCAAGCTGTTGCCACGCTACTTGGGTCCGTGGCAGGTCCTAGATACAGTGGGCGCTGATCCCTTCGGTCCGTCGTATGTTATCGACGTCCCACTTCATCTACGTACCTATCCGGTCTTTCATGCATCCAAGTTGTTGCCTTTCACCCCAGCTGATGCATTTCCTAACCGGCCCCCTCAGTTCGGTCCACCAATCCCTGGTAAGGGATATGACATTGACTGGATTGAGGATGAGTGGGGCACAGGCCCCGATCGGCAGTATCTTGTCAGGTTCGCTTTCCAGCCACCTTCTGAGAGCCGTTGGTTCTACAGAAGAGACCTGATCAAGACAGAAAAGTCCATTGTCCTGCGATGCGAAGCGGCTCAGAAGGGTAACCTTCCTCGCCGTTCGCCTCGCCTGCATCCCTAGCTCGGAGGTCCTTGCTCCCTGGGAGGGTAAGCCTGCAATGACTTGCTGATTTCTGCTGCCGAGATTGACTGCGAGGCTGTATACTAACCGGTAGGTTAGTTTCGTAATTTTGTTTGGCTGAGGGCTAACCGAGAGACCCGCCTGTGAGGAAATTCGTGAGGGACAGATCTGCAAATCCGGGAAAATACAGGCCCGGTACTAACCCGAATTCCTACCGCTACCCTAACTGCCTATAGCAGGCCCGGGCTACCCTAGGACAGACAGGCCCTAAGCGGCCTATGCTGCTAGACGGTCCTATAGCCTATAGCCGGGTCTGGTAGAGGCCGAAAGGCCGACACAGCAACGGTACCGGTCGGTCAGTCAGTCCGGTCTAGGTCTAGGTTAGATTAGTGAGTCTATTAATAGTTTGGGAAAATCGGTTCAGGGCTTTTGGTCTTTCATTTTTCGCGTTGCAGCGTTCGGGGCCAACCAAGTTTTGCGGCGCTGAAGGTCTGAGGCCTGTCTCTTATACACATCTAGATGTGTATAAGAGACAGTAGTGAGTCTATTAATAGTTTGGGAAAATCGGTTCAGGGCTTTTGGTCTTTCATTTTTCGCGTTGCAGCGTTCGGGGCCAACCAAGTTTTGCGGCGCTGAAGGTCTGAGGCGGCATCCCAGACTTCAGCTCGGTGATGACAGCCATAGCCAGCCTCTGAGAGGTTGCCAGAGCTGGGGCACTCTCAGCGCATCTACCCCTGCGGGTATCTGTGTGTGGCAGGGCTATTCTGAGGCTCTTCGGAGGGTACTGGTGGATGCTGTTGCTGGCGCCCTACTTCGCAGGGCTTTTGTAGCAGCGAGGCAGCCATAGCTGCCTTCTTCCTCGTCAGAGTGACTCGTCGGCACTGAGGACTTCATCGCAGTTCATGATCTTCACCTTGGTGGATGGCGCTTGCCTCTGGGAGGCTGTTTCAGTGTGGCGCTGGTCTCTGAGAGTGGGGTATTGGGTGTAGTGTGTGGTTCTGAGGTGGCGAGATACTGAGTTGAACTCTGTAACGATAATTGGGGTTAATTGAGTTGAGTTGGCTCATCATCAGTGTTATATTCCGACTGTGATCTTCGCAGTGTCATCTTGTGATTGGTTGTTGGAAGTTTGTCAGAGAGAGAGAAACACTGTGTGTATTCTCCCCATCTGTGCATGGTTGACATTCCGTTGCTTATCTTTGGTCTGTGTACAGTGTGGACTCTGTCTCCTCTCCCCTTGTCTTGTGCATGTATGGGCATGTCTGAGATACTCTGTGTGTGAGTGGCGAGGAAATCGTCAGACAACCAAGTTCATAACAAATATATGCACAGAAACATCACCTGGACCACCACCTGGCCAAAACGTGGGAATCCAGTATCCAAAGTCTGAAAAAATCTGGCCCAGACCAGACAAAGCCTGAAACAGGCAACAATGCTCTGAAACAGAATCGTGTCCCCACAATAATCAGAGGATCCAAAAGAAAAAAAAAAAAAAAAAAAAAAAAAAAAAAAAAAAAAAAAAAAAAAAAACGAAAGAAACAAAAATTGAAAAAATAACAAAAAGACAGAACATGACTCCTTGCCTCCTAGGCCCGACCTGAGCCACCCACCACCAGGAAACTCTACCCAGGCGTTCAGGCACTCAACAATGAAGGGGGCATAGCCAATCCATAGCCGGGCTCTTTAGGGCCAGTGTAGCAACCCATGCATGGTACAATTTCTTTTCGGATGGAAATACATGAAAGTTGTCTGACAAGGGTGCAGAGGGGTTGGGGGAATGGGGAGGCTGATAAACTGATGATGGTGGAAATGAACTTTAACAAGGGTATAGGTTGGATGATTGATAAGCCAGACAGTCATTTCATCTCTTGAAAGGAAGCCAATTAATTGCACATTGGAACGTTGGCAGCTTTTCATATTAGTAGATATTGATTTCAGCTGTTGATATTAGTGTTTTAGATAAATGACTCTGGATTCAGTTGCTCCCGACCAGTGTAGAGCACTAGAATCCGTAAGTGGACAAGGAGGCTTGACATGCTCAGAAGTAGTGAGGCTGGACTTGAATGTTTGATCCCCTCTTGTTTGCCTCTTGTTTGCCGACATTCCTCCATCATGTGGTGTGCAGGAGCAGGTCCATCAAGGGGGCTGCCTATCACCTCCTAAAGTAGACAACCACTTGCCACCGGAAAAATCAAATGATAGTTTGTCAGCTTGGCATGTTGTCTTGTCATCGGTGATTCTGCAAGTTGATTCAGGCAGAATCAACTGGCATGAGTCTATCACAGGCAAACCACTTGCCACCTCCTATGTTGGTTGTCTATCAATCAGAGGCTACAACTACTCTGCAGATTCAGGCAAAAGTTGCAATGATCCGGTTTTCTGTGACAGCATCAGTCCCACATTTCTCCTGGCTGATGCTGAATATGAACAGAAAGCATGTTCATCATAGCTGTATTCAGGGCCAGGTAGCTTTAGTAACCATGCCTTCTATTTGGGGGAATGATGGTAGCACGGCTGGTAGTGAAAAGCATGGCATATATGCCTTTCCAAATGGGGGGGATTTGGGAACTTAAAGCCATGTATGCAATCAGAATCGCTCGCAATCACACTTCGCATGCATACAAACAGGTGTGCAGCAAACTGGCGACAAGCGCCCACTCAAACTCAGAGATATGCTAGCCGAGAACACAGTTCAGATACAAGTTCACTTCATTGGCTATGGCGACACAGCGCCCACACATCTCTGTTCACACACACACAGGATCACCCTGGATATCCCACACGCGATACACTGTACACACACACACACACACACTGAACTCTATCCACAACTATGGCGGCTATGGCCGCTGCTAACCTATCGCTATGGCTAAGCTTCTTCTCTCTCGCCCACTTCGTCTTCGGGCTCACTGCAGACCACCTCGCACAAGTCGCTGTGGCAGTGCTTCCGCATGGCTCACGCAGGAAATGAATGAATGGCTGGACGCTAACCTTTGATTTATACTTCTGTAGCTCGCTGGTCTGGCCCTTCCCCATGCCCGTGGTGCACACAGTCCCATGCTGTACTTGCTTGACTGTACTAGGACTGACTGGGACCGATATCGCTGACTGCATGGGTTTGCACTATGAACTCAATGCAGTCGCTCTGTCGACGTACTGCAGTTGGGCTCACCACTTGCCCACTTGCCTACTTGCCCACTTGCCCACTTGCCTCAGTCTAAACGTGAGCAACTTCGAAATGCCACTGCTAGGACCTTCCGGAAGGCCGTGGACGTGGCCTTTCGATACTGTAGCAGCTACGACCTTGACCTTTCGGAGAAGCTATAGCTACGACTTCTAGACTTTGCTACGACTCCTACTCGACAGGTCTACAGCCCCTGCTACATACAGACCCTACGACAGTCTACCAACTGTTACAAATACACAAGTCACGGGTTCAACTCTTGGGGTCGACACAGATACTGTACATAGGTAGGGTGAGGTCTAGGGATCGAGCCCTGGGATCTGCATCGGCTACTGCGAACTGGTGAATACCGTTTCATGTACAAATGGTGCAAGGAATACTTGGAAGGTGAAACTGAAACAAAAGCAGGATACGCATGGGCTTTATTGGCTGTTGAGCTCACTGCAAGGATTTTAAGCCCTCAGCATACCTGCATGTGGCCGCTACGGCAAGCATGTGCCCTCCCTAAGTGAAGGCGGGCCTCCGGATCTCAATGAGGCCTGAATTTGTCAATGTTGCAAAGTCTCGGTGGCGCCAGACAGTTTCCACGCGCCAGTTGGTTACATCCGCCCTGCTCGTGAAAATCAGAAACATTCGGGATCCTTGTAGGCTCTTCTGACAATGTAGTGACAGCAGGAAACACCTCACGTTCGCACTTGGGTGGTTGGGCAGGCCTAACCAATTTGGTCCCTGGCCACTGCCAGAATGGGCCTAGAGGGCGCACATGCATCCCTCCCAAGGCAGCAAAGAGCCTGGCTGCTTTCCATATAGGAAAGAGTCGAGCCGAGGTCAAGGTATTCTTGCACTTGTTGTGCGAGCGGCAGTGCTGCTTGAGTGATTGTTTGTGCCTGCTAGCTAGCGCCGGGTAGCTACGGCGCGTGCACGGGTGTAGGATAAAGGCACGATTTCGAGCGCACGGTCCCTTGTGAAGGGGGACCTTCCCAGTCGCGTCATGCAGGATTGGCAGATTCACAAGTCGCTTCACAAAAAGGGAAGCAGCGGAGCCGCTCCGACCGAGTGCGCCAACTATACCTCCATGGAGTCCCTACGACAGGATAGGGTCTCGCGAGGTACAACTTACCTCCACCCGCGGGGGCTGTCACCATCCCTTGGGTGGGCGTATCCTCGCCGAGCTACTAAACAACATGCGGAAGTTTTACGTGCAATCCGGGAGGTGGCCCAACCGAGGGCATTTCTCGTACGCTGTAGCATAGGGGTTACGAGGGGTCCACGCCTAGCTCAGACCCGTACGTGAACCGTCGTGCGGAGCTCTGATCTCCCACGTGCGATTTAGCGTCGGTCGACTAGAACATCCTAACTCAACCATGAGATACGCAACAAAAATAATAAAACTAGCTCAAACAACCATGTAAGCCTAGTCCCTTTCCAAACGTTCTAACCCATAACTCAGAAGAAGCTAAAGTGTTTGAGCGAGGCCCGCAATAAGTTGCAAAAAAAGAATGCGCACGCAAAGGGGACCATAACGCTCAGTCATGTGTTTTCACTTGATGTGCTATCATGGCGACACTTCATGAGTTACCCACAACCGCGCAACCTCTCATGGGTTTCAGGGTTGCGTACGGTACTTAAGTGTCGAAAGTGAAATATCGTGAAGGGACCCTCTTGTCTTATAGGCAGTGGGTGACGATAGGCAAGGGGCGTAGATCCGGCTTATGGGGGAAACCCTTTTGTGCTGGACCAGAGCCTGGGATGCCCTGGACAAGGACCTCTTATTCCCGGATCAGGATCAACGTCTGACCCATGGTCTAAAAAGCAAAGCCCTTTTAAGATGGGTTCGCTCGTTTTTCCCCTATGGAAAGATAATAAGGGGTAGCCTCGGGTTAGCGAGCAATTCGCCTTACCCGAACTGAGGCTTAGTCCCGTTGAAGGTCGAGCGTTGAACTTTGCGCTCGACCACTCCTGCCTTTTTGCTAAATGCGTGCGGCAAGACGAAGTGAAAATGAACCCTCGCTCATGTAGATTCTTGCACACACATGAAGCTCAATGAAAATCCATACGCAAGTGCCACAAACGCGGTCAACCTCTTTGTTCCTAGGTTTATGTCCCACACGCCACTTTCCGACCCGCACTCAACAAAGGCATACCCGCCCGATCCAATTCACACAGTTTTTGCGCGACCATTCAAGAGAGGTTCAAGGATAGGAATTTCATTCACACGGAGATGCCTTTCGCCTACGGGGTCACAAACATATGGACGTGGGTATCATGATGGGTAGGAAATGAGTCGCAAACCGACCTGCTATCAATTCGATAGCAGAAGTTGATGAAGCTCAAGGTCTATGAGAGCACTCGCAGGTAACGGTGACCTGCGTCACAAAATCAAGGCAGGCACCGCTTGTCGAGTTAACGGAGTTCAACTTCGTACCGCACTCTAAACTACATAATAGTAACGTCCGGTAACGATTGTGCCTTTAGGGAACTGTGCTCGAAGAATATTTACTAGACGAAATCTAAAAAGAAAACTCTTTGGTTTCAGTAGAAATTTCGAGAACTATCTGAAAATAAACTAACTCGTTGGTTTCAGTAGAAATTCCGGTAGCACTTCCTTTAGAAAGGAAGGCATCCAAAATTCCTACTGACTCCAAAGACTAAACTAATCCTAGCCTAGTTGACATCTCAAAATTTTGACTAGCAAAAATTTTGGCTTCATCTCCCTGAAGGGAAAGACGCTCCCATAATTTCTACTAACTCGGAGGTTAGCCAAGGTCTTACTAGAGCTTTGCATGACCATTCAAGAGAGGTTCAAGGATAGGAATTTCATTCACACGGAGATGCTTTTCGCCTACGGGGTCCCAAACATTTGGACGTGGGTATCATGATGGGTAGGAAATGAGTCGCAAACCGACCTGCTATCAATTCGATAACAGAAATTCATGAAGCTCAAGGTCTCTGAGAGCACTCGCCGGTAATGGTGACCTGCGTCACAAAATCAAGGCAGGCACCGCCTATCGAGGTAACGGAGTTCAACTTCCTACCGCACTCTAGACTACATAATAGCAACGTCCGGTAACGATATGAAAATCACAAAAAATTCGGAAACATTTCCTTTAGGGAACTGTGCTCGAAGAATATTCACTAGACGAAATCTAAAAAAAAAACTCTTTGGTTTCAGTAGAAATTTCGGGAACTATCTGAAAATAAACTAACTCTTTGGTTTCAGTAGAATTTTGCGGTAGCACTTCCTTTAGAAAGGAAGGCGTCCAGAATTCCTATCGACTCCAAAGACTAAACTAGTCCTAGCTTAGTTGATATATCAGAATCTTGACTAACATAAATTTTGGCAGCATCTCCCCTAAGGGAAAGAGGCTCCCATAATTTCTACTAACTCGGAGGTTAGCCAAGGTCTTACTAGAGCAAGCATGCATGAAAAGACAATGTGAAACCAAAAATAGACATCTACCTTTTAATTGCTCAAGCACAAGGCGAGCACTAACAGACTACCCTACTAAGTAGAAAATAGGCAGAGCTGAACAAAGAGACTAGGCATTGCCAACAAACATGTCATGTCAACAACTCGTTCAACCATTTCAAAACAAGGGTTAGTTCATCCAAAGTTTCCATCTTCCGCTTGTCCTGATTCACAAAGACATGAGTCATGTATCTTATTTAGTTCATCTTTAACTTTCCAAGGTGTTCTCAATCAAACCCCATGCAATCACTAACACGCTAGCCTGGACTTATTCTCACAAGGAGAAGAGTCCGACTTTTGTCAACAAGCAAAACTGACTAACTTAGCAAAGCGACCGGATCAGTCAAGAGGACCTTATCGCCACCCCCGTTTCAAGTCTTAGGCAAACGAGCAAAGCGTCCGGATCAGTCAGAAGGACCTCATGTCCAGCCCCATTTCAAGTATTAGGCAAATGAGCAAAGCGACCGGATCAGTTAGTTAGACCTCATCTCCAACCCCATTTCAAGTCTTAGGCAAACGAGCAAAGCAACCTGATCAGTCAGAAGGTCCTCATCTCCAACCCCATTTCAAGTTTTAGGCAAACGAGCAAAGTGACCGGATCAGTCAGAAGGACCTCATTTCCAGCCCCATTTCAAGTTTTAGGCAAACGAGCAAAGCGACCGGATCAGTCAGGAGGACCTCATCTCCAACCCCATTTAGATTATCGCATGTGAAGATCGTGTCTTTTTACCACAGGTAGATGAATTAAACATGCATAATAAAGTTCCTCCTGTGATTGTTAAAATCATGAAAAAGAGATCAAAACATATACATAAGTCGAAAACCAAATAAAATGACGCGGGGTGTGTATAGGTAGGGGTTTATTGGGATTGTAACAAAGTCATGTCGGCCTATCTCTGAGTTCCTTGCCTTGAGATTCCCGTCTGGGCTCCGGCAGAGCTCCCACAATTGGTGGGTCAACCCCCCACAGGGCCTTGCTACGGTCTTGTGGGTTGCAATCCCACATGTCGCCTTCCTCTTCCGAACCATAGATTAGATTAAGAGGAAGAAGGGCAAAAAAGTCATCTCAGTCTCTCAAGATACAAGAAGGGGTCACTCAGACTCGCATGGAGAGGGCTTTGGTGCCTTCAGATCCTGAGGGCCCTACAAACAAAATGACGCGGGGTGTGTATAGGTAGGGGTTTATTGGGATTCTAACGGAGTCATGTCACCTTTGAGTTCCCTGCCTCGAGAGTCCCGCCTGGGCTCCGGCAGAGCTCCCGCAATTGGTGGGTCAACCCCCCCACAGGGCCTTGCTGTGGTCTTGTGGATTGCAATCCCACCTGTCGCCTTTCTCTCATGAACCACAGACTGGACTGAGAGAAAGAAGGGCAATAAAGTGATCTCAGTCTCTCAAGAAGGGGTCACTAAGACTCGCATGAACAGGGCCTTGCTGCCTTCAGATCCTGAGGGGCCCGCAATGGTGGCCAATCGCAGTCGAACCTTTCGATTTAACGTTCACCCCATCATAGTCAAACTTGTTGTAGCGCTCGAAGCCCGACCGACAATAATAACACGGTCGTAACAGCAGCAACCTTTAATCCAATCAAGCTGAGTTGTGCTGCAAGTTGTCGAAGGAGCAACCTTAAACAGTGAAGTGTTGCTGCTAAAAATGTTGTTCCTCTGCCGTCAAAGCGGACCAGCAACCACCTCACCACACAAGAGCACCTTCTCAAGGTACAGTAGCGCAGTCGTGGCCTCAAAGTCGACAAAAATGGCAGCCTAAAAGAGACCATCGTCGCACCAGGTTGAAAAGGCTAGCAACAATGTATAGGTGAGTCAAACTCCAATTGTCCTGAATTGAAGATGGCCGAGAATCTCACTAGGAAGCAACTGCCTCCTGCCACAGTGGTCATGCACCTCCACTGCGTCTCGGCAGCAACTCCAGCAACAGCACGCGCACCAGCTGCAATAGCAACAGTCTCAACGGTAGCGGCTTGGTTTTTAACGACAACAACACGAAGTCTCAAGTAAGCAACTTCCATAGCAACATAGCTTTCCGAGCAGGCAACAGCTCAACACCGCTGCAGCCTGAACAGATACTCACACCACTCCACACCCATAGGATCTTCAAAAAGAGCTCTGAATTTGTCAGTTCTTGCTTTGCTTTCATCAGACGAGCCCATCTCTCTCTCTCTCTCTCTCTCTCTCTCTCTCTCTCTCTCTCTCTCTCTCTCTCTCTCTCTC
>BFEA01000006.1:5246863-5283841 GCA_003427395.1 Chara braunii | reverse complement strand
GTGTGTGTGTGTGTGTGCGTGTGTGTGTGTGTGTGTGTGTGTGTGTCTCTGTAGCAACCCCAAGAAGACAGTTGTGGTGATGCAGAAAAGGACTGGTGCAAGCAGCACCATTGCAAGACGAGCACAACGAGTATGCTGGCGACGGTGACGAATGGTACGAACACGTGACTCCAAAGCGAGCAACACATTCCTGATGATGATTACGATGGCCACCTGGATGAAGAAGAAGGCGCTCGCTACGCGCACAATCAAAGACGATCACCAGGATCACACATACAATGAAAAACGATCGTTGCAATTATCTGCAGCGCGCGCTCCTCAAAGAGCACAGTCGGGATCACGTGCACCACCTCAATCTCGATAGTCAGGGCGACTAGTCACATTCACCATCGTGCAAAAGAAAAATGAGACTGAATGCTTTGCCAGAACATGGGAAGATATATTGTAGCTCAGTCGGCATGAATCTTCCGCTAGAGCATGGAATGATACACTGTCAATGAAGAAGACGGTCACCACCACCTGAGACAAGAACGTGCCAAGATGAAGAATAGCAAAACCACCAAGATCCAGAGGTCAACCCCAGTGATATGGCCGGAATCGGAAATGATGACGAGAGCAAGGAGCAGTCCAATGACACAAACAGCAGCGCCGACAGTCCAATGACACAAACAGCAGCGTCGAGATCCCGACCCTGCACTCACGAAATATGTAAAAAGAGAATGAATCTTATGTAAAAGGAGAATGAATCTTGTGCCATAACCTGGATCGATACAGACGTTGATTACTCTACCACTGCGCCCGCTGCCCACGTATGTGCCTTTGCAGAGTAAGTCAGGGCGATGTCAGCGCCTACCACCACGAATAGCAATTACCACCGAGATTGATGATGGTAGCGAGTACCAGCAGGTGATCACGAGGCAGGGGAGGGACGTACTCACGAGGGGCAATAGCAACCGCGTCCCCGTTGCAGCACTCACACAAAATGTACAAAAAAAAAAAGAGAAAGAATCTTCCGCTAGAATATGGGAAGATACATTCTAGTCCCATGCAGCAGCTGCGCAATGCCAGGTGAGTCTCTCTCTCCCTTTCTTTCCCTCATTCGCACCGTCCTCCTTCCTTATTTGCCTTCTCTCTCTCACCTCCTACTCATTTCTGTTCTCTCGTTGCCATCCTATTTGTCATCCCGCTCTTTTACTACTTCGCTCCTCCTTCTTCCTCTTCACGTCAGCATAACTCTGCATTCTGCGTACCTGGCTGCTATCTCAGTTACAGTCGTGTAACTTCCCAGCCAGCACAATCAGGCACAACCTCGAGGTGGCCAGCAGCGTAAATCGAAGGAATAGCGGAATTCGGCCTCGGATGACCATGGCAAGGAAGATAACAACAGCATGGTGTCGCACCCTTGCCTTAATCACTACGAGCACCACTGCGAGCAGCAGCAGTCATATTGCGGAGACAACGAGGAACACCACAATCGCCTGCGCCGATGACCACATAGGCAGTGAGGATCCATACGCACCTTGGTCCCACCCCTCTGCTCACCGCCTATGCAAAATCAGAATGAATCTTCCTCTAGATCATGGGAAGATACATGACCATCTGAAGATTCCTCCTCCTAGGCGCAACCCCAAATGCCCATACCATCCAAACCGCCACTGAAACCAAAAAAACTGGCGTGGCCAATCAGTCCGCAATGCCTCAAAACCCCAGCTTAGCATTTTAGTCCGACAAAATCAGTCAAGAAATGACCGAGATATGCCATCTTTCGTCGCCTCCTTCCTCCTCATCACTTTCATTGCACCTCTCCCGCGCACTCACTTTCTCTTCTAGCTCTCATTATTCTCCTTCACTCGCTGTTCGGACCCCGGCATAGAACACGCCAAACCTTAAAACCCCCACCTTGCCTCTTTCCCCGCCTCATTCTGCCAAGGAAGGGGCAATCTAACTTCCATTCCTCTTTTCTCCTCTCTCATCGCCATCTTCCTCGTCCCCTCTTCTTCATCTCCCTTTCTTGTTGACATCACCTTTTCCCTTCCTCTGACAGCCTGCGTAACCTGGCCTCTCACTGCTTCAAGTAGCTGTGTGATGGAATACAAAAGAAAAGAAAACGACCAGGGAAACTTCGTGCCCCTGTCGGCCACTACCTCCACAGAGCGGCTGTGACCACTATCTCCACACAGCAGTCTCACAGCCTGGTCGCTCCTCCAAGGTAAGCCGTATCTTCCCTTAATTAAATCTTAATTCATTTAAAAGAAAGAAGAAGAAAGAGAAAAAAAAAAAAAAAAAAAAAAAAAAAAAAAAAAAAAAAAAAAAAAAAAAAAAAAAAAAAAGGGTCAACAAAAAAAAAAAAAAAAAAAAAGAATCCTTCGATCTATATGTGTCGCCCTTGCACAGGGGCCATGCTAATTTTCCCTGTATCGTTCCAACTTTTAACACCCGAAGGACAGTGGCCAGTGAACGGCCGGTACCATGACGGTAATTCTGAAGGATGTTATTCTGGTCGTCCACTAGTATCTGGTTCGAACTAAGGCCTGTATTTCAATTGTTCAGGTGTGTACCAATTGAGAGCTTCCACCCCTCACGGCTGTCTCAAAGGGCAGGGAGACAGCCGCTGAGGTAACTTTATGAGACCGACTAGTCCCAGGGAACTCAAGTTGTATTTCACTCATCTGTACACATCTGAGTTTGAACACAGGTCTGTTTTTCCATAGTCCGCGGGTGTACCAGTTTGAGCGAGGCCCACGGGTGCTGGTCCCACAGGCCTCTTTTTCAGCAGTTCGCGGGTGTACCAACTGAGCTTGGCCCAGTGGCGCTGGTCCCACAGGCCTGTTTTTCAACATTTCGCGGGCTTACCAACTGAGCTAGGCCCAGTGCGCTGGTCCCACAGGTCTGTTTTTCAACAGTTTGCGGGTGGACCAACTGAGCTAGGCCCAGTGGCGCTGATCCCACAGGCCTGTTCACACTCAAACCTCTTCACAGCAAATAGTGGTTGGCGGACTGTGCTCCTGCAGGCGGTTCCTGCGACTCACTCTCATGCATTTTGACCCCGTCGGTCCAAGCACCAAGATGGGAGGGATAGAGGAGTTTCGGCAGTACCCCAAATACGCTGGAACCCGAACGGGCCCGCCAAAGAAGGCGTGCGCTCAAAGTCCTCGACTGCCATGACGGTTATTTGCAGGGGGGGGGGTTCAATCTCTCCCCACTGCAATGCTGGTCACAGCAGCCCATGATGGTAGCGGTTCCTTTGCCCTGGTCAAGGATGGTGGCGACATAGTTGTCGTCCACCCCCGTCCAGGTGGGGCTACTCAACTCCCTTCCATCCGTTCCTCGCTCAGCAACTTCAAGCACTCTTCAACTCTCTTTCCAAGCTCTCTTCATCCTTCCTCCGCGGAACTCCTTCGCTGTTGGTCCTAGAGCCAGTTTCCGGCCTGGTCAACATCTTGGACCTTAAGAATGGAGAAAATGAAATAAAAATGCAAGGAAAATAAGCAACAGCGAGATGACAATCCCAGATCACACCATCACATTGCAAGTCAGATAGTCACACCGTGTCCAGATAGCAGCATTGCCCCAATAATACACCAATGGAGTTTCGTAGCACTGAAAACCAATGTCCGTGGAGAGCACACTCTCTCCTCTCAACACAAGAGTCCAGTTCCCATACACTCACACTTGGCGCTCAGCGCCCAGCCTACTCCTACACAGCTAGTACAGACTACAAAAAGAGAATGCAACTGTTGACATCAGCAGCAGCCAGAAGTACTTGAAGATGCCGCCCATAGCACTGGGAGGCGAGGTGCAGCACGTGCGGTCGTGCAGAGGAGGAGGGCGCTGCTGAGGGCAGCGCCATAGCCCAGCCACCATAGCTGGTGGGCTTGGACTACAGTGAAGCGCAGGGTTGGTCTTCGGGTGACAGAGAGGACAGGTGTGGGTGAAGTCAGGGGATAGGTGAAGGATGATGATGATGATGATGATGTGAGGGCACGAACCTTGTGCTGCCGCCCAGCATGCGAGTGCTTGAATGAGGCAGCCAGGGCCGGGCTCTTTCCTTTATGGAAAGAGTTGGCCTGCTCACGCAGCCTGGCTGCCTTGGCCTGGGCCCARAAGCTTCCRGAAGGCCCYAGGAGGCTGCCTGGATGCAGCAGCTACTGGGCTGCTGGGCCTCGTTCGGTTGGGTGCCCAACTGTCTCTGTATGAGGCTGCGAATCACGGCCAGGGCCTGCATTCTTTGGAAAGGCCCGGTAGGCCGTGGAAATGTCCTTGTTGCTCGGCCTGTGTTTCTTTCAACCAACTGGCGCGTCGCAACTGCCTGAACCCCAAATACGAAATTGATAGTCGAAGGCCTTTTGCAAAAAGCCAGGCCCGCCTTCACTTAGGGCGGGCACCTCCGCCTTCACTTAGGGCGGGTAAGGCTGCAGACAGGGCCCAATAGGCCTACCGAGGACCCTGATACTCGCAAAAATAAAAATAAGTCAAAAATAAAAATAATAGAAATGACGAGGACGAGGACCCGTCGGCACCCTCCTTGTCTTGCCAGTTGGACCCGGACCCGGGCCCGTTCGGCAAAACTGTTGGGGACCCCTCAGTCTCCGCCGATCCCGCTCCTTTGCTCCATCGTCGCATGCCGACCTTGAACCAAAAACCTGTTGCTTCAAAGTCCTCTACTGTAACCAATAGAACTACGACCAAGGCTGAACTAAGCAGGCGCGAAGTTCCATATAAACAGTCTTGGGACTGTGTTTAGGCTTACCAGTACAAACCAGGCCTTCGCCTTCTTCCACCGGCCAGTCTCCCGGCCGCCAGATGACGGCGTCCGTGCCTGGGTTTGTGGCCGTCGGGCGCACCACTTGCTTTGTCAAAACTCACGACTTTCCCCCATGCTAGGTTTGACAACGCGGCACCTTTCCATGCATCGCCAAACACAGTCTTCCTGCGTGTGCACAAGGTAAGGTCTTTATCTTCTTTGCGACGTGTCCCGCAGAGGCTGAGCTAGTTGTGACATAAAGCCAGTCCTTAAAAATAAAAGAAAAATATAACAAAAAGTAAAAACTTAAGAAAGGAGGGGGTTAACCGGACCCTATGGCTCTGGGGCCTTCCACCGGCCTGGAATTGCCACTGACTAAACGGTCATCTCACTGTGCTAAGCAATAATGCGAGCCCCACATACGTATTTGGTTCGGACTCTCGCCAAAAGTGAGGTTGCCGAGATGAGCGCCCTGACAGGATCTGTGCCATCAACGGCGCTGCTAGTGAGCTGGCAGGGATAGGCGGTGGTCCTTGGTGAAGGGTGTGTGGGGGGGAGACGAGTGTGAGCATGGAGATGGTGAGTGAGGAAGTGATTTGAGAGCACGTACCTGGTCGTCATGAAGGTCTGCATGAGCGACATCTGCTTGTACACTGGTTGCTGCTGCTGACGTCAACTGGTTGCTTTGTCAATCGAGTAGGATAGCATAGTAGCTGTGGGATAGTAGTCTGGGCGAGCGCTGGTAGGAGGAAGACCTTCGGTTACATTGTTGGTGGTGGCGAGAGTTTGCTTTCATTGACAATTGAGTTCCCTGGTTTGGTTCGCCTTCGGTGTGACATCAGTGCATTTCTGCTTTCTGGACAGCTTTCAACTACCTGGCTGTCAGTGTGATATTACAATCTGGAATTCTGTAATTTCGCTATTGCTCGTTTTCCTTGCATCACAAATTTCCCTGTTCTTTAGTCTGAGACAAATGAGAATGAAGTGGTGGCATTTGTAGCCTATGCAATGGTGCCCTCGACAATGGGGAGCATTTGGGGAGTTGAGTCATGTACACATAGTGCAAGCCATTTTCAATTGAAGGAATGAATGCCCCCTCGTTTTCCATGTGTTTGCAGGGTGTTGATGCTCTGAGGGAGTACTTTTCCGAGACAAATGAGAGTGAATTAGTGGCATTTGTGGCCTACGCAATGGCTTTTCCGACTGGCTTTTTGGCTCTGGTCGACAGCTATGATGTGAGTTCAACGGCATTTTATATGTGGATGTCCTACTTGCTTGTTTGCAGTTTTGGTTGATGTTTTTCGTCTTTTGCTTCCTAACAAGTCAGCTGCTTTCTATGGGTGGGGAGCTGCATCTGCTGGAAACCGGGTCCAGGATCCCAATGTGAACATAATGTCTCTCAGTGTTAACCCTCACTCCTCCCTGTGCTCTGGCCTGGGGAGCCCTGACACCATTGATTACGTCCGTTCGGAAGGATCGACTGTCAGTCATGCCCAGTCACCCGGTGAAACCCCACCCCTGTCCTAGGAACCTTTCCAAGCTTAGAATAAACCAAGTGAGCCAGCTCAAATACCTTATTGCGCAAGAACTATACAGCAAACCTCATGACTAATCCCTCTTTAATACCCTACTGTACTTTAATGAGTAAACCCCTTGGGCTTTCAATGCTGCCCGAGTAACAGACTGTGCATTTCTACCTCCCAGCACCAGACTATACAAGAACCATACTGCCAACCAAACGAGTGATCCTTACCCAAAACCTTTGTGAGGGCTTACCCCTCAGCATAAGGCCCTGCAGCAGGCACGTGCCTGCCCTAAGTGAGGGCGGGCCCCCTGAACCTCAATGTGAACTGAACTCGTTAATTTTTGTAAATCTTGGTGGGCGCAAGACAGTTGCCACCCGCCAGTTGGTTACATCCGCTTTGCTCGTGAGAATCGCAAATATGCGTGAGCATTCCAGGCTCTTCCAACAGCATGGTCGAAACAAGGAGCACCTCACGTTTGTGCCTGGGTGGTTGGGCATGCCTAACCAATTCGATCCCAGGACATTGTCTGGACGGGCCTGGGCGCAGACAATTTGGCCGAAACTGAAGCTACTGGACACTCAGTCTCATGGGGCAAGCAATTGGAATGTGTCCGCCACTTTCCTTGTAGGAAAGGGTGGGCTCCCGGATGGATATTTGGGCACTTGCATGCAGATGCGGCAGCGCTGCTGGAGTTAGCGCTCGCGGGCTCCTGCGTTAGCACTTGGTGCAAGTGTGTGTGCACGTGCGATCATGTGAGAGGAAGGGCACTGCTGTGGGCAGCGCCGTAGCCAGCCCACATACCCAGGCTCGGCTTGGACATAGCCAGTGGAGGTGGTGGTGGTCTTCGTGTATAGGAGGAAGACGTGGGTGTAGAAGGAGAGAGAGAGAGAGAGAGAGAGAGAGAGAGAGAGAGAGAGAGAGAGAGAGAGAGAGAGAGNGAGAGAGAGAGAGAGAGAGAGAGAGAGAGAGAGAGAGAGAGAGAGAGAGAGAGATGAGGTTGATGATGTGAGGGCACGTACATGGTCTTGGTGATGGTCTACAAGGTCAACATCTTCATGTACTTCGGTTGTTGCTGCTGACGTCAACAGGAAGTATTGTCAATTCGTAGGCTGCTAGTAGCTGTCTGATCGTAATCTGGGCGCTGAGCACCAAGTAGGGGGAAGGGCTCTGGATACATATGTTGGTGGTGGCGAGAGTCCGCTCTCATTGACATTCGGATTCAGTGCTTTGGTTCTCCGTTGGTGGAATATCGGTGCATTTCTGCTTTCTGGACAGCGTTGGACTTTCTGGCTTTCAATGTAATTTTGCATTCTGGAATTCTGTCATTTCGCTATCACTCATTTTCCTTGCAATTTGGTATCGGAGCTGGTTCGAGCCGCTCCGCTGGCTCCTTCGCAATAGCTGTTTGGTGATTCGTTGGATAATGGTGGGGCAGTGATAACGCTTGTCCGTTGGTGAGAAGGCGGCGCAGGCTTGTGTGGGCGCCCCAGGAGGGCTATGTGGAGACATAGGGGTGCACGTTGGATGGTGAGAGCTTGCTGGCGTGGCATTTAAGTCCAGGTGGAACTGCATTGTATAGTGGGTTGTTCTGAGGCACCGGCCGGTCATCATAAATTCATGTCAGGTTACTGGTGAGAAATCTGTGGTTGGGGGCAGCATTATGAGGTATGTTGCTCCTTACCTTATATACCCTCTTCATTTCTTCGTACCGTGAGGAAGTGAGTTCCGTCTTGAGAGTCCTCTCATTGTGAGGTGTCGCGAGCACTCAACCTTGACAGTCGACATTCTTCCTGGGGAGCAAGCTGGTGGGAGACAGGTGTTTCCTCTGAAGGGCCCTGGACGAAGCACTCGGGTCACAGTCACCATGCCGACCCGCTGGGACTAGTACACATATGCTTTGCCACTTGTCCTTTGGTCTGCTTGCTGCGCTGTAGAGGTCATGTCCGAGAGGCCAGTGCTATGAGGGACAGACAAGTACCGGACTGTCTATAAAGCGACTCCAGCGGGGATACACGGCTCGTGCTGAGTATAAAAATAGCACGGTTGGGGCTGGCCAGTTCTGCATTGACCTGGGGCACAGGGGTGGGCCGATTACACAAAGTGACTACTCAAGAAGGATATAGGGGGAGGGAAGATTACAGTAAACTGTTTGATTGTTGATTGTTGTATAATTCCATTTTGTATGCGCATCTGCAAATGATTTTATTTTTATTTTTGATTAGTTAGTTGTGACGGACGTTGCTAACAACTAACAGACGGCTGCAGATAGAGTAGTTAATATTTTTGGCTGCATTGCAATTTGTTTCAGACCAGTCAAAAGTAGGATAGAATTGTTTGTAGGAATTTGAGATTATATGTTGTTGCCACTTGGCTATTTTCTGACAAAGCTGGACCGAATGTTTATTTTATTTTAATAGGCTGCATGCCATGCTGCGGTAGGTCCCAACGAGGACACTAGTGCAGACCGGATGCCACACATGAGGTTGACGATCTAGACCAGGTAAATAGGAGACTTACCCGTAGATTTGCACTCTGTCGGCCGATCACTTTCTTGGTGTTACAGTCAGGAGAGGAAAGGAGACTGCGGAGAGAAGCTAGGGAGAGGGGCATATTGTAGAGGGCTAGGCCAGAAGAAGCCAATGCTGAGAGGGCACTAGCAGCAGCCACAGCAGTGGAAGCTAGAGCAACAATAGAGGCAGTCATGGCTACCGTCTCGGCTATGTCACAGGCCTCGTCTCGGGCCACTTCGTCAGGTACCAGTTCGGGTGTGTCAGGGTCTTCCACTAGTCAGTCTGCTGGCTTGCAGGTTAGCCAGCAGCCACAACTGTCAGCAGCGGATTATGAGATCCAAGAAACGCACGCTCTCCATGACGAGCTACAACGCCAGTTGCAGGATGTAGAGGAGAGAAGAGAAAGAGCTAGAATTATTAAAGACATGCTAGGGTCAAGGGCAGAGGAGCTGGGCAAGTTAGAAGCTATAGATGAGTCGCCTCTTGATGTTGTGGTTTTGTCCCTTCGGAACTCCTTGCTGAGTGTAGCCGAAGTGCAAGCCGTACAACAGGAGATGTTGGTTGCACTGATAGCTGGTCAAAACCAGATCCTAACCGCAATTCGGGTGCCTCGACCTCTGGTCAGGCAACCACAGTTTGCTGTAGTTGCCCCTACGGTTGGAGGTCCAGTGATGATGATGCCGCTGCCAAGGCACTCTTTTTCCATTCAGTTTGCCATTCCCCCATAGGCGGATTAGTAGCAGGTAGTAGTGGGCAGATTCCTGTACAGCCTTCTTCATTCCCCCATTTAGTGGCTGCCGCTACAGGGCAGCCACACATGCAGCAGCCTTTGCAACAGGGTCCGCTGCAACAGGAGGTACTGCAGCAGCAGCAAGCATCGTTGCAGCAACAACTGCCGCCGCAGCGGCCTGTTCCACCAGTTTCTCAACCGATGCAGCCTGCACAGAGTGTTGTGTAGCTCATGCAGTGGATACCCAAGATACCCTTGTTCGGTTCAGCGACAAGAAGAAGGACGAGGACCTGGATACTTGGGTGAGGACTGTGCCTACGTATGTGAGGCACAAGCTCACTATGACGGAGGAGGAAGTCATTGTCCCTGCATCCTTTCTAGAAGGATCTGCAACCGGGATGGTTGAATGGGCTAGTACAACAACAGGCCTACAGTCATAACATCGATGGTTGGGCACATGCTAGATCATTGGAGGAGTTTGTACGGCTGGTCTATCACATGTGGCGTGAACCCCAAGGGCCTCAGAAGGCCACTGGCTCGCTTGCAAGTCTGGGATCAAAGAGATACCGGACAGTTCGCGAGTTAACACACGTTGTAGAGCGACTAGTCGTTGTCCCAGGTGTCCTCTTGACGACTTATTTGAGATGTCTACCTACAGAAGCCAAAACTGAGTTGGTCGATGAGGCATCCATCGACATGCATGACTTCACTTCATTCAACAAGAAAGCCTTACACATTGAGGCTAGGCTTGAGGGTGTGCAACAGGGACCAGTAGATGGAAGGAAGAAGAAGCTCCCTTAGGAAGCATGTCGCCGGGAAGGTCGTGTCCTCGATTGTGACAGTTGGATCTTCCAACGAGCACTTCCCAGGGAAACACCTCAGGCTAGTAGGAGTTTTAGCTGCTCTTACTCATGCTGAAGCGGTTACGTTACCTTCTCCATATCAGACGATGGCCAAGGCTACTGACCCCTTGAGTGGTTAGAGAAAGACCCTAGAGGCTCCTAGGCGATGTTGAACAAAGGTCCAAAGGGTGAACATTTCGTGGTAGAAGTCAATGTAGGGGGCCGAAAAGCGCCTTTGCAGGCATAGGTTCTACGCGAAACTTCATCAGTCATGCTTGTGTGGATAGGCTTCACTTAGGGGACCAAATGCAGCGGCTTAGCAGACAATGATAGTTTGAGACTATGTCGAGGACGTAGTCTGTACCTTCTCCTATGGAGGAGGGGAACTGAGACATTACATCTCGTTCCTAGTGAGCGACGAGCTGCCATTCGACATGTTGCTAGGCATGTACTACCTCGAGGTTGCTAAGCCTTAGTTCGATTGGGATAGGAAGGTGATGATCCACAAATTGCTAGATGGAAGGACTGTTAGGCTGCAAAAGTTCAAGGCTAGCAGACTAGTGGAGAACTATGGTTGCATGTGCGCGTCGTCTTTTTATAACTAATATAAGCAGGATTGCGAGGAAGGTATGTACCTAGTTTTCGTCTCTGAGAAAGGGGAGGCTGTAAAATCACCTCCAGAGATGGAAGCAGTTGTTGCGCGATATTCATACCTCTTTGAGGAGCCTAGGGGTGTGGTAGAAAAGGAGATTGTCCACGCAATAGAAGTCGTCCATGGTAGCGAAGTACCCAGAGGGTGGATTTACAGGATGTCTCCATCGGAGTTAGATGAGCTCCGCCGCCAGATCAAGGAGCTCACAGAGAAGGGCTGGATACGACCAAGTGCGTCCCCCTACAGAGTGTCAGTTCTATTTGTCCCAAAGAAAGGGGGGACACTAAGGAAGTACATTGACTATAGGGAAAGGGGGGACACTAAGGAAGTACATTGACTATAGGGGCCTCAATGCCATCACTGTGGAGAACGTGGAGCCCCTGCCACGCATTGAGGACCTCTTGGATAGAGTGCAAGGATGCTTGTACTTCACAAAGTGGTTGATGCACTTTCTCGTAGGGCAGACTATCTGGGCGCACTAGTGACTAAGTTTGGGATTTCTGAGTATGTAACTCGATCTATTGTGGACATTGTCATGTCTGAGATCATCCGCAAATTGGAAACTAAAGACAAGGCTACTCTTGTTGAGTTTGTGCTGGTTGGCGGTTTGTTGTTCCTTGAGAAGGCTGGGAATAAACGTTTGTGTATCCCGAATAGAGACTTTACATAGTTTATTTTAGATGAATGCCACGATGCAACCGGACATTTCGGTTACAAGAAGACAACAGCAAATGTAGTGCAGCATTTCTGGTGGCCCACAATGATGGATGATGCGAAAAAGTATGTAGAGACTTGCCAGGCTTGTCAACGTGACAAGCCAAGGATGCAGGCACCACTTGAGCTTATCAAGCCCTTGCTTATTCCTGCTGGACCTGGTCAGAGTGTGTCCATGGACTTCATGGATACTCTAGTGACCAGCAAGAGTGGTAAAGGGCACATCTTTGTCATTGTGGACGGGTCCAGTAAGTGTTCTAGACTAATCGCTATGCTTGAGACAGCTAGGACCGACCATCTCATCAAGCTGTTTATGGACAACTGGGTACATGACTTCAGTCTCCCGAAGTCCATCGTTAGTGATAGGGATGTCAAATTCACAAGCGAACAGTGGCGAAGTACAGCCCAACAAATGGGCACCCTACTGCAAATGACCTCAAGGAACCACCCTGATTCCAATGGTCAGGCCGAGCAGATGAACGGGGTAGTGCAGCACTTGTTTCGGCATTATATTACGCCGAGTCAAGATGACTGGGATGAGAAGTTACCTCTCATGGCCAGCCTGTACAACAATGCTGTGCAGATCACTAGGGGAAGACGTCCAGCCAGCTGCATCTTGGTTGGAAGCCCAGATCTGCTCTCAACTTCTTGTTACCTGAAAATCAGCCAACTCCACCACCTGGCAGCATAGAGTTTGCCGTCAAGTACGAACAGATGCTGCAGCAGGCCATTGAGCACATTAAGAAATCTTAGGATGCCATGGTAGCATATGAGAACAGACACAGATGACCCTTCGTATTTCGGGTAGGTAGCGAGTCTGAGTTAAGTCATCTGAGTTGGGACAGGAGCTGGGAATCTCTCGTAAACTAATGCCACAATATTTCGGCCCCTGGGAAGTTTTGGATATCGTAGGAGATCAGCCAGATGGTCCATCATATGTTATTCACATCCCTGGTCACCTTCGTACACACCCTGTTTTCCATGCATCTAAGTTGGCACCCTTCACTGAAACTGAGCAGTTTCCCTCGAGAAGATCGATGCTGCCCCGATGGACAAACATGTGGATACCAAAGACATCGTCGAGCACAAGCTGATGCCTGTTCCCAAGCCTCTAGACAGGGGATGCCCTCCGGAACCGCAGATGCAGTATCGAGTGCGGTTCAGACACCATACTGATCCTAAAGAAGATCGGTGGTTCACAAGAGAAGAGTAAATGAAGACTGCTCCCCAAACAATCTCAAGCTATGAACGAAATTTGTAAGGGAAGCAGCCTGCAGTGTAACGGCTTCTCATAGGACTATTGAAGTGAAGGAGGAGGGAGTGTGAGGGTTTACCCCTCAGCATAAGGCCTGCAGCGGGCGTGTGCCCGCCCCCTTGAACCTCAAGCTTCTCTGAACTCGTCAATTTTTCCAAATCTTGGTGGGCGCCAGACAGTTGCCACCCGCCAGTTGGTTACATCCGCTTTGCTCGTGAGAATTAGAAATGTGTGTGAGCCTTCCAGGCTCTTCCAACAACGTGGTCGAAACATGGTCGAAACATGGTCGAAACAGGGAGCACCACACGTTTGTGCCTGGCCGGTTGGACATACCTAACCAATTCAGTCTCATGCCATTGTCTGAACGGGCCTGGGCGCAGACACAAGTTGATTGATTGATTGATTGATTGATTGATTGATTGATTGATTGATCGATCGATTGATTGATCGATCCATTGATTGATTGATTGATTAGTTTTATGGGGCAAGCAAGTGGAATGCGCCGGCCACTTTCCATATAGGAAAGGGTCGGGCTCCCGGATGGATATTCAGTACTTGCGTGCAGATGCGGCAGTGCTGATGGAGTTAGCGCTCGCTGGCTGCTGCGTTAGTGCTTGGGGCAAGTGTGCGCGCTCGTGCGGGAGGAAGGGCGCTGTTGAGGGCAGCGCAAGAGCCAGCCCTTGTACCCGGGCTCGACTTGGACATAGCCAGTGGAGGTGGTGGTGGTCTTTGTGTATAGGAGGACGACATGGGTGTAGAAGGAGAGAGAGAGAGAGAGAGAGAGAGAGAGAGAGAGAGAGAGAGAGATGAGGTTGATGATGAGAGGGCATGTACCTGGTCTTGGCAGTGGTCTACAAGGTCGACATCTTGTTGTACTTCGGTTGTTGCTGTTGACATCAACAGGATGCATTATCAATTTGTAGGCTGCTAGTAGTTGTGTGATCGTAGTCTGGCGCCGAGTCCAAGTAGGGGGAAGGACTCTAGATACATATGTTGGTGATGGCGAGAGTACTCTCCCTTCGATATTGGGATTCAGTGCTTTGGTTCTCCATTGGTGGAATATCAGTGCATTTTTGCTTTCTGGACAGCATTGGACTTGCTGGCTTTCAATGTGATTTTGCATTCCGGATTTTTGTCATTTCGCTATCGCTGAGTTTTCCTTACACCTTATTGTTTGCAATCTGACTTGTCTTCACCTCACGTTCAACATGCGTATATGCAGCCGGCGATGGCGACAGAAACTTCCACAAATGTAGAATCAGTAACAAACTTGAGATGGCGCAGTGTGCCCACACAAAAAACTTCGAGATATGGCCTTCGGCAGGGAACTGAGCTCAAAACAACTTGTCACATCTCATGGTTATGGCGTTTGAGCGCCTGTCTGGAATTCCCACCCGAACACCGTTGTGGGGGCAAATACCCTGACAAGGGTATTTGCTGGGGATTTTCAACGTGGGACGCTGTCCGACTCTTTTGTTGAATTGAAGGACTTTACGAGACTGACGTTTGTCGAAAGTTCTTTCAGCCTAACCGATGACCGAGAGACTGAAACTTTTATAAACTTTAGATTGGACGTTTGCGTCGTCTGAAAGTAATGAAAACAGCCGGCAATTCTAGCTGGGCCGCAGAGAGGCGAGGGCGTGGATATGCCAGGGCTAGACTTACCCTACCTAAAGAAATGACGCGCGGCTGGATTGGGGACCTAGGTAGGTTGGAAAGAGGTGGTCGTGCCGGTTATGTGACCACGGTGCGAGAGAAAGTGGAAGGATTTTTTTGTTTAGTCGTAGGGTTGTCGCATGTGCAGCTAGGGCTTGTGGGCTAGGCCACGAGCCGTTGGGGCAGGACGCCCGTCGGTTCGACGACGACGGGGCTAGAGGTGAGGCAGGCCAAGCCTGCCTTAGCTATGGCAGGTGGGCCTACAAGGAGGCAACTCTTATTATAGAAGAGTTGCGGGCTTAGCTCCCGTGATAAGAGCTAGCCCAGTAGGTACCGCCATCTGACTTTCACCCTGCAGATTCAGGGATCGAGCCTGACGACATGCAACTGGGCTAGCTCCTTTTGTTAGGAGCGGCCCAGTTTTCTGAAGTGACGCGGTCGATTCCGACCGTGCGATCGGGCAGATCATGTGGCCAGAATCGGCCGCACGCACGCCTGTATTTCAACAATTCATGGGGGTACCACGAACGCGAAGGTGTCTGTTGGCATAAGCCAACAGTTAAAAATATATATATATATATATATATATATTGACGATATATATATATATATATATAATTAAAAAAAAACTAACGTGAAGAGGAGTGCCACCTAGCGCCCTTTGAAGTGAATGGGGTGTTTCAAGCCCCAGTGCACTTGCAGTAACCCTGTTCAGAATTAGCCTGCCCCAGAACTCAGCCCTAGGCCACGCAGACCTGAGAAGGTCTGCACTGGGCTGTGTGACCAAGACACGCCCAGGGATGAGTCTGTCGTGTGTGGCTGTGTTACCGAACGCAGCACGCAGGAAATTCAAGAGTCAAAGTCAACTGTAGAGTCAAAGGTACCGCACCGAGGCCCTGGGTTGGATACACTCGTTGTGCGCAGGTACCCAGACAGCATCCAGGCCGGAGGGATTCGGTTTCAGGTCGATCTAAGCCCTCATTCGCATTGAGATCTGTACGGCCGAGGAATACAGCATCCGGGGTCCAGACCCCGCATCAACACTACATAAGAGTTGACTTCCTGGCTTTGAAATTGATTCATTTTGTCTTGCGTTGACGCTGACTCTACGCGTCGACGACGCGAAGCCGGCTTGACGCTGCGACGCTGGTGGACGCTGGCATAGTGCTGGCATTGGTGAGACTGTGGCGACGCGCTGCTGGCTGGGATGGTGACTGGCTGGCTACTGTCTATGAGGCATGTTGACGTGGCAGCTGCCACGCGTTGCTGCTGACGTGGCTGCTGCCAAGTGTCATGTAGCCGGGTCTTTGTGACCGGCTCTGCTGTTCTTCACTTCGGCACTTCAAGAAGAGATCAGGACTGTTCATCGTCACTTCAGGAGGACATTAGGACTGTGTGGAGGTTCTGGGTACGTACCTGTGATCTAGGTGCCACATGGCACATTGTAGAAGGACTTCGACTATGTGTTCAGATTACTGGTTCTGTGAGGTGGCGATTGTGTAGGGAGCCCGGAGAAGGAGTGGGCCTTGTATCGTCCTCTCCTTTGTCTCATCTCCCTCCTCCCTCTTCGTCTGTGTATGGTTATGTCACCTCCTTTCTGGACACTATTCGATTATTGGAAATTATCAGCGACTTCAGATTCTGGACTTGCATTGTTGACAAACGTAGTCATGATCTAGGTTCATTACAAATTGGTACCGGAGCAGATCTCTTGAACACGGTGGTGACAGGCGCCAGGTGGCGCACAGGTAAGTGTGGTGCACACACATATACAGTAGGTGATGACATGGTTGGAGACATGACGAGATATCTGACGTGGCACAGATTGGCGAGAAGACATCTTCGGGAATGCTGACGTGACTCTGTCTTCATTGGCAAGAAGGCAACACCGGGGATACTGACGAAGTACGGCGAGAAGACCCTACCTGGTTGTTGACGTGGCAGTAGGGATCGCAATTGGAGATACCTCCGTTCAGCCTGGATCGCGATGCTGACGTGGCATATGTTGTGCCACGTCCAGGGACTTTGTTGTTGATTGTTGACAGGGCACGTTCTGTGCTGCTGGCGCGTGACAGGGTCCATTGCAGAAGATGACGTGGCCTTGCAGGAAACAGTTTTTGGTTGCTGATGTGGCAGAGAGCAACTTGTTGTGTTTCACTCCAGGGGTGACACGTGGCAGGCAGGATTGCTGCTAAGTAAGAAGGGCACTCTGAAGACTACGGCGGTACGGCTTACAAAGTTGATTATACAGTTGTAGTGCTAGCTGTCCGGAAGAGTGCATCATCGCACTTACACTCAGAAGACACAGCGAATTGATAAGGAGTGCTAACGAGCTGTTTTGTGTTGTTGTTGGCATACTTACCTGTCGTGGCTGTGTGTGGAGCTGCGTACTTACTTGTGTGTTGTGTCTGATCACACAGGCCTGACGTAGTACATGTACATTGGACGTCATCACACAGACAAGGAAAGAACAGCAATTAAAAAAGTAAATTTGTTCTCTGTTATTATTTCTTTTATTTTTTTTAATGTGTTTTCGTTGTGAATATCTTCTCCACTCTTATTTCCATAATGTTTGGCATTTGGAAGATGCTCTTGCTTCTCTTTCCTATGGCTCTATTCTCGGGTGAGGGAACCTCAGACCCAAAGACTCGGAGACAGGCAGAGGAAAGAAAGCAAGAACTTCTAGCACTATGGAACCAGCTGTTGAAAGATCTGCGTCCGTCTGGACCGGACGCCGAAAATCACGTCCGCAATCTGTTTGACTTGCAGACGGTAGAGGGTTGTCTAAAGCAAGCAGTTGCGGGCGCGGAGGTCGCGGCTGCGGGGATTGAAGTCACGAAAATGATAGGCCAGTGCTGTCAGACACTGGATCAGTTCGCAATCAAACAGTTGGAATCTGTAGTGGAAATGACAAGGAAAGGGGAAGTTAGACCCGAAGTAACCGAGGCGACTATTGATGCGAACATTCAGCAACTACGAGATACATTGGCTGCTGAAGAGAAGAAGAAAGAAGAGTTAGTCCGGAGAAGAGAACATGAATCAAGAGGGGAACAGAAGGTTAAAAAAATCAGACAGGTTATGGGAACAGATGTTAAGGAAGAAGGAGATATGACACAGACTTTATATCACATCATGACTTACCTCTCTTTCCTCGAAGAAAAAATTGAACGACAACAGAGCCAGTTAGATGAGATTCCTGTCGGACTGAGAACCGTTACAAACATTGTAAAAGGGAAGACTCTGGTAACAAAAGAAGAGGATGAAGAGGAAGGCAAGAAAGAAAAGAAACCGAAATTAATGAGTGATGCTATGAAGTCTGCCGTTCCGAAAGAAAAGATTGAAGAGGGGAAATCGTCTAACGGGGGGGAACCGAATACTCCTCCTTCTTCCCCTCCTTTCACTCCTCTTAACTCTACACCTCCGAGTTCTCCTAAAGGTAAGAAAACCGCGGAGCCTGAAAAACCCAAGAAGAAGGAGAAAGTGCAAATGAAAATGCCTTTCACGTTCTGCAACAAAAAAGATGAAAATTTGTTGCTATGGATTGCCGAGATACAGACGTACTGTAAGACGTCCCTTGTCGAGGCTGATTCTCAGGTTGTGTTTTCTACTTCATGTTTGGGTGGGGAAGCAAAAGAATGGGTATTGGCTGAGGCTAATGCCGCAGGGTTCGAGGACATTGGGGAGTGGTCTGGTACGATGAACCAAGCAGTTATGGTCACTGCTGTTGTGGTCAACAAGGGAGGGCCACAAGTAAATGAAATTAAGAAGAAGAAACCACGCTCATTCCCTGAGCATCCCGGAATTGCGGTCGGAAAGCCCTGGGAAAAGATGGGAATCACACACGAATTGTGGCAGGAACGAATGAACAATGCACAGTGCCTGAAGTGTGGACTTGCAGGGCATGTGATAGCCTGGTGTCCACAGATTCGTTACCCAAAAGCGAGCAGCCAGTAGGAGTAGCATCTGCTCCTACCGAGTCTAAAGGTTTGGATCAAGAACAAGGTAAGGCGCCCATGATCCCTTCCAATCTTTTGACTCGCATGGCAGAGGATGGTTCTTCTTCGGCCCGTCATCCGGAACACCCTGAACCTGTCTTATGTACTGTCTCTTTGGATGACTCTCTTGACGAGCTTGGTAACGAGTTGCTGGCCCTACGAAGCTCGTGGGCTCAGAAAGCAAAGTCTAAGGGTGAACTCCTACTCGCGGATGTAGAAATTGCACGCACACGTGTAGGTGCACTGCTAGACTCAGGATCTACGCGATCCTACATTTTCGAGAATGCGATCCACAAATTGCATCTCGGAATGAAGGTAAAGAATCTATCTAAACCTATCACGTCTATTCTGGCTGACAGAAGCACGATTACTGTCTCACGATATGTTGATCATGTTAAGTGCTTATTTGGAACCAAGGAAGGAGAGAAGATATTACACGAGGTTTCCTTTCTGGTAGAACAAAAGTTACCTTTTGACTTGATTCTGGGAATGGATTGGCACGAGGAAGCCAACCCAGAAATTAAGTTCAAGGAAAAGGTAGTGCAACTGAGGGATGCACTGGCAATATTGAAACCAATAAAATTATTTCATAAGTTTGGTGCTGACTCTACTCTGTCTTTTTGTTGTATGAGTTACCCAACATTTCGATCCATGGTTTCAAAGAACAAGTTGGAACAGGAAGTAATGATGGTCTTAGTGAAGCAAGTTGGTGAGTCTTCTACTTCCTATCCCCCCTCGATTAAGAAACTCTTGGATGAGTATAAAGATCTATCAATTGAACCAACTGGAACAACTGAGCGTGCTATTAAGCACACTATTGAGATTATTCTAAGCAGTAAGATTCCCAAGGGTCCTATTTATAGAATGTCTCCTAAGGAACTTGAAGAATTAAGGAAACAACTGCAGGAATTAACTGAAAAGGGATGGATTCGCCATAGCTCCTCTCCTTATGGTGCTCCTGTTTTGTTTGTGCCCAAAAAGGAAGGTGAGTTGCGTCTTTGTATTGACTATAGAGGGTTGAATGTCGTCACTGTCAAAAATGTCGAACCCTTACCACGTATTGACGATTTACTTGATCAGTTGCAGGGCTGTAAGTATTTCAGTAAGATTGATTTGAAGTCTGGGTACCACTAGATCGAGGTGGAGCCTACAGATCAACATAAGACTGCGTTTCGAACTAGGTATGACCATCACGAGTTTATGGTAATGCCTTTCGGACTGACTAATGCCCCTGCGACCTTTCAAAGGTCCATGAACGAACTTTTTCGTCAGTGGTTAGACAAGTTCGTCATCGTCTATCTCGATGATATTCTAGTGTACAGTAAGACACTAAAGATCATGAGAAGCACCTCCGCCTGGTGGTGGGGAAATTGTGTGAGGGCAATTTCAAGATCAATCCAAAGAAATCTGAGTTTGCTAAGTCTGAGGTATTGTTCTTAGGACACAAAGTAAACGAAGAAGGTCTAAGGCCGGAAGAAAAAAAAATTTTTCAGCAATTAGAGATTGGCCACAACCTAGGACTATAACTGAATTGCGATTTTTCCTTGGTTTAGCCAGTTACTAGAGGAAGTTTGTAAGAAACTTCTCCATGATTGCTGCACCAATGCGAAGATTGCTAAAGAAAGGAACCATTTGGTTGTAGGATAAGGATTGTGAGTCTTCCTTTCGGAAATTGAAGTATGCTTTAACTCACTACCCTGTCCTTAAGAGTGCTGATCCTTCTTTGCCTTTCATTGTTACAACTGGCGCAAGTCAGTATGGAATTGGCGCTCTACTCCAACAAGATGACGGCAAGGGCTATAGGCCCATCGAGTTTATGTCCGCACGATTGCCGACGGAAAAGGTTGCCAATTCAACTTACGAACGATAATTGTATGCCTTAGTCTGCGCGTTGGAAAGATGGAGACACTACTTGCTAGGGAGGCATTTCACTGTACTCAGACCACTCTACTCTGCAGTGGATAAAGACACAACCAAAACTCTCTGACAAGTTGGTAAGATGGTCTGCCTTCATTGACACCTTTGACTTCGATCTCAAAACTATAAAAGGTAAGTCAAATGTAGTTGCAGATGCTTTGTCCCGACGCAACGACTTCTTTGGCGCAATTGTCCCTTATTTGGATGTTGGGAATGACCTGAAAGATCGAATTCGCCAAGGATATAGTACTGACCCTATTTGGAAGCCGATTATAGATATCCTTGCACGTGACCCTTCCCAACTACCCAACTATCGAATGTCTAATGGATTGGTGTTCTTGATGGACCAAACTGAGCAACGGTTGTTTATTCCTCATAAAGAAGAGATTAAAAGTATAGTAATTGGGGAATGTCATGACACTAAGGGACATTTTGGTTTCAAGAAAACCTACGCTGAAGTCAGAGAACGTTTTGACTGGAAGGGACTAAAAGAAGATGTACTAACGTATGTTCGTACCTGTCTGGTATGTCAGAGGAACAAACCATCGCATGAGAAATCTCTGGGACTTCTGAAGCCATTGAAGCGAACCAGGTGAGTCTATCTCTATGGACTTCATGAGTCTGGTGAAGAGTCGCAACGGTAATAGTCAAGTGACGGTGATTGTTGATCGCTTCTCTAAATATGCCATGTTTATTCCCTTACCGGATGAAGCAAGGACCGAACTTGTGATCCAAAAGTTTCAGATGAAATGGGTAACTGAGTATGGTTTTCCTCTATCCATTGTGTCTGATCGTGATGTACGGTTCACAAGTATGCCATGGCAAAAGTTGATGGAAGCTTATGGCACACGGTTGACCATGTCGTCCGGGAGACATCCCGAAACGAATGGCCAGACTACCGTCTATGCCAACAACTTTTGCGTATGTATATTAGACCCGATCAGATTGATTGGGACGAGAACTTACCCAAGATTGCAAGTGCATATAACAATAGTGTCCACACATCTTCTGGACGAATCCCAAATGCACTTCACAAAGGGTGGAAGCCTAAATGTCCCGTTGATGTATTGAACCGGGACCAGTTTCTTAGGTTGCTCCCAGGGACTCGAGAATATGCAATCCTGTTTCAAAAAGACGTCCAGAAAGTTAAAGATAATATAAGGAAAGCTCAACTACGAATGATTAAGCAAACCAACAAGCACCGTCGACCGTCTACATTCAAAGAAGGTGATCTGGTTTGGGTAAAATCTAAAGAGTTTTCACTAGAATATGATGTCTCCCAGAAATTGCTACTCGTCTATTTTGGACCCTGGGAAGTTCTCAAGGTAATTGGAGATGCAGAGGGACCGTCTTATGGAGTTGATATCCCCCCTCATCTTAGAACCTATCATGTCTTTCATGCGTCCCAACTGTTGCCCTACGTAGAAGGAACAGAGTTTCCGAATAGACCCTCTATGATTCCACCATCTACGGACGGTAGATATGATGTAGATCAAATCATAGAACATGGATACTTTTCTACATGAGCACGTGGACGACCTCAAAAGCAGTTCAAGGTACGTTTTAAGTCTCAGGCACCATTTGAGGACAGATGGTTTAGTAAAAGAGAACTTCTTGAAACTGCTCCTGATGTTGTTGCTGCGTATGAACAAGAGTTAAAGTCTTAAAGTATTTTTGCGGTGGAACTAAAAAATGGGCCGGCAGGAATGCAGTAACCTTGTTCAGAAGTAGCCTGGGACCCAGAACTCAGCCCAGGCCACGCAAACCTGAGAAGGTCTGCGCTGGGCTGTGTGACCAAGACACGCCCAGGCATGAGTCTGTCGTGTGTGGCTGTGTGACCGAACGCTGGACGCAGGAAATTCAAGAGTCAAAGTCAACTGTAGAGTCAAAGCCACCGCACCCAGGCCCTGGGTTGGATACACTCACTTGTTATGCGCAGGTACTTAGACAACATCCAGGCCGGAGGGATTTGGTTTCAGGTCAATCTGAGCCCTCATTCGCATTGAGATCTGTACGGCCGAGGAATATAGCATCCGGGGTCCAGACCCCGCGTCAACACTACATAAGAGTTGACTTCCTGGCTTTGAAATTGATTCATTCTATCTTGCGTTGACGACGCGACGCCGGCTTGACGCTGCGACGTTGGTGGACGCTGGCATAGTGCTGGCATTGGTGAGACTGTGGCGACGCGCTGTTGGCTGGGATGGTGACTGGCTGGCTACTGTCTACGAGGCATGTTGACGTGGCAGCTGCCACGCGTTGCTGATGACGTGGCTGCTGCCACGTGTCATGTAGCCGGATCTTTGTGACCGGCTCTGCTGTTCTTCACTTCGGCACTTCAAGAAGAGATCAGGACTTCGTCACTTCAGGAGGAGATCAGGACTGTGTGGAGGTTCTGGATGCGTACCTGTGATCTAGGTGCCATGTGGCACATAGTAGAAGGACTTTGACTATGTGTTCAGATTACTGGTTTTGTGAGGTGGCGATTGTGTAGGGAGCCCGGAGAAGGAGTCCGCCTTGTATCTTCCTGTCCTTTGTCTCATCTCCCTCCTCCCTCTTCGTTTGTGTATGGTTATCTCACCTCCTTCTTTCTGGACACTATTCGAGTATTGGAAATTATCAGCGACTTCATATTCTGGACTTGCATTGTTGACAAATGTGTTCATGATCTGGGTTCATTACACACGTGACAGCGCCCGAAGAAAACGGGCGACCGTTTTCTATAGGAGGTAAGTTGTTTCGTTTTCGTTTGTTCCTTTTCTTTTTTTTTAGATTTCATTTTAGATTTTCTTTTAGATTTTGCCTTCTTTTTGTTTAGATTTTGTTTAGATTTTTTCTTTTTATTTCTTTTCTTTTTTTTTTCTTGGTGCCAGCCGTTGGAGCACAGAGCACTCGTTCGTTTCGGACGAACGGGTCATAGTAGTAGTAAAAAAAAAAAAAAAAAGTATGATTGTGCCAGACTGTTTCGTCGTCTTCCACTGATTCATCTAGGGGTTCGCTGCCAAAGCGAACGAATCTGCCGCCGAGGGCAGCTACGTGCGGGTTTAGGGACCTTGTACTTGAGTTACGGGGGACTCTCTGCACATGTGTGTGTGTGTGTGTGTGTGTGTGTGTGAGAGAGAGAGAGAGAGAGAGAGAGAGAGAGAGAGAGAATGCCCTGGTCCTCACCCTCCCATCTCCCCCCTCCCGCTCATCCCATTTGTCCCCACCACCTTTTTCGGACACGAAAAAGCAACACGCGGGCCGCAGGTGCTGTGCGCGAACTCGCAGTTGTGCGACGTCTGCGACAGACCCAAAAGAAAAAGAAGTTTTTTCTTTTGTTGAAGTAGTTTTTTTCCCCCTCGATTTGCAAATGTGATCCTTGCGCAGGAGCCATTCTAAAGCAAAACGAAGTTTTCCGATGCAGGGCCTGCAAAACGACAAAAAAAAGGAAAACCGGTGCATCTTGTCATTTTCTGCTTGAGGATCCAGTCTCATTTTCGAACATCTGGAGAGCTGCGGAGCAAACGCTTGGTACTCTCCACGTGCACAAAAGACAAAAAAGATAGCAATGTATTTCTTCGTGTTCTAGCAGTGGATTCAGTCTCATTTGCACATTTGGAAAGTAGTGCACCAAGGCCCTCAGACCAAAACGAAAACAACGGGCAGGACAAAAGCAAACCTGCAAAACGACAGAAAAAAGAAAGAAAAGGAAAGAAACGAACAAAAGAAAACTGGCAAAACGACAAAAAAAAAAAGAAACGAAACAAACGAACAAAAGGGAACCTGTGTACCACCCCATGTTCCAGAGGAGAATTGCAATCGCAGAGGTGGACCAGCCAAGGGCGTTTTTCGTTCGCTATAGCATATAGGGGGTACGCGAGGTTTTACGCCTCTATCGGACCCGGACGTGAACCGACGCCTTGGGGGGCTGAGGTTCCAAGCGCGACTCGTCGTTGGTCGACTAAGACGCAACCCACACACCACGCATACACTACTCTAAAAAACATAAAAATAAACACACACACACACACCCACACATATACAGAACGACATAGAACAAACAACGCGACAACACTCATAGTCCCTTAGTTGTCATCCCATAACTGTCCGATGCGGAAATCGGATAGGCGTCGCTCGCGAGACTTAGTATAAAACCGCGCGGACGCAGGGCTAACTCATATCGATTCGCAATGCAAGCATATGCAAGCAGTAGCAATGATGGTGTACTATGTAGTACCCATACTCATGTGGTCTTCGTTAATTTCGAGGGTCTCGTTCGACACTTAAGTGTCGGCCGACACGCGCCTTGAGGGATTGATCTCTCGACGTTGGACAACCGCCAAGTGCGGTTGAGAACCACACCCTCTTCTGCACCCTGTGGAGAGTGGGTGGTACACAGGTTCATACCTGTAGTGACAATCGTCTCTCATCGCCCCGAAGACCAACTCCATCATCCACGGCCTTGCGAGAAATCAAAGGGTTTGACTTTGACGGCTGCCACGGACTACAACGTCCAACCATAAAAACTCTAAAAAGCAAAAGGATAAAAGAGGATCTCCCTCTTTTCTTAAACGCGTAATCTGTTCAACCCATACGCACGGTCATAGTAGGCCGCGCGAACACTCAAAAGCATAGGTATTTACATATATAGAGAGGGTTATAAATATGTGACGATAACTTCTCACAATTACAGTGGGACTCCTCTCAGCCATATATATGTATATGATCGCAGGCAGTCAAATCCAAAGTCCAAACCACCAAACATACCTGCAATCACATCAAAGGTTCAACCAAAAGTCCATGCACTACACGGGTCAACTTCAACCATTCTCTGCACTCACACCCCTCGCTTTAGCCATGCAAGCCTCACTCTTGTGCAACTCCTCGAAATAAAATACTCAGTACTTTTCTTAAATGGCCATTTAAATAAAGTTCGGGCGAAAACACAACAAAACAATTTAAATCACAAGGCTAAAGTCTTTAGGTTGAGTGGCAAGAGTAGATTGGAGTTTAGTCGTAAACCGACGAATCGGCAACGGACCTGTTATCAGTGATAACAGAAGATGATCCTCCTAGGATCAAGTTGAATCTAGCCCAAATCCTAAATCAATCGATCAAGAGGACCTGAATCACAAGACATGCCAATACCCAAGCTAAACTCATAAGTGCATGGAGAATAAAGCTCCATAACACATTCTCACCCAAGGTCCTTTTACAAGCTAAGCCTAGGTCTACCTCTAAGCCAATACCCAACGTAAGGTAGACCTATGACAACATTTCCCCTATTCAGGGTGGATTGTCAGAATTGCCATCTGTCAAAATATAATCTAACTTCCTTGAACTACGACAATTTCGGCAGCGCTTCCGGTAGGAAAAATCCCTTCTCAGAATTTATACTAACTTAAATATGAAAATAAAACAAACTCGAATTTTGTCTAACTCCCTGAATTAGCAAACATTTCGGGAACACTCCCTTTAGAAAAGGAGACTTTCCAGATTTTTACTAAGTCAGATATGACTCAGAAACAAGACTTGAGTTCAACTAAGGCAAATTTTAACTAACAAGACCTGAGTTCAACTAAGGCAAATTTTAACTAACTCCTTAGATTTGTAGAAATTTCGGCAGCACTCCCTTTAGAAAAGTGCTAATCCAAGATTTATACAAAGGTAAGTTCAGAATCTAAAGTGACTTTGACTTCTCAAAGTTCAATTCTTGAACTCCTTGAAGTAGAACTTTAGGCAGCATTCCCTTTGGAAAAGGAGGCTTTCCAGATTTTTACTAAGTCAAAAAGTCCATGGAGGATCGGATGAGAGATCGCTTTCCTCATTTCTCTCATAGCCCGCTTTCACTACCAATCCGCGCAACTCACTTTCTTTTGCCGCCAAAACTACCCGTTCAACTCAAAATCCGACCTCGACATCGGATTTGCCGCGCCCCAAAACTATGGGTTCGGCCTTTATTCCGCCGAAATTCATCAAGAAACGGAAACATACAGCCTCTTTCCCCCTCTTCTCCTCTAACTCCATCGCCATCTCCTCGCACATCCTTCTCTTACTAACTCCTAAGCTACTGACTTGGCTGATTAAATTGACCTCAGAACCGCGTTCGCCCGGGGTCAAAACCCTCGAATCGCCTCCTCTCCTACCCAAAACCACCCCCAAACGAACAAGCTCCGTATCTCCCACTGCGGCTTGTTCGTCCCTCTCACTTCCGCCATCTCCGACTTCACCTTTACCTCGTGCGCACCTAGTGCAACTTCCCATCCGAGTTCAACCCCGTATCACTGCCTTTGCTCTGCGTCGGGCAGTCGTCCGCCAGCCCGTTCGCCACTCCGCCCCGTTCGCGCCCGCTTCTCTACCTTAGCACCGTCACTGCGTTGCCTCGCTTAGCCTGCTGCTACTAGCGCAGTGGCCGACAATCCCCTTGAGCGCCACTAAGCAGAGACCGCTGATGTTCATAGGGGGAGGGGACCGAAGGGGAGGTACAACGATCGACCCATCGAAGAAGCTTGATCCTGATGCTACTGACTGACTCCTGGCCGGTATTACCCACCTGCAGTATCATGTACCGCCCTCGCTTACTCTGCTCAGGCGGCACCCGCTTAATCTCCTTGGTAATGTCCTATTTTTTTAACAGACGCCCCGAAGGACCAACATCGGACCGCGGCCCAGGGGTACCAAAAGCTGAACCGACTTGATCTAGGTACGACTTTTGTCGGCAGTAAGCAATATTCGAAATGAGAACTTTGAAGACCGAAGTGGACCGGGTTCCATACGTTCATCCGCTGCAGCCCCGCGGCCTCCTACCTGGTGCCTTGGGCCACTCCGCCCAAGCCCAGTCCAATTTTCTTCGGATTCCGGCGGGTATGCTCGCACTCAAAACCTCCTACGGAAGGCTACACGGAATAGACGGCGCTTTCGCAAATAGTCCCCGCCTTTCAGGTCCCTTCCGACTCGTGAGCTAATCACCCGCCGGCCCGCATGCACGTAGACTCCCTCAGGCCCGCGTCTCAAGGCAGTGGGACCAAGGTCCTTCACCAGCTTCTCGAACACGTAAGGAACCCATAGGTCAACGAGAAAAAGGCACGCGCTCAAGGCCCTCGACTATCGCGGCGACCTCCAAATCCAACGCCGCGCCCGAKTCAAGGAGCATCGAAGCCAAATAATAATACGACAGAAAGTAAAAGAATTATTTAGGAACTTTTAATCATCAGAATATGACGCATGAGAAGAACGAAAACACTAGCACCGTTCTGACGCCACCGACAGCCAACCCAAAGGGGAACCTGCGATTCATTCGTGCCGCTTCCACGTTGTCACCGCTTGGTCTCGATCCCTGAATCTCTTTGATGAAAGTCCAACGATGTAACTAATAGTGCTAGGCCCAAAGATGTGTCTAGGCCCTGCTTATAGGGTAGAAACTAGGGACACCTAACGAGAAGCCGGTGTTTGTCTAAGAGAAGGGGAGAGGACAGTTGAGAGGGCCGCTGAAACTTATGTTGTAGTGCGTATGCGTAGTACAACGGCGTCCTAGTGTCAGGACAATGGAGACCCAAGTTAGAATCCTGACAGCACAAAGTTGTGTTTGGCATGGATTGTTAAAGGCCTCGAACCTGAGTCTGTCGTCTAATCGGATTGGTTCCTTTTTCGTCAGCACTTTTGAGTTGTGGATGGATTTATAGTTTTCGATTCTGCGAAGCGACGGGGACGTCGCTTAATATGGTCTGGTAAGTTGTCGGTGTGAATACCCTTACAAGGGTATCCGCCCTGGTTTTTGCAAGTTGCAGAAGGTAAGTTTGGTTTGAAGTAAGTACACCGCGCGAAGCGTGGCTGCGTCTGTGGTTTACGTTGACTGAAGGTTGACTAGAGTAGAGAGTGTGTGGGCGCGCAGATCTGAGGCGTGCGTGATCTTCTCAATTGTTAATAACTGAAGAGTCGACATAACCGGCGGCCATTTTTTTTTTTTTCTGATTGAACTAGGATTAAAAAGATTACGTCTCTAGATTGGTGTGCTTGTTTGTGACATGTATGTACGTGTGGAGGACGACGTAGACAACAAGTGTGACTTCGAAAATGTCTCGGTAGATCTACGTGTCAAGCAGTATCCGTTTATTTTGGCGGGCCTTAATCGAGACCTTTGAAGGCATTTTTGCCTCCCTCCCAACAATCTTCACAATCACACAAATATATATACATAAATCTTATTTGAGACTCTTCCTGTAGTCTAGTACAGGAAGGTCAGGTCTCTATCTTGGCCCACCATTGTCTGGTTGATCGAGCCAGATTTACGGCCCACCGCATTGTTATTTTAGCGGTAGTGCCCTCGCAGGTTGCGCCACGATAGGCTTTCTCCCAGATTTACGGCCCACCGCATTGTTATTTTAGTGGTAGTGCCCTCACAGGTTGCGCCACGATAGGCTTTCTCCTGATAAGCATTCAACCAGGACTCAAAAAAGACTTGACTCTTATCCCACGCCGTCCCGCAGGAGTAAAACCCTCCTAGGTGGCCACATCCCTTTAAGTCTTTACCACTTTGGCAAGACGTAGGTCCCTGCTCAGGTTACGCCGATCAGCAGCCAACACTACGGGTTGCGCACTAGTGATGCTAAACTTCACCGTTAGCTTGGTATTCTCATAAATGGCCTAAGATTAGCACAAGTGGTTGGACGGTGTGTCGCAACAATATAGGCCTACTGCGGGACTACGCAAAGGTCTGTCACACATAAAAGGTATTTACCAATCCTCTGTGGGACATCACAGAGAAACACGGCAACCTCTCCACATTCACAAAATAGAATCACCGCCATATTCACAAAGTTGTGACCTCCCTGCTTGATCAGAGCAAGAAAGTTACATCTCAGTGACACCTCCCAAATAAATCACTCTTGCGACCTCCAAAATTTCATCAATGGCCAAATACAAATGTGGCCCTTCTGTCAGTCTTTATCATTCAAAATCAACTACCATGCCATTAAATCTATTAACCACCTTTCATATGAAGGAGGGCTCACTCAATAGGTCTCCCTGTCATCCCTTCTCTTTTTAGGATGAACTCTCACGCGACCTTTCTTTTAAAACATCTTCCCTCTCTGAAGACGAGTCTTCCAAATAAACCCAAGACTACCTTTCCTCGCGAAGGTCTCTTAACCATAAAACAACTCAAACAGAGAGGCCGACTTATGGGTCCTCATCATAACTCAACAATAGCATTCGACATGGTAAGCATTCGAGTCTTAAAGACTCATTAATCCCGTAGTATTCTCACACTTTTCACAAAAACAGACTACACTCTCTCTCCTTATACCCGGCCCTATCATCCGCCCATGGGCAGATCGCACGAGTATACCGAAGAGTAGACAATTTACATCCATTCACATTCCCAAAATACACAATACAAGCACGAGATGTTTCTCATACGTCTCTCACACAAAACCATCATACATCAGGATAAAACCACACATGTGAGAGTGATTATGATCGCCATATACAAAGTAGTCTCGTATAAAATCTCAACTCAATAGACACTAAGGAGTGTAATATCCCAACTCAAACACGAACAATCATGGTCTTGAATTACATATATACACATAGTTGAACAATCTCAACTCAAACTGGCACCGGTATCATACGAAAATCGTGGTCTCCCTGACCAGAGCTGAAACTGAAACTGTCTTAGTCAGGGCGTAATCACACTCCTCAAGTCAGAGGAATCCAAGTAATCCAAGACATATCAAAATATCCAAAAGTGACACAAGGCCCACTAAGCCTTGGTCGTTCAAAAGTTTACAATGGCCTCGAGTTAGAACGCCGTGCATATTCCCTCCCATATCTCAGCACAACCACATTGACCTTCGAGGTCATAGAATCCTAAAAACTTAAACTCAAACCCCACCATATTTAACGCCTCTCATATATACAGACGTATACGCAGACACATTTGCATGGTCTCAGGGTGGTATGACTAAAAAGACACACAATTCTCAATCATCAACACCTTGCCTCAATTGTCAAGGGGATATACTCGGTAGAATGTACGTGTCTAAAGGGACACGCATCATAGTCAAGGTCACACCAATGTTCTTTAATAGGATCACATCCCCATGTGATCTCTCAGTACACTCAAACTTATACCATAAGTCATATCATTTCTTTCAGCGATTCCCTTAAAATGAATTCGATTCAAATAAAGCAGATAAGGTTAAACGGACTATACTTCTCCCAAGGAATGACCCTTTTAATCCCGAACGACCTTATTTGCCTATACCTGTCCAAATGATTCTCATTTTCTATCTCCTCTGTTTCTTTTTGTCTCAGTGACCTTGAACTCAGAAGAAATAAGAATAATTGAAAGCTACTTGTCGTGGACACGTTCCTTTTCTCTAGGAAGCATTTGGGGCGGGGGTTCGTTGTGTTAGGAGCCAGCCCTGTTATTGACCCAGAGTGGACCATTCTACGAAGGGGTACTTTGCCGGAGGGGTACTTTGCCGATTCGATGGAGACGGCCCGACTTCTGAGATTTGAGCTCTATGCTCGGGCGAGGAGGAGGAATACCCCAGGCCACTTCCTAGAGGGAGAGACATGCAACACTTCAAGCAATGCCCTTGATCAAGAATCATTCGCAAAGCAGCTTGTCATCCAAAAAGATTGGAAACGGTTGAAGACAGGTATGTGTGTCGAATTTTAGGTCGGCAGTTGGTTGAAATGAATGACTTTGGCAGCGCGTCTCAGCAAACCAAAACTAAGGCAGTCCGACTACCTTGTCGGATGCATCAAGGTTATTGTCGAAAGCCAACTCCTCGTTGGCGGGCGTATGATTTTTGTGGAGTTCGGCCCGAGGAGGTTGGATTTTATTTTGAACTTATGTTATTGAATATATTGTATAATGATTCAAATTTTCGAGTTATCATTTCAGATTGGATATATATTCGTATCGACTACGGTCGACTCCTTTTATTGTAATTATATGTGTGGTTGTTGTAACTTTCGTTTGACTGTATGTCTAAGGGATTACAAAGATTTGGGTTTCATGCTTGGTTGAGACCATCCTAATCGACCAACGTACGCTCCGTACTTAGGAGATCATCGCCCTAGGGAACGGACGACGTTCGGGTCCGCTCGGCGTTTAACCACGTGTTTCCTATACTGCAGCGAGACGAGCAAACGCCCTTAGTTGATCTACCTCTGCGACTGCATATAAAAGCTTTCGCATGTGGTCAGTAACTCGGTAGGGATACGCCCCTAAGGGTGGTGACAGCCCCTTAGGGAAGGAAAGCTTATGCCCCGTGGGAACCTATCCTGTCGTAGGGGACCGTGGGATGTATAGCTGGCGCACCCGGCTAGAGCGGCGACGGAACGACGTGACCTTGACCGTCTCGGCGGTACGCGGGGCTATTTTGCCCGTCTCGGCGGTTTGCGGGGCTATTTTGCGTCGCTCCCGAGTTGTTTCTGTTTTGTTTTTGCTTTCACTCCTGCATGACATGGTCGGGAGGGCTCCGGACTTTGTGAAAAAGGCGGGAGCCGATGCGCTCGACACCGTATCCACCATTAGACACACTCACACGCAAGTACACACACAACACTTGGATCTACCCTAAATGTTTGCACATACACGCTAAATACTAACTCGTCACATTGGCGGCTATAGCTGTCGTCGTCTTCCTCCTCTCTAGTGGCTATGGCTGCTTATCCTCTTCCACCTTTGGACTCTCTTGCTGACCACCGGTGAACTCAATGCACAAGTCACTCGAGCAGCGCTTCCACGTAGTTCCCCAGATAATGAGTGAATGACTGATCGCTGCCTCTTTATTTATACTGTTTTATTTGGTGGTTTGGTCCTGCTCGATGTCGCACTCGGTTAGAGCGGCGATAAAACGACGCGACCTCAACCGTCTCGGCGGTTCGCGGGGCTATTTTGCGTCGTTCCTGAGTTGTCTCTGTTTATTTTTTGCTTTAACTCCTGCGTGACATGGTCGGGAGGGCTCCCGACTTTGTGAAAAAGGCGGGAGCCGATGCGCTCGACACCATATCCACCGTTAGACACACTCACACGCACGTACGCGCACAACACTTGGATCTACGCTAAATGTTTGCACATACACGCTAACTACTAACTCGTCATACTGGCGGTGATGGATGTAGTCGTCTTCCTCCTCTCTAGCGGCTATGGCCACTTATCCTCTTCCACCTTCGGGCTCTCTTATTGACCACTGGTGAACTCAGCGCACAAGTCACTCGAGCAGCGCTTCCTCGTAGTTTCCCAGATAATGAGTGAATGACTGATCGCTGCCTCTTTATTTATACTGTTTTGTTTGGTGGTTTGGGCCTGCCTGATGTCCCAGGCCCTCAAGACATGCAGCCCCACTCTAGTACTTGCAGCAAAACGGACTGGACTGGGATTGCCCTTTCACTTGCCCCTTCGGTGTTGACTTGGGACTCTTGACCTTTCAGAGATCGACGGACTGCCCTTTCAACCTGCGAGAGGTCAAGTTGACTCTTCGAGCACTACTCTAGCCACGACCTATTGACCTTTCAGAGGACGTATGGCCAATTGCCCTTTCGAAAGGTCAACTCTCCATTTGCCATTTTAGAAAACTTACAGACGATCCTTAAACCACCAGTAATTGACCAGCTATCGGCCGCGGAAAAAAATCGAGTAGAAACGTTTCTTGTCGGATGAATTTGGGCGCTCCTGTACTAGCCCGTACGTTTCCTAAAATCGTGGCGCGTTAGCGGGCACGACTCTAGGAAGTACTGGTGGTTTAAGACTTCTGAATAACTAATCTACGGATCAAATCCACTCGACCCAAGCTGCACACATAAAACATTTGTACACGGTTTTAAGGACAAGTCGCGGGTTCAAAGCACACAGGGTCAACGGGCAACTATCCAGTGGGCTAGGGAAGTTCTGGGGATCGAATCCTGGTATTTGCAATGTTGCGCCAATTGGGTGAAACCCTTTCACTAAATTCGAGGTCCTCCGAGAACTCTTTAATCCAAGGCATGACCTGTACCTTTTCTTGCTCTTTTGTAAACATGAACTACATTGGGAGCGGTTTCTTGAAGTTATGTTCTAGTGAATCATCTGTCGTCCTCAGGTTTCTGGTAAGCAAACCTGAGTTTGTTATGCTTCTAAGGACGACCTCTACCTCCCGTGCGGAATATATCTTCTTCTAGTATTCGGTTTATGTCATGGGTGTCGTCCATATCAGGCGGAATCATAGATCTCCATGAAGGAAATTGTTCAATAGTGACACAAGGCAGCAACTTTGATGCATGAAAGACCGGATATGTATGGAGGTGAGCTGGAATTTCTACCGTAAATGATGGTCAATCTTCTCAACCTTTGACTTTTAGGATAGGCCACGACCCTCTATAAGCAGGCAATAGCTTTTGTGAGATGTTTTTTTCTGGTGTGAATTCCTTTGACTTGACCCAGACTTAAGTTGCCTACGATGAACTGCGAGGGTCTGTGATATTTATTCACTAGCTCAATCATGCGATGTTGGGCTTTTTTAAGGTTTTTGATCACCTTTTCAACTTCCTTTTCGTGCTGCAGAGCAAACTCTTTTGTATCGGGAGGTAGCCTGTGGTCCCGGTCTTTTCTAAGGTTTGTGATCACCTTTTCAACTCCTAAAGGACTTATGCAATTGTTAGGAGTTCTGGAAGTAGTTAGGTGTACACTATTATTTTAGGCACTAGCTACTTTAGGAAGCATCTCATCCCAATTCACTTGATCGGGTCTAATATACATTGTGAGTAACTGCTGCAAGATCTTATTCGTTTGTTGGGTCTGGCCGTTTGTCTCTGGATAACGACCTGACGGCATCAACAGCCTAGAGCCGTAGACTTTCATGAGATCTTGCCAGTTCTGGCTGGTAAACCGCGTGTCTCTGTCACTAACTATTGACATTGGTATGCCATGCTCACTTACCCAAAAGTTAAAGAATTTCTCTATAACTAATTCAGTCTTTGCCTCTGTGGGCAATGGTACGAAGATCACATATTTGCTAAGTCGATCTATTACGACCACGACTTGACTTTTTCCATGCCTACTCGTGACCCCTGTATCCATAAAGTCAATGGAAACAAGCTTTCCGGGTCCTGCTGGGATAGGCAAGGGTCTAAGAAGACCTAGGTGTGCTCTTGTCGTCGTCTTGTTGCACTGGGAGACTTTACAACTGCGGACGTACTCTATACAATCTACTTTCATGCCAGGCTATGTATACGACATTGATAGGTTGGGTAATGTCTTTTGCCTCAGATCGAACTGCGGATCTCTTCACTATTGGGGACTCATAATCTATCAATGACGTTGGTCTTCTCAAACAGTAGCCCGTTTGTGGTTCAGTAATCTGGTTCGCTATCAGGAGATCACTGTAGATCGGGTCCTGAGCGTATGCATCTTTTATTTCTGTTGTGGATCTATGTGAGGACTGTGTCCTCAGGGGGGGGCCCTAGGCAACATGCTTATGTTCTGGATTGTGCCCCCCAAGCAAGCCTCCTGCCCGCCCTAGGTGAAAGTGGGCCTGAATATTCACGAGAGGCCCTCGTCTCAGCATTTTTCCAATGCGGGTCTCAGACAGTTGCTGCACGACAGTTGGTTGAAGTGCAACCAGAGCCTTACCCTGGGCTCTTCCAGAAGAAGCAACTGCGGTTGTGGCCCTGGCACATACATTGAGAGGCCGACACCTCACCAAGTGGCCACGGGCCAACCAGAAAGCAACATTGTCGTCTTCCTCCACCTCCACTCGTGGGTCAGTGCAAATGCAGCAAACATCCGGAGCCTTGGAAATTTTGGGTGTGCCACTGAAAAGGGCCCAGGCCGTCAACTGCCGAGATAGGCCTGGGCGCAGACACTGGGGCCCAACCAGAAGCTATTGGAAACTTCCAAGGCTAGGCCCATGGAGTCCAGCAGCAGCTGCCACTTCAATATAGGAAGTGAGCCAGCTAGGGAGGGGCATTCAGGTCGAGGTAGGCAATGCGGACACGCTGCTGCGCTCGCAAGCAAGTGTCTGCATGCGCATTGTTGGCTGGTGTGTGCACGGGTGCTGAGAGGTTTAGGGTGCTGCAGGGCAGCGGGGCGCTAGCGGCCATAGTCGGGCTGCATGGCGCGAGGGCAGAGGAGGGCGACAGGGGGTCTTCGGGAGGAGGCCCAGAAGTGGGTGGTCAGAGGGTGATGACGGGAGACAAGGATACGTACTTGGTGTATGTGGGAGGTCGACATGCACATTGGTCTTCCAAGTGGAAGTGAGCCTGTTGCATGAACATAGATAGGCTAGGTAGGCAAGTAGAGTAGGCCGAGCGCTGGGTGCCAGACAAAGAAGAGCGACATTGAATATTGTGTTGGTGTGGCCTGAGGGCTTGAACATTGGCTCTCGAGTTCATTGGATTGCTCTTATTTGGTTGGAATCTTGGTGCATTTCAGCTATGTACTTGTACACGACTATCTGAACTTCTACGTGATTTTGCAACTTGGTTTTCCGTATATCGCTCTCACTCATATTCCTTGCAATTTAGTATCGGAGCTGGTTCGAGATCGCCTATCTGCCGCCGGCGACATTGTTACTTGGTGCACTAATGATGCTTCTGTGAAGTGAGGATACATTGGCGTTGGCTTGACAACGCGACACCCGGGTAGAGGGTGTGTCGCAGGAAGGCTGTGGCGACAACGGATATATGTGTGATGATGAGAGCATGCTGATGTGGCGTTGTGGTACCGAGGCTACGATCAATCATCGAAATGCACGTTGGCTCAATTGGTGAGAAATCTGTGGTTGGGGGCAGCTATCTCCAAGTACATTGTTCCCTTACCTTATCTACCCTCTTAATCTCTTCTTACCGTGAGGAAGTGAGTCCAACCTCGAGTGTCCTCTCTTTATGAGGAGTCGTGAGCGCTCTACCTCGAGAGATGACATTCTTCCCGGTGGCGCATTTGGCAGGAGAGGGCGGTGCCTCTGAAGGGCCCTGGTCGAAGCACGGGTCACGGTCACCATGCCAACCCATGGGAGCAGTACACGCAGGCCATGATGCTTTGTCCTTTAAGGCTCTTTGCTGCGTTGATCGAGGGATGTGGGGATTGACCAGTCCTATGCAGACGCTTACCAGACTGTCTATAAACATGTCTGGCGGGGATATGAAATGTCCACTGGTTGTGATCGTCGTCATGTTTGTGACGTTAAATCATTCCTAAGGACCTTGGGGGTTGTCCTTAAACCACGAGTACCTCGCCCAACTATCAAGTCCGAGGCTCAGACGACCGGTAGCCCGATCATTCCCGAGCCTCAGACTTTATTGCCGAGCCTCGGACAACTAGTAGTACATCACGGGAAAACAACAACAACAACAACAACAACAACTTTCTGCAAAAAAAAAATACATGCCAAACGAGAATGAATCTTCCTCGATAGAGGGGAAGATTCATTCTCGTGAGAGGTTGTGAGAGAGAGAGAGAGAGAG
>BFEA01000006.1:5224372-5237536 GCA_003427395.1 Chara braunii | reverse complement strand
CATTCTAGTGTTCTAGTCATCTTGAGCTCATGCATTGTCCATTTCTTCACTTCATTCCCACTTTGTGTGTGCATGCTTGGGAGTGAGTTACACTCACTCTTTCTTCTTGTTTTGTCCAATTTTTCACTTGGGTGTAAATCGCAACTTACGTTCTTGCTCATTCTAGTGTTCTAAGTCATCTTGAGCTCATGCATTGTCCATTTCTTCACTCCATAGTAAACCGCCACTTCCCACTTTGTGTGTGCATGCTTGGGAGTGAGTTACACTCAAACCACCACTTCCCACTTTGTGTGTGCATGCTTAGGAGTGAGTTACACTCACTCTTTCTTTTTGCTTTGTCCTATTCTTCACTTGGGTGTAAATCGCAACGTGTATTCTTGCTCATTCTAGTGTTCTAGTCATCTTGAGCCTGTGCATTGTCCATTTCTTCACTTCATAGTAAATTGTCACTTCCCACTTTATGTGTGCATGCTTGGAAGTGAGTTACACACTCTTTTCTTCTTGATTTGTCGAATTCTTCACTTGGGTGTAAATCGCAACTTGTATTCTTGCTCATTCTAGTGTTTCTAGTCGTTTTGAGTTCATGCTTTGTCCACTTCTTCACTCCATAGTAAATCGCTACTTCGCACTTTGTGTCTGCATGCTTGGGAGTGAGTTACATTCACTCTTTCTTCTTGTTTTGTCCAATTCTTCACTTGGGTGTAAATCACAACTTGTATTTTTGCTCATTCTAGTGTTTTAGTCAACTTGAGCTCATGCATTGTCCATTTCGTCACTCCATAGTAAATCGTCACTTCCCACTTTGTGTTTGCATGCTTGGGAGTGAGTTACACTCACTCTTTCTTCTTGAATTGTCCAATTTTTCACTTGGGTGCAAATCACTACTTATATTCTTGCTCATTCTAGTGTTATAGTCATGTTGAGCTCATGCTTTGTCCATTTCTTCACTCCATAGTAAATTGCTACTTCCCACTTTGTGCGTGCGTGCTTGGGAGTAAGTTATACTCACTCTTTCTTCCTGTTTTGTCCAATTCTTCACTTGGTGTAAATCGCAATTTGTATTCTTACTAATTGTAGTGTTCTCGTCATCTTGAGCTCATGCATTGTCCATTTTTTCACTCCATAGTAAATCGCCACCTCCCACTTTGTGTGTGCATGTTTGGGAGTGAGTTTCACTCACTCTTTCTCTTTGTATTGTCCAAATCTTCACTTGGGTGTAGATCGCTATTGGTGTTTTTATTCAGTCTAGTGTCATGAGTGCTGTAACCATTCCTCTACCCATGTGTCTGTCTGAAGTTCAGTCTCACCCGCCCCCGTGCTCAATTTGAATCCCGCTTGTCCCCCGCCCCGTGTTCTAATTGAACGCAGTAAATAAAGATAGGGAAAAAAACTATTTTTTTTTACTCGGGCTGTTGTTGCTGCTGTTGCTGTTCATAATAATCTTGTTGTTGCTGCTGATGCCTGGCCAAACCCTTGGCTGTTGATCCTGTTGCTAAAAAGTCAATGGCCAACATCCGAAGCACGGACTGGTTCGAAAAAGGGACTAAGGGGCCAATGCGACCAGGAGGCGCTTAGGCCAGTTCCGCCAAACCAAGGATATGAGGGCTAGGACTTTTCAGACCTCATATCCTAGGCATACACAATGACCTGCAGAACCTGCAGGTCGTCTGAGTCCATTTTCCTCCAAAAACGAGAAATGGACTTTATCGAACTGTTCGCTTGGAGACCCGGCAAGTAAGGGCAAACGGCGACGGAATCACCTCCAATTTTATAGGGGTCTTCCATAGGGTATAGACAGAGAGCCCACCAAGTTAGGAGTGATTCTGACGGCGTTTGGGGTAGGAAACGCTGTCGAGCGCATCGGCTCCCGCCCTTTTCACGAAGGCGAGAGCCCTCCCGGCTATGTCACGCAGGAGATAAACAAAACAAAAGGAGAAACAACTCGGGAACGACGCTTAACTAATCCCGCGAGCCGCCGAGATGGCCGTGGCCGCGTCGTTCCGTCGCCGCTCTAGCCGGGTGCGCCAGCTGTACATCTAGTGGTCCCCTACGACAGGATAGGTTCCCGCGGGGCATAAGCTTTCCTTCCACCACCCTTAGGGGCGTATCCCTACCGAGCTACCGACCCACGTGCGAAAGCTTTTAGATGCAATTGCAGAGGTAGGTCAGCCGAGGGCGTTTGCTCGTTCGCTGTAGTATAGATACGCTTGGTTAACGCCAAGTGGACCCGAGCGTCGCACGTCCCTTAGGGCGCTAATCTCCTAAGTACGAAGCGGACGCTGGTCGACTAGGACGGTCTCGACCAAGCGTGAAACCCAAGATTAATCCTAGTCCCTTTAACACACAATAAAACGAAAGTTATAACAATCATGTATAGTTACATCGAAAAGAGTTGACCGCAACCGATAATAATGTACATCCAATCCATAATAATAACTGGGAGAATTCAAATTATCATTTGAAACGTTCAATAACACAAGATGAGAAACAATCCGACTGCCTCAGGTCAAATATCACAAACAATCATACAACCGCCAACAAGAAGTTGGCTAACGACAATAAAATAGATGCAGCCGACAAGGTAGTCGGTTGCCTTAGTCATGACTTGATGAGATATGTTGCCAAAGTCATTTATTTCAGCCTACCGCCGACCCAAGATTAAGCACGCACACCTGTCTCCACACGTTCTTAATATTATTGAACGACGGGCTGCTTCGGAGATGATTCTTGATCAGGGGCATTGCGTGACGTGTTGCATGCCTCTTCCTCTAGGAAGCGGTCTAGGGTACTCCTCCTCGTCCGAGCACACAAGACTCGGATCTCAGAAGTCGGGCCGTCTCCATCGAATCGGCAAAGTACTCTCCCCGTAGAATGGTCCACTCTGGGTCGATAACAGGGTCGGCTCCTAAAGCAACGAACCCTCGTCCCAGATGCCTCCTAGAGAAAGAGAATGTGTCCACTGCAACTAACTCTTAGTTATTCTTATTTATCTTGAGTTCAGGGTAGCTTGGACGAAAAGACATCGAAGGAGATGAAAATGAGAATCATTTGGACAGGTACAGGTAGATACGGTCATTCGGGATAGAACGGGTCAATCTTATGGGAAAGACTAAGTCCATTTGACCTCATCTGCTGTATTTCAATCGTATTCATTTTACGACATGCATTGAATTGACCTTTTTCAGAACAACAAGTCCTTATTGACATCCAGGTAGGTAAGAAGTAAAGGGAAGACAATCATTTTCCCTTCTCTCAAATAGGCATAATCAATCTCCTTTGCAAGCATCCTTCTACCTACATGCACAACACGCAAAGTCAACCAGTTCAAGAGAAAACCAGTGCAATCCCATACTCAAGTCAGACCTCCCCGTTCACATGCATGACTCGCACAACTTTCCTCTACCTTTTCTTTCGAACGTTCAAAACAACAGGGTCAAGCAAAGTGTGGATTCACATAGGTGTCAAGGGAAATCTGAGTCAATCAACTGACCTTGAGTGAAGTTGATGTACGGCTCACTCAAGAAAACTGTATGGAATCACGCCCTTAGATGAGAAGATCGTCGCAACAAGTCGCCAGCAAAGTGATCCACACCACTCCCTTGTGACGACCGCCTCCCACATTACCCTCTCACCGCACAATCACCTCCTAATAATCTGACGGCGTCTCAATGTCGCTGTCACACCAACCGCACCATCACACTGTTAATGCTGCCACCAACCACCACTAGCGTCACCGCGACACCATCACCAGCGTCAATGCCTCGCTGCCGAGTCGAGCGGACACCATAACACCAGTACCGCCAAAAAAAGAACCACCGCCTCAGTAAAAAACGGACAGCGTTTTTGCGCCGTCACCCAAATTGACTGCCATCCGTTGCGTCAATCGGACAGCACCTTCGCACCGCCGAAAAAAGTCAATGCCAATCGCCGTGTAAAATGGACGGCGCTTCCGCGCCGTCACAAAAAAAATCACTGCCGCCCGTCGTCAAACCACCAGCATTTCCCCTGCGCCGCTGCCAAAAATACATGCCGCTGCTCCAGCCAGACGGGCAACATCTTCCCCGCACAGCCTCAAAATCAGCTACCGTCGCCACAAAGGTCGCACAACATCATCCCTGCACCTCACCAAAAACAAAATGGTTGCCGACACCACAAAGGTCAAGCATCACCTCCCCAACATCTCACCAGCTGAAGTGGTGGCTATGGCAGCCTTCCACTTCCTCACTCAGTGCAGGCCTTCCACTTCCTCGCTCACTGCAGACCTCCAGCATTCTTCTCCTTCGTTGAGATGGTGGCTATGACTGCTCCACAGCTATGGCCACCTTCCATCTCTCTCCCTCTCTCTGCAGACCTCCACTCTTAGCTCTCTCTCTCTCCCCTCTTCTCCAGCCAGCAGCAACTCCTCCTCCAAAAGCCAGCAATCTCACAAGTGAGTTGCTAGCAGCACCAGCCACAAATGATTGCTGGTTGGCTGGCTGCTGGCCTCTCTTATAGTTGGCTGGAGGGTGAGGGCAGCTGCTTTGCCCCCAGCCAAAAATCGGCGCAGGGCCTAGCCCTTGATCTCAGACGCGATCAAGGGCTGGAAATCTTGATGTTCCCCTAGGGGAACAAGTTCCAGGCCCTGGTAATGCATCTGGCCGCCACCCCCGGCCAGACGCAGCCCAAAATGGCTGTATTAAGCCAAGTAGAGCAGACTGCTGAATTTCAACGGCCTGCTATCTTTCCAGGGTCCAGATGCTTCTGCCCCTGCATCTGGCCCGACGTCACGATTAAATTCACGACGATCTCTCTTTTTTTTTTTTTTTTCCTTCCTTCCTTTTCTCTTTTATTGTTTTCCCTTTTTTTTTTTCTTGCCCCCTCGTTTCTTTATGGGGGGGCAACTTGTCGTTCGAAACCAACAACCGCCCCCCAAGTTATTTCACAAAAACTAGAGTCAATCTCAACAGGGGCTTTTTTCCCCCTTGCCCCTGCGCGGGCCCGCACCCGGCTGCCAACAAAGCCAGGTTTGGGCGCGTTGATGGAAGTTGCAGCCCGTTTCAAAAAGCGGACGGGCGCAACTTTATGGTGCCACGACAAGAAAGGAAACGAGGGGGGGGGGATTCTGTGGCAGTGCATATTTCCATGTTCCGGTGGTAGATTCGTTCGATTTTGCTCACCCTATCAATGGCTGTCGAGGTTCAGCCTCCTGATGAGTCGGTGGAAGTCCGACGAAACAGTCTAGCACAGTCATGCTTTGCCCCGTTCGTTCGAACGAACGGGCACCAACAATCAGGTAAAAAAAAAACAAAAAAAAGAAAGAAAAAATTTTAATAAAATCCAAGAAGAAAATCTAAAGAAAAAAAATCTAAACGAAATCTAACAACAATAAAAAGGAACTCACTTCTGAAAAAAAATGGTCGCCCGTTTTTACGGGCGACTGTTTGATGTACTAGGGCTGAAAAACCCCAGTCAGTTCGAAGTGCGCCACATGGCACTATACTTTTTAGTTTTTTACTTTTTAGTTTGTTTTTTTTTTCTTCTTCTTTTGTGCCCGTTGGCTTATGCCAACTGTCATGTCACGTTCGTGGGCTCACCCACGAATTGTTGAATAACAGACCCGAGTTCGATCCCCTTGGGGATCAAAAAAATAATTTGGGCCTTTTCTCGATTTATGTGTGTCATCCTTGCCTAGGGGCCATGCAGTCTCGGCGCGGCTGATTTCAGCCGCGCGATCTCGAAGATCGCACGGCCGAAAATCGGCCGCGCCCTTCCTCACGTGGTGGGCAGCTCCAAAAGGAGCTAGCCCGGTAGTGCGGCTGGTCAGGTTTGACCCCTGCGATTGCAGGGCAATAGTCTGGCGGCGGTACCTACTGGGCTAGGTCCTTTCTCACATTAGGAAAGGAGTAGTCCTTCTATGTGAAGGCTTCCGCAGCCCAGGAGGCCCCCTTCCAGCGCCTAGCAGGCTGTGCATGCTAAGCCCACTCGCTATCATGGCTGGCTGGCAGGGTTGGCAGCCGACAGCCTTAGCCTGTCTCTTATACACATCTAGATGTGTATAAGAGACAGCTACTGGGCTAGGTCCTTTCTCACATTAGGAAAGGAGTAGTCCTTCTATGTGAAGGCTTCCGCAGCCCAGGAGGCCCCCTTCCAGCGCCTAGCAGGCTGTGCATGCTAAGCCCACTCGCTATCATGGCTGGCTGGCAGGGTTGGCAGCCGACAGCCTTAGCAGCTGCCCTACCCAGCCGGTCCTAACGCCATCGCCCCCGGTCCTTGGCGCCGAAGCCCCGCGGACCCACGAACTCTCTATCCCTTCACGCTACGGTCTCAAACTCACCGCTGCGACTCCTTTTTAGCCCACTTAGGCCCTGAATTGCGCGGCTTAACAGCCACGTGACCTTATTATAGGTGAAATAGGTTTAATTTTAATGTTCCCATCTCCGCACGTCCCTGCGACACGCGACAAAAAGTGAAGCCTTGCCATTCACATCCGGTTCTTCTGGATGCTACATGCGTGCGGACTAACGTCCGAAAACTTTTAGTCTGTCAGTCATAGGTTAGGTCTGAATAAACATTGGCAACGTCAGTCTCATCAAGTCCTTCAATTCAGCGAGAAAGTCGAACAATGTCCGACATTGAGAAACCCCGGCAAATACCCTTGTCAGGGTATTTGCCCCGACAACGCAAGCCTGTGTTTTTCGGTCCTCCCTCCTTAGGCAAAAACGGCAAAAATCTGCAAAATCTGCAGAATCTGCAAATCTGCAAAATTGCAAAATCTGCGTTGTTCTGAAATCTGTGTTTTCGCAAGTCTATGTTTTTCTGCATATCTGTTGTAGGATTGGTTGCTGCAGATTTGAGCTTTTTGAAGTTCGGGACTAGGGATAACTTAGGGGAGACGAACCCGGACTCTTAGAATAGGGGGAGATATCGGCCACCGCACATCTTCCTCCTCCTCCATCTTCTTCGCCTTTCCACCATAGCCAACCATCTCACGCCTTCTTCCTCCTCCATCGTTTTCACCCATTCTCCATAGCCAAACACCTCGCACCTCCTTCCTCCTCCATCTTCTTCACCCATCCTCCATAGCCAACCACCTCACACCATCTCCCTCCTCCATCTTCTTCACCCATCCGCCATAGCCAACCACCTCACACCTTCTTCTCCCTCCATCTTCTTCACCCATCCACCATAGCCAACCACCCCACACCTTCTTCCTCCTCCATCCTCTTCACCCATCCACCATAGCCAACCACCTCACACCTTCCTCCTCCTCCATCTTCTTCACCCATCCTCCATAGCCAACCACCTCACACCTCCTCCTTCCTCCACCTTCTTCACCCATCCTCCATAGCCAACCACCTCACACCTTATTCCTCCTCCATCTCCTTCACCCATCCTCCATAGTCAACCATCTCACACCTTCTGCTCCCCCATCTTCTTCACCCGTCCACCATAGCCAACCGCCTCACACCTTCTTCCTCCTCCATCTTCTTTGCCCAATCCATTGTAGCCGACCACCTCACGCCTTCTTCCTCCTCCATCTTCTTCACCCATCCTCCATAGCCAACCACCTCACGCCATCTTCCTTCTCCATCTTCTTCACCCATCTGCAATGAACCCAGATCGTGAAGACAGTTATCAATAATGCAAGTCCAGATGAATGTCACCAGTTGATGATTACCTATAATCAAGATCGTGTCCAGACAGAATGAGACGAGATAATCATACACAGACGAAGGAGAGAGGAGCGAGATTAGACAAAGGAGAGGAAATAAATACAATGCCCACTCCTGCTTCGGGCTTCCTCCTCCAACACCACTTCAATAATCGACAGTCTGAACGAGTATCTGAAGTAACCTCAATGTGCCACGTGGCACGTCTAATTAGTCCCTCGTCAGCACTGAAGCAATATCAACATGAAGACAACCAGGTACGTTTTCACGATCTTTCCACAGTCCCGATCTTCCTCCTCCTCGCAACCAGTCACCTCATGTAGTGTTGCATACTGTAACGGTGCAGAGCAGAACAAGAACCGACCTTTCAATATAAAGTACAAGACAGCGTAGCGGAAGACTTAGGTACCAATGATCCAAACAATCAATATTGCAATGCAGCCCTGAAGATACGTCATCATCATCATTCCATGGTGTGAAAGGGGGTCTGGCGCTCACACTGGAAGATTGCGCCAGCCCCAACCATACACAGACGAAGAAGAAGGGGGTTAGACGAAGAAGAGGGGAATATGGGAATGTCGTCAACACCAAGTCTTCGGCACAGGCCCAAACAGTCCCTCGTCAAAATGTTTGAATCCCAATTTCGAGTCTGGATCCAATGTCGTCAAGTCTCAAGTCACAACTCTCTCTCTCTCTGTAATACTGAGAAGTCAGGTGGTGAGAGGGGAAGAAGAGATGGTGGACTTAGAAGAGGAAGAAGAAAAACTCTCTCTACTAACCTGTGAAGTTGGCGCCTTGATGCAGGTACCTCGAAGATGGAGCTCGAGCTACGGCGCCACAGGTAAGTCCCACTGGCCTCCGCCAGTCATCTCTCCCAACTCTACTACTACCACCTACTAGCGCCCAGCGCTGGAGACTATTGCTATGGCTACTAGCGCCCAGCGCTGAAGACTGCTGCTAGCACTAAGCTACTCCCTGCAGCGCTCCTCTTGAGTGCTGCGACCGAATCCTGAAGACTACTCTTGCCTACTGTCCGACTACCTACCCGTGAAGTGCATGGGAACTCCCTATGTACTTCTCGGCCTGCCTCCTAACTGCAGGGCGAGGCAGTCCAGGACGCTGCTCTTGCCAATGGCAAAGGGAGTCAGGAGCTGCTGCTGCAACTCTTGCTTGAGGTTGTCGTGGGAACAAGCTAAAGATAGCCTGTTCCCGAAACCCTGGTTTTGTGCCCGAGTATTAGGGTAGGTCGATCTTATGAGGGCCCGAAAGTGGCCCTCCGTTTCAGGCTGAAACGACATAGGGCCTGCAGGCGCTCGTTTTTCAGTCTTTCAGGCTGAAACGACAGGGGCCTATAAGCCCTTGTTTCTAGGCTTTTAGGCTGGAAATGCGGGACGGGCCCCGCAGACCCATGTGGCTATGCAGTATGCCACACCCCCCACTCCTTGAAAGACCGAGCTTACCTGCGAGGGCGAAGCTGTCTGTCTGAGGGAGGGACCACAGTCCGGGTGGGAGGGGCAGGTCGTGAAGGTCCCTGAGCTAACCTTTGTCGCTCGTAGTGAGCGTAGATCAGCGGTGCAGTTGCTTTCAAATCTGTTCCTGAAATCCACCGAGTGTCGTCGAGATCGCATGCTTTGAATGTAACTTTATACTGGCGAGCCTTGTTACCGTACTTGCGATCCGTGATGACGCGGTCAACTTCCTGATGACCATCCATAGATTGAGGGTCCTGCGATCGTCGGCCCGGGAAGTCGTCGCTCTTAGCTGGTGTACATGTTGCCAGCTTCGAGGCGTGAAAGACTGGATGGACCGTCAGATGCGCCGGGATGTTGATCACAAACGAAGGGCCATCGGGCTCATCACCCGCGACTAATGTTACGGGCCATGGTCCAAACCACTTGGGAAGCAGTTTGCGTGAAACATCCTGTTCCAATGCAAACTCTTTCGCGGAGACCCAAACCAGATCACCGGCGCGGATGGGACATGGCACGCAACGCCTGTTGGCTTGCTGCTGCATGCGGACTTGAGCCTTTTGCATGTTTGCGCGGGCTTGAGCCAGCAATTCTTGTACTTCCGGACGGAAGCGGGAGAGCAAGCGGCGTCGATGTCGGCTGGTCGTGGGAGAAGGTCGGCGAAGATACGGCCTTTCCGTCCACAGTGGTGCAACTCGAATGGAGTCACGCCGATCGCCGGGTGCACCGGAGTGTTGTAGGCGAACTCGATGTCGGGGAGGCGGTCAACCCAATCTTTCTGGTCCGGACGGATGAGCGTACGAAGCATCATTTAAGTGGTTTGATGTGCCCACTCCGTTTGCCCGTCCGTCTGTGGATGCCGAGCCGAACTTGGTTTCATCTTCGTGCCGGACTCCTGCATGAGAGCAATCCAAAATGCCGACATGAAGCAAGTGTCGCGGTCGCTGACTATGTCTTCCGGTAGAGCGTGGCCGCAAATCCAACCGGTGTGCAAGAGGCGTGCCAGCTCGGGAGCCGTGGAGTAGTACTTGCAAGGGAGAAAATGCGCATACTTACTCAAACGGTCCACAACCGTGAGGATGCCGTCGTGCCCGAGGTGATCGCGGGGAAATGATCCGGTGACATCCATGGCAATGGAGAGGCCGGGTTCCTGTGGGATAGGCATCGGGCGCAACTCGCCGTAGGGGTTGCGATTGTAGGGCTTGCTGCGTCGGCAAACTTCGCAAGAGTCGCAATACCGAGTGACATCGGTAATGAGGTCGGGCCATCGGAATCGTTGTCGAAGCCGTGCAATGGTGCGGTTGACTCTGAAATGGCCGGCGAGCCACGAGTCATGATACCGACCGAGAAGGCGAGTCCGAAGACGACGGTCTCGTGGGACACATAGTAAGTCCTTGCCTCTCGAGTGGAGGAGCAAGTACCCATCGGCAATGCGATATTGGCTGGCCGGCGGGTGATCCGAAGATAGCTGCGCATACAACGTGGCGAAGTCCGGATCAGACTCATAGCCCCGGATGAAGTGTCGCTGGAGTTCCTCGTCGAATGCGAAGGCATGATGTGTCATGGCGCAAAGATCAGGTCTTCGCGAGAGTCCATCTGCTGCGCGATTGGAGAGGCCGGGGAGATGTTTCGGTGTGAAGTCAAATTGGTCGATGAAGTACATCCATCGTCCGATCGTGCTGCTCACCATATCCTGTGCCTTGTAGTAGGTCAATGGGTTGTTGTCCGTGACCCATGTGAACCTACGACGCCCAAGGAGGAAGTGTTGCGATCGCTTGAGAGCCATCACGAACACGAGCAGCTCCTTCTTCCTTGCATCATCAAGCGAGTTGATGGGAGGCACTTTGTGGCTGAAATACTCCACAGGGTGCCAGTCGTCGCCATCGTGTTGTTCCAAGACTGCCCCAATGCCATAACCGGAAGCCTCAGTTGTCACTCTCGTAGGCAGGGTGGGGTCATAGATGCTAAGGACGGGTGCCATGAGCATGACCGTCTTAAGTGCTTGAAATGACCGGCGTGCGTCGTCATCGAATACGAATGGCACCTTTGGCAATTGTAATCTCGTCATAGGTGCAGCAATCCTTGAGTATCCGGTGATGAATCGCTGATAGTAGCCCGCCAACCCCATGAATAAACGAACGTCCGTGGTGTTGGTGGGCTCGGGCCATACGTGGAGGGCCTCGATCATGTCCGCAAGCGGACGGATGCCTTGCGGCGTCACATAATGTCCCAAGTACTCCAGCTCCTGCCGCGCGAATTCGCATTTGTCGCGGTTGGCTTTGTACTTGGCTTGTCGTAGCCGCTCCAAAACGGTGCGCAGGTGTTCAATATGCTCGTCCAAACTCTGGCTGTACACCAGGATGTCGTCGAGGTAGATAAGTACGAATCGATCCAGCATGTGTTGGAACTCCGTTGTCATAGCCGCTTGGAAAGTGGCCGGGGCATTCGTAAGGTCAGATGGCATAACCAGCCATTCGAAATGCCCATATCCCGTCTTAAACGCGGTCTTGTAGCGGTCCTCCTGTCGAATCTCGAGTTGGTGATATCCCGACTTGAGGTCGAGCTTGGAGAAGAACTTGGCGCCGCCCAGTCGTTCGAGAAGGTCGTCGATGCGTGGAAGAGGGCCGGCGTTTCTGATCGTTTGCGTATCGAGCTTGCGATAATCGATGCACAACCGCAAATCCTTGTTCTTCTTCCGGACGAAGAGAACAGGAGCACCGTATAGCGATGAGCTAGGCCGAATCCAGCCTTTCTCCAGAAGGTCGTCGAGTTGTGCCCGAAGCACACTTAACTCTTCCTCGCTCATTCGGTAGATGCAACCACGCGGAGGTACGGCCCCGTCCTCGAGGATGATCTCGTGGCGGATGGGCCGATCTGGTACTACTCCGTGTGGGCCTTTGAACATGTCGCTGTAGGCGTCGAGAAGCTCGGTGATGCGTGGGTCTGAAGATGAGTCCGTCGATGAAGCGTCATGGGGCGGGAGGGCGTGGAGAAAACACACCCCCATCTCCTCGATGTCGTCTGTGATGATGGAAGCTCACATGCTTGCGGCGGACACCACATGGCAGCTGATCGAAGGGTGAGGAGGATCTACCATGCATGGGACTAGTACTCCGTTCCGATCACGAACGTGAACGATGCGGCGGTAGAAGTTCACCTGGTGATCCTCACTTCGCAGCCATGACATGCCCAAGATCATGTCGAATTTGGTGTCCAATATATCGAAGGACACCGCCTCGCTCGCATGCGGGGCAAAGTACACGGGGACGTCATCAATACACCGGTCTATTGACTTGTGCGTGTGACCGTCCGCCAACGTGACTTGCGTCGACTGGGACTTCCTCCGGACGCGTGGGCCAAGGCTGGCGCGTACCATAAAGTCTTGGCTCATGTAGTTGCGAGATGCTCCGCAATCAATCAAAGTGCTGCAGGTCGCCTCTCCGATCTGAATGCGTACATATAACAACGGTGCGTCGATGTCATCGTACCCAACGCGAGGCATTAGAGCCTCTGATAAGCTCCAAACGATCCACTCCCGGCAGTAGAGGAGTGCCAAGGCACTCAAGGGTACCATGGACGACTTGGTAGCCGTCCCGGACCACGGGGTCACTGAGCCCCAGCTGGTCCAGTTGTTTTATCGTGCCATTCCAGAGGCCCTACGCGGGCATTTCTTTGACAAATCTCAGCAGGCCGGCATGACTTACGATGTATTGAGTAGAGAAGTCGTCCTGCATGAGTCGAAGTCTATACCAGTTACCACTTTCTGGCATAAGGACCTGGAGAAGGGGAAGAAGTGGAAAGATCGTACCATCTCGGGCCAAGTCAAGGCCAAGGATCACTTGATCCTGACATTAGAGGAGGGTGGTACAAAAGAGGTCCCATATGATTAGATTGAGTGGGGGCTAGGGGAGGAGTACAGTTGTGTAGGGCAGGGGAGGTCTTACGCTGCTGTCGCGGCCGGAGGGAGGCCGCAAGGTAGAGGAGGAGGCCAGGGCCAAAGGGGCTAGGCCATGGGAGGCCGAGGACCGGGCGCACAGGGGGTTGGC
>BFEA01000006.1:5172820-5189675 GCA_003427395.1 Chara braunii | reverse complement strand
ACCCAAGGGAAAAGGTGCCGCCCACTTACCTCGCGTGCGACGTAGAGAGTCTCCCGGTCTTTTGCAGCGCAGCGGTGGTGATGCATACCTTCGTCACTTGTCCCAGTGAAAAGGTCCCTGATGGCTCCCTGGAGGTTTCTCCTGATGGCTCCCTGGACATTTCTCCCCAATCCCTCGTGTCGTGCTGGCTCCTCCGACGCTCCTTCCCCATCCCTCGTGACACTTCCCCCTCCCCCCCCCGTGCTTTCGTCAAAAGCTCACTTCCCTTTCCTCCGATCACTCCCCCCCCCTTTTCCGTTCTTTCCCTTCTATCCCGGCTCAGCTTTTCACTGGCTCCCTGGACATTTCTCCCCAATCCCTCGTGTCGTGCTGGCTCCTCCGACGCTCCTTCCCGATCTCCCGTGACACTTCCCCCCCCACCCGTGCTTTCGTCAAACGCTCACTTCCCTTTCCTCCGATCGCTCCCCCCCCTTTTCCGTCCTTTCCCTTCTATCCCGGCTCAGCTTTTCACACCCCCTCTCTCCATCGTTCCTCCCCGTTCTGCTCCACCCATCCGGTATTTACTCTTCCATCCCGCTCCTGCCTCGCCACCTTTCAGTGCTCTCCCACCCCCTCCGCCCCTTCTCGGGGTCTCGCCTCGCTGGGATAACCCGCCTGTCGTCTCGCGGTTACTCGTGGCTTTCTTGGCTATACCATACCTCCTCTACCATGGCCGGCACGATCCCCACACTCCCTGCCCCTCTCATCCCGGGGACACGCCCCGCTTCCTTCGGGGACCCCTCTATCATCCGTCCTTCCGACCCCCCTCCTTCCCACAGCCTGTCGTCTCTTTTGCCGCCCGACACAGCCCGTCATCTCTCTCACCCCGCGATCATCCCTTGCTCTCATGACAAGTCCATGCCGAATTTCTCCGCGCTTGGCTTCTCTCCCTATGTCGCCAAGACCATACTATCACTTTCCGCGCGTCACTCTGCAGCTTGTGGCACCGCCTCTTCTGCCCGAGAGGCGATGTCGATGATGTGCTATCTCCTTCACGTCGGCTTCACGCTATGTCCGCCTGCGAGTTTCCCTGGCCCAGCGCCTCCTCTGCCCCCCTCCGGAGCCCGCGCATGGCCAAACTCGCTCTCACCGGCCTCCGCAAATCCCGCGTCCCACGTGTCGCCGCCACGTCCTCGTCCGTCGTGGCCTGTCCTGGACGCGTGTCGCCAGGGTGCGACGAACCCCACGGCTGATCGTGGCAGTTTCGGAGCTACCGGCGCAAAGCCCTTTTAGTGCAATTATCACCCCGAGGTAGCATTTCGAGTGCCCATGTTTCACCTTCCTTCACTAGTTTCTCTTCTCACTATAATCCGAGTCGGGTACCTTTCTTCACCTGGTCTAAATTGCTGGAACACAATGGGCTGACGACTACTATGGTGTCCATGACTTGATGTACCCATCCATACCAGATGAAATAAAGCAATTACGTGGGCAAGTGAATGATGCAATCAGACTTGTCTTTCTCGACACTCAGCATGCGTACATTCGAATGACGATCAAGCTGGTGACTTGCGCCCACACAAAGCTTAGAGGTAATGAAGCCAAGAACGCAGCTCAGATTCAAACTTGTCTTGGTCGACTATGGCCGACCTCTGTACTCTCAGCAACTTGTTCTTACACACACCCTGGATCTCCCTGGATGTCTCGCACACACACCTCCACTACCTTTGTACTACTAACAAATACATACGAATGAGCATCATTAAGAGTATAGACGATGTGAAGATCAGAAATGAAATGAACGGAAGTATGAAGATGAAGGACGGACACAAAGGCTGTATAATCTGAAGATCTGAAATGAAATGGACAGGAGTATGAAGCTCTGAAGAGATGCACAGGAGCATACCTTCCCTTTTACTCTGCCTCCTGAAATCACGTGCAACTGGGCCGTGGAGGCACACGGGGATGTGGGCAGCTGCCGCCCAACCTCAATCAACGTGGGCAGCCTTGCGCATAAGAGGCACAGTAAAAGGGGAGCTGCAAGAACAATGAAAGGGGTACCCCAAGAACAACCAAAAAACTGTCTAATTATAAAATTGCTTTAATATGTTGGACATCTCAAATGCTCTCGTTGTCTGCAATAGGATAAAGACTGCTTTGATTCTGAATCTATTCACCTGGGTGGAATTGGGGCTGTTGTGGGGAAAATCTAAAACACACACCACACACACACACACACACACACACACACACACACACACACACAGAGACACCACACATACACACATACACACACACATACACACACATACACACACACACACACACCTACTAACACTAATCTCGCTGACGTGGTGGCTATGGCTGCCGTCTCTCCCCTCTACTAACTAACTATCGGCTATGGCCAATCTTCCTCCTCTTAGCCCTCTTCGTCAACGGGCACCTGCAGACCTCTGCACACAAGACACTTCGACAGCGCTTCCGCACAACTCACAGGCAGAATGAATGAATGACTGATCGCTGCCTCTTTATTTACACCTTGGACTGTCGCTGGTCTGCCTCTCTCCACCGGTCCCGAAGTGCACACAGTCCCACATGGTACTTGCTGACTTGACAGGGTGCGACTGGGACCGGGTACTGCTGACTAAGCAAGGTAAGACTGCCCACTTGACCACTTGCCTATGGACTGACTACTACAACTCACGAAGGGCCAGTTCCGGAACTTCAGGAAGACTGTGGCTTGACCCTTCAGTACTGTAGCAGCTACGACATGACCTTTCAACACTGTAGCAGCAACCCGACGACCACCTTACCTACAGCAACAAACAGGCGGCTTTCAAAACACAGGTCGTGGGTTCACGCACACACGGGTCATCGGTACTGTACACGGGTAAGGGCGAGGTCTGGGGATCGAGCTCTGGGATCTGCAACTGCTACCTCAAAGGTGAAAAGTTGAAAACCGTTTCACTCCCGCCGGCCTAAATTCGAGGTCCTCTGAGAATAATTCAATCCATAGCAGGAGCTTTACCTTTTTCAGCTTTTTCATAGGCAAGAACTATGTCGGGAGCCGTTTCTAGAAGTTCTGTTCACGTGAACCAGCGACCGTCCACGGGCTCTTGGTAAGCAAATTTCGTCAAGCCAAGTGCCTGCCCTAAGTGAAGGCGGGCCCCAGCAAGCCAAGTGCCTGCCCTAAGTGAAGGCGGGCCTGAATATTCGTCAGAGGCAAAATTCGACATTTCTGTATGTGGGTATTCGGGCTCTCGCAGCACGGCAGTTGGCTGGGTAGATGCGTGAGCTTCACAAAGCTGTGTCATACAGTTGGCCCAGGCTTTGACAGTTGCGCCTGGGCACATACACACAAAGCAGGGCCGGTACATTGGGAAGCAGCCCATCGGCCTTTGCAAAAGCAGTACCGCCGACGCACCTGCCTGGGAGCCCTGCACAGATGCAGCAAACAGCCCAATTCCAGAGACTCAGGCCGTGCCGAACTGAAAAGGGCCCAGGCCCTCAACTGTAGTCTCGGGCCTGGGTGCAGGGTCTGAGGCCCAAACGGAAGCTACTGGAAGCTTCCAGCCAGGCCACACACAGCATCCAGGAGGCTGCCACTTCCATAAAAGAAGTGAGTCAGCCCAGGCCAGGCATTCTGGCCAGTGCTGGCATTGCGGAAGTGCTGCTGCGCTCTCGCTTGATGCTGCACTGCTGCCAAAGGCGCTGACGGGGCGCGTAGTGGTGAGGAGGGCCACTGCAGGGCAGCGGGGCGCAGGCAGCCATAGCCGGGCTGCTGGGCGGCAGGGGGTGTAGCGGACGATCTGGTGGTCTTCAGGGAAGGAGGCGAGTGTGGGATGATCAAGGTCTGATTGAGGGTGGCGAGATACGTACCTGGTGCATGAAGAGAGGTCGGCTATGGAGTTGACAGTCATGTACATTGGTCTTCGAGAGTCGAAGTGAGCCTGTTGCGTGAACCAGCTGTAGGTAGGATATTCGGGCAGAGTAGGTTGGGCGCTGGGCGCCAGACAGAGAGGAGCGACTTTGGATACTGTGTTGGTGTGGCCTACGGGCTTGAACATTGGGACTGGGACTTTAACATTTGGATACTGTGTTGGTGTGGCCTACGGGCTTGAACATTGGAGACGACACTGGGACTGAAGAACTCTGCGCCATGACTTGTGATGCAGGAGCATCAGTAATACCGGTCAACAGAGGCATGCCATATAAGAACTGGTGTACTGGTGGTGGCAGCACCAGCAGACCCACACCGCCTATGTGCCGCTGATGGTCCTAAAGCGGTGAACAAGTGGTCTATGTATCAGTGTTGTTGCTGGGACAGCTGTCCTAGCCAGACGTATGTCCGACTGGCTTCAACTGATGACATGTGGTCATGGAGGCCTACGATCGATGTGATGATAGCGTTTTCTTTTGCCTGAAGAGTGCCTGCCGCATTGTATGTCCCCTTCCAGTGCCTCTGTGTGCCTGCTTCCTATTTTCTTCGTCTTCCTCCCGCCATGCTAATCTAAGTTCTTATTTCTGTCTACGAATGCCTGCTGCAGACATGCTTAGACTGATACCCACAGACTGGCGCGGACCAGCCTGACTGCCGATTACTTGCACTGTGGTCAAGGTACTTGAGGGTGTTGTCATTAACGACATACGTGCTTGGACCTACCTTCTGTTTGCTGTCTCCCCACCATCAGGGAGCGTTGGAAAATGTAGGGTTGTCTCTGTCAGTGCAAGGTATCCTGTTTCTAGCTGATAGGGTGTGTGATGACAATGTTTACCGAAGAAGACTGAAAACTAGTTTCCCCGGTTGTGTTGTACAAGCATCCAAGTCCTGGCAAATACAGTACTGCCCTTCCAAGAATAATCCAAAAGACAACTAGCCTACACAGATTAACTGATTCATTCTACACTAGCCGTCAGAACATACACATGGTGTGTCCTACAGCTAATCAAAGAGCAACAGTAAATGCTAACGAAATGAAAACAGTATGCTGTTGAGACTTCTCCATGTGTCATGTGAGCCACCACAGCACACCCGGGGTTCCAGACACATGAGGTCCAGCTGTGGCCACCATTCATCCAGCAGCATTTCTGGACCAGCTGATGCAACGCACTTGTCAATCTATTATTTCAGAGGCCTGTCTGGCTAGAACGTAAGGCTGGGCAATGAGAATATGTTCCATTCATGCTGCCTTATGCAGACATAATCGAGTACTGGAGGAGTGTCTCATTCATGCTGCCTTGTAGCCACAACTGAGTACAGGGGGCTCCAAGGGATGGCAGCAGCCACAGCAATGGGCGGAAGGGGTAGGCGCTGCGGCTCCAGTGAAGTGGAGAGCACCAGGAAGGACTTGGTGTGGCGAGAGGAACTGTAGGTAATCGAAGGTATGAAAAGCTAAGTCCCATAGCTATCAAGGTCGCACATAGAAGTGGTCTTTTCTCCATCAGAGAGCTCTGTTGTTGTATTTTTCACTTGATCATCTGAGGGCTCCTCTCTCTTTTCCAAGGGTATTTGGTTCATGCTTTCATGTATGTGATGAATATGTGCTACTTACATATTCACAAGTGGTTTGTGATTCCGTTCCTTCGAGATGACTTTGCCTTACAGTTGCTTATCTGCTGATCATATATTGGTACAGGTACAAGCCGTTGGGAATAAGGCTTGATTCAGGGGATCTTGCATATCAGTCAATAGAAGCAAGAAAGTTCTTCGGAATTATTGGTGAAGCTTTTTGCCTTCCAACTTTCCAGAAGATGACAATCACTGCAAGCAACGACATCACTGAAGATACACTTGATGCATTAAATAAGCAGGTTCCTCTTGTCTTCCCTTTTTTTCCGTTTTACACAACCATGCAGTTTGTTGTGCTGTGTGCTCAAAATCTCCTGTTTTTGTACTCTGTCCGTCGCCTTTTCTCTTGTCATTGTCGCTGATTGCCGCTTTATGCCTGCCTTCCAACTTTTCACACGATAAATACTTGTGAAAGCATTGTAGATTCTGTAGACATGTTTGATGCATTTGATAAGCAGATTCCTCTTCTCTCACTTGCTTTTCCATCTCACATCAGCATGCAGTTAGGTGCATGTGTGGCAATGTGTGCTGGAAGTCTACTGATAGAGTCTGTTTCTCTATTCTCCCCTTCCCTTCCCTGTTGTTGATGTTGCTGATCGGTGGGTTTTGCCATGTCATCAATTTTGATGCTGCTTGTCCATGTGACTGGGGATTGGTTCCATCATCTGTGTAATCTGGGAATGGTCCAAACTGGTGAGCAAAAGACAACGGGGAATTTTCTCTCGTTTTGTCCTTGTGTTTGCTGGCTGTATCCGGTTTTCTGTTCACATGAAACTCGATTGTTCAGTGGGGGCAGTATCAATTCTTGCCACAGTACTCACAACAATGCAATGACTTGCTGTTTTCTGGTCGCCTGTAGCCTCTCTCTGTCGAGGCTGTACTATAGGTAGGACAGATTCACAATTTTGTTTGGCTGAGGGCTAACTGAGAGACCTACCTGTGAGAGAAATTCGTGAGGGACATATCTGCAAATTCGAGAAAAATATGCAGTCCCGGTACTAACAGATTTCCCTACAGCTACCCTAACTGTGGATAGCAGGCCCGGACTACCCCTAGGACAGACAGGCCCTAAGGGCCTATTCTGATAGATGGTCCTATAGCCTATAGCCGGGTCCGGTAGAGGCCGAGAGGCCGAAACAGAAACGGTACCGGTCGGTCAGTCAGTCCGGTCTAGGTCGAGTCTAGGCTAGTGTAGTATAGATAGGATGGGGACATCGGTTCAGGGCTTTTGGCAGTTGGTAYCGAGTACAACGCTGCTGCGCTACGCGTGAACCGGAAGTGGTGACGGCTCAGCGTGGAAGAAGACAGGCATAGCCAGACCTTCGGAGCGCCAGCCATAGCTGGGACCTGCGCTGTACTCTGCCAGCACGTAGGGGCTGACAGAGGTCTGGGATATCGAGGTCTGCTGGAGGCGAGAGAGATTAGTGCCCTGCTGGACCCTCCTCCGGAGTGGGGTAACTTTTAAATAAATAAATAATTTGTTACAATCGATAATTATATCATAAGAAATTTGGTGGCGCTGCTGCAGACTTCCACCCGGTAAGTCTTCCGACACTTCGTCATCATCAGATACTGTGGCGCTGGTCTTCTTCTTCATCCTCTGAGTGGCGCGTGGTCTCAGAGGCCTGTTTCAGGGTGGCGCTTCCCTCAGGAGGCTGCATCTGGGTGGCGCTTGATGTTTCAGGGGCTCAGGGGTGTTACGGGTGCTAATCAGGGTTGGGGAGTGAAGCGCTGCTCAATTCTGAGCAGCACACTGTAGTTCTGATGTTATCTTGACAATTCGAGACTCTTAAGTTTAATAAATAGTGTATAACTGGGTTTGGGCTATCATCGTTTCATTGTTTTCCTGGATGTGATCTGCTCGGCTTTTCTCTATGACTGGTTGTGAGGATTGTCATATCGCACGGTCAAGTCTTCCGCTGTGTTTATCTCTCCCTGTGTGGTGTGATACTCCTATCCTCTCCCCTTCCTTCTGTGTATGTATGGGCATACATGAAAGTCTATGTGAGTGAGTGTTGGTCTTAAGACAACAAACAACCAGAATCATAACAGTTGGTATTAGAGCAATTGGATCCAGACTCTGGAGGGATTGATGAGTTGGAGCACCCATCATCATCTGGCAAGATACCGGAGTTGAGTCTCATGGCGATTCATCATCTTCAGGGTTGTTGTCAGTAAGGGTGGTGGTTGTGAGTGTGTGGCGAGAAGAATTGGACAGAGGGTGACTCACTCCTGGCTAGGGTTGTGCAGGAGTGGTTGGCGATTGACACACAGAGGCCTGAGAGGCTATGAGGGGCTAAATTTAGCCCGGCGATTCATCTGGAGGATGGCGATTGGCAAAGAAGTGATCCCAGGAGATTGCGATTATGGAATTGGGTCAGGATCCCCAATTTCCAAGCAGCGCATTACAGAGTGATGTGGCGCTGCACTGACTTGGTCAGTTATTGGCACCTAGGAGTTCGATTTCTCTGAATCTGTCAGTTGGGGGTGAAGCGCCTCAGGGTAATCTACTGGATCACCAAGTTTGAGGTAATTTGGTACGTGGGAACACTGGATACTGTCAGGAGATGAAACTGGCGAGATGGGGTTGATGAGTCAGCCATAGCCAGGGTTTCATGCACCTTCTTCAGAGTTGACCCTGAAGTAAGTGTGTTCCATACTCCATCCTGTGTGGCGATTCTGGGTCTATTTTAGATTAGCAAAATGTGGTCTGTCTGTCAGGTGACAGCTGAAAATCGAAATTCAGACTGTGGGACAGCCATATCCAACTTCATCTACCTACCTTCTTTGACTTCTACTAACCTTGTTTGACCTTCTTTCTGACTCATATTTCATCTATGACTGCGTTACAGTATTGCGATTGACATTGTGTATTGAATTGGTGAATTCAGGGTCCTGTCTTCAGTGATAATTCAAATTTGAATTTTGCGCCGACATAGCTAAAGCTAGGCTGGACTAGGCTCAGTCATAACTTTGATTCTGTCCGTCAGGATTCAATTCTTTCAGTCCCTGGTAAATCGCAATTCAGTATTCAGTCAGTGTCTGAAATTGCACATCCAGAATTGACGTTCTGAGTCAGTTACAGTGAAAACTGTAATTCGCCATAACCAGGGTATGGCATACAGGGGTCATACAATGGTGAGGTATGTAGGATAGGTCTAAAAATAGGGTACCCTGTAAATCGCTGCATCTTGGTCATTAGTAGACACCTGTCTAACCCTAATTAGTCACTTTGTCTAATTACTAATCAATACTAATCAGTCCAAGACCGCGTCCTGTCAATTGTTGAAGCAGGATTTGCAATTATTGCGTGCAATTGTTGTGTCAGGGCAGGAATGGAAAAATCGTGAAATTGATTTTTGCCTGAGTGGTCTCTAAACCGACTCTGACCCTCAAGTGGTCTGCTGAGATTGAGCACTCACTTGCTCAGACTAACCAATCTTCTCTCTCCAGGCAGGTGACAGCAATTGAGTGAGTAAAGAAGCGAAAACTCAATTCCTGTTACCTCCTGCTTTGTCTTTGGTTATTCTTCATTGTGTGTTTATTTACATGTATTGTGGGTAAATAAAATGGTTGATTATGGGAAGGCAGTGCCTCAGAAGGATGAGACTTCTGATGAGAAGCCTCGGGTACAGCTCAAGATCACAGTACAGCCTGAGACACCTGTTCTGCTTGACCCTTTAGAGGCTGAACTGCGGGCCCAGGAGGAGAAACTCCGCCAACAGGCCCAGGCAGTTGAGTCTCTGACGGCCGAACTGGAGAAGAAGTAAGAAGCAACTCAGAAGGAGGCTAGGAGAAAACTTCTGATCGCAGATGTGGAGAAGGTCAGGACAAGTGGTAGTTCCAGTCAGTACAACAAGGACATGGATGAATTCATCCTCTTGCAGGATGATATTCACCGTTCTTATTTTACTAACTGGGATGAGCGGATTACCAGTCTGGAGAATAGCCACTCAGCTTTTCCTAAGAAGCTGGATGACATTTCTGCCAAACTGGATCTAATCTTTACTCACCTCAAGATCCCTACCACTTCCCCTGCTCCTCCCTCTCCTGGACCTTCTCAAGGAAGACCCACATCAACCCCACAATCCAGACCTACATCTCCACCCCCTACACCCACACAACAGCAGCTTCTCAACCCTCACTCTCATTTGCTCAGCAGCGGCCCAAGCTGACACCCCCACTCAACCCTCACTCATTTGCTCAGCAGCGGCCCAAGCTGACACCCCCACCTATGTTCTCTGGCGAGGACCCAAAGGTGGATGTAGCAGACTGGGTCACTGCTCAGCGAACCTACCTGAGTGGGTTCAAATGTGATGAGGATGTGAAGGYGTCTGCCATCCTTGCTCGCTTGGAGAGGACTGCACTGAAATGGTGCACTTCCACCTCCAACAAGCAAGGAATGGAGATGATTGGGCGCAGAGGTTGGGGGTGACTGGTTTTCTGCAAGCACTGCAAGACCGGTTTGCATACAAGGAGCAAGTCGGAAAGGCAGCAGACAAAATTCTGCGCTTGGACCAGAAGAAGTTTGATGGCGCCTTGTCCAAACTGTATTCTACCTTTGAGAGTCTCACATCGACTCGAGGGTTAGAGATGAGTGAGCAGGATTTGCTCATTCATTCTTAAGAGCAGCGCCTGAGCAATACCAAATTGCATTGTTCTCTCAGGGCCACAAGGACTGGCGGTCCTTTGGCAGAGCAGCCCTGGAGTCCAAACTCCATGTCCAGGAAGCACCTTCTGAAGGAAGGGAGGGACCCTCCTCCAATGGGTGAAGGAGGAAGGGTGCCCTGTTTGCTGCTGCAGCTTCTGGTTCAAATAGTGACGCAGCATCCCAGGGTGGGAGCCCTCCACCTGGGACTGCCTCATCACCTGCTGCAGACTTTGCTGTTCTTGCCCTGGCTGATGCTTTGATGGGCCTAACAAAGGGCAAAGCCCCTGCCCAGAAAGCATTGACCAGCAAACAGGGGAAAGGAAAGGGACGTGCCTCTTCCCTTGGGGCCCAGAGAGTACCCCTACCACGTGACGTCCGCTGGCCAGCTGATCTGCTTGATCCTTCCACCTTCCCCTGGCATGCACTCAGGATCCAGGAAGGGGTATGGAGGAAGAGGAAGGACAAGGGGGTCTGCCTGAGATGCGAGGGGGACCACTTCTTGAAGGACTGTCCCAGCATGCCTCGCAGGTCTACAGGCAACTCTAGTTCAAAAAACTAGAGCAGAGAGAGGTGGAAGTAGCAGCTCCTTCCACCAGTGCTGATTCACTTTCTGATGAAGGTGAATCTTCACAGTCTCTCGCTGGTTCTTCTTTTGTAGGAGTTGCATCATCAGGGTCTTTCACTCTTGAAGACTCTGAGTTGGATGAGACGTGGGAGGAGGATGATGCTTAGTGCCTGGCTGATCTTTTCTTGTCCTTGCAAGAGAAGAAAAAGCACAAGTCTGAACTCATCCTGCTTCGACCCTCTATCCTGGGAGCCAGGATCAAAGGGCTCTTAGACTGTGGGGTTACTCGCAACTTTATCTCTCCCAAGGCAGTCAGCAAGCTGCACTTGGATCAGGGACTGGTGAAATTGCGACAGCCTATTGAGGTCCGCATTGGGGACTCCTCCACAGTCAGGATCACTTCTGCTATCAAGGGCCTACCTGTGTCCTTTGACAAGCAGGGAGAAGTCAGGCACCACCTGAACTTCTATGTGTTTCCTAACGTCCCCTTTGACCTTATCTTCTCTATGCAGTGGCTTGGTGCCACCAACCCTAGGATCGACTGGCGAATCCCTAGGGTTGAGCTACCTGACCAGTATAGGGTATATCGCCCTTGCATGCTCGCTGACGAGTACCATCCGGCCAGCAACTGCTATTGCATGAGTGCTCGCAGATTCCTGCGATTTTCACACCAGACTGACCACGCCCATCTGTTCATGGCTTATGTCAAACAAACTGGCGTGGAGACTGCTCCATGTCCCTCTCAGATTCAGCAGGTTGTGGACAACTTCTCAGATCTTATGGAGGAGCCTATTGGACTTGTCCATAGGCAGACCAAACATAAGATTGAGATCCTGCCTGGTTCTGTCCATCCCAAGGGCCGAGTCTACAGGATGTCACCTGCTGAACTTGAAGAGCTCAGGAAACAGTTAGAGACCCTGACCAGCAAGGGTTGGATCAGGCCCAACACATCTGAGTTTGGGGCACCAGTCCTCTTTGTTCCAAAGGGGAATGGTGAGTTCAGGATTTGCGTGGACTAAAGAGGTCTCAACAAAATCACGAGGAAGTCCACAGAGCCCCTTTCTCGCATTGATGATCTGTTGGATATGGTGCAGGGCTGTACCATTTTTAGCAAGATCGACCTCAAATTTGGCTATCACCAGACTAAGATGGCTGAAGGCTATGTCCACAACACAACCTTCAAAACCAAGTATGGTACTTATGAGTACCTGGTCATGCCATTCGGTCTTTGCAATGCTCCAGGCACCTTCCAAACAGAGATGCATCGCATACTCAGGCCTTACCTGGACAAGTTCGTAGTTGTTTACCTTGATGATATCTTGGTATTCAGTCGTTCTGTTCAGGAGCATGCGCAGCATCTGGCTCTGGTCCTTCAGGCCTTACGTGATAACCAGTATAAGATTAACAAGGAGAAGTCCTCTTTTGGAGTTCCCTCTGTAGTCTACGTGGGACACGTTATTTCTGGAGAGGGGTTGGCTCCTGAAGCAACGAAACTTGCATCGTATTACAGAAAGTTCATTCAGAACTTCTCTTCTATTGCAGCTCCCTTGACTGATCTCACAAAGAAATACACGTTCTTTCTTTGGACATCAGAATGTCAAGAGGCTTTCACACGTCTCAAGGAGGCCTTGATTTGTGCCCCTGTTCTGAAGCTACATGACCGTATCCTGCCTTTTGTGCTTACCATTGATGCCAGTCAGTATGGTGTAGGGGCGGTCCTTCAACAGGATGATGGGAATGGCCTGCAGCCTATCGAATACATGAGCAAGAAGATCAAAACAAAGAAGCTGCAGGATTCTACCTATGTGAAAGAGTTTTATGCTCTTGTGTCGGCGCTCAAGCATTGGAAGCATTTCCTCCTGGGCAGGCACTTCAAAATCTTTTCATATCACTCCACCTTGCAGTGGATGAAGTCCCAGGGAGAACTGAATGACAAGCTTGCTCGCTATATCCAGTTCATTGACATGTTTGACTTTAAACTGAGACACAAGAAGGGCTGCTACAATCGAGTAGCAGATGCCCTTTCTCGTAGGCCTAACGCTCTCTTCTTTATCTCCTTTACCCACTCATTTGGAGAGAAGACTCGTCAGACCATTGCCCGTTTGCTGCCCCAGGATGAGATCTTTGGGCCTATTGTGAGGAATCTCCAGGACGATCCTGCCTCTGAACCAGGATATACTCTGGTTTCAGGTCTGTTGTACACATGCAGCAGAGGTGAGGAGCGCCTGTGCATTCCCCGGGACCGCAAGCTGAGGACACTGCTGATGTCAGGGTGTCATGATGCTCGTGGTCACTTTGGGGCCCTCAAATCTTATGCAGCCCTGTCGCAGCGCTTCTTCTGGAAGGAGATGAGGAGTGACATGCTGCACTATGTGGAAACCTGTGAGTTATGCCAAAGGAACAAGGTTGTACGTCGACCTCATCTTGGCCTACTCAAACCACTACCTATCCCTGATGCTCTTGCACAGTCAGTGTCCATTGATTTTACTGACTTGGGTAGGACTACCCTCGTGGTATGCATCATGTCATGGTATGTGTGGACCGGTTTTCCAAATATGCAGAGTTCATCCCCTTATGAGTTGAGGCTCGTGTGTCGGCCGTTCAGGCGGCGTTTGCTGACAGGTGGGTTACACATCATGGACCACCCACCTCCATCGTTAGTGATAGAGATCCCCGATTTTGCAGCAATGAATGGCAATCCTACTGCAGGGATTACCTTCATTCACGCCTGGATATGACATCTGGCCGTCATCCTGAAGCGAATGGTCAGACTGAAGTGATGAACCAGATTCTTTTCCAGCTGCTGCGTCCTGTGATCAGTCCACGGCAGCCTCTCGATGACATCATCGATAAGGCTACCCCTACGCTGACACCTGGAACTGCAGAGTTCACCAGGCATTACCGTGAGGACATAGAGCGCGCCCGTGCCAACCTGCTGAAAGCCCAAAAGGCTATGATTCAGCAGGCTAACAAGCACAGGCGTCCTTCTACTATTCGCACAGGTGACTGGGTGTGGGTACTCAGTTCTGAGTTGTCGCGAGAGGAGGACATTTCGCCTAAGCTGTTGCCACGATATCTGGGTCCATGGCAGGTATTAGATACAGTGGGAGACGATCCATTTGGACCATCGTATACAGTGGATGTCCCTCTGCATCTACAAACCTACCCTGTCTTTCATGCCAGCTGATGCATTCCCAGACGGGCCTCCTCAGTTCGGTCCCCCTATCCCTCGCAAAGGGTATGAGGTCGAAACTGTGGAGGATGAGTCAGGTACAAGCCACATATTGAGGACCGCTGGTTTACTCGCAAGGAACCTTACTCGCAAGGAACTTCTGAAGACTGCAAAGTCAGTTATCCTCAAATATGAGGCAGCACAGAAGGAAATATCCCTTCGGCGCTCTGCCCGCCTACACCCCTAGCTCGGAGGTCCTCGCTCCGGGGGAGGGTAGGTCTGCAATGACTTGCTGTTTTCTGGTCGCCTGTAGCCTCTCTCTGTCGAGGCTGTACTATAGGTAGGACAGATTCGCAATTTTGTTTGGCTGAGGGCTAACCAAGAGACCTACCTGTGAGGGAAATTCATGAGGGACATATCTGCAAATTCGGGAAAAATATGCAGTCCCAGTACTAACAGATTTCCCTACGCTACCCTAACTGCGGATAGCGGGCCCGGACTAGCCCTAGGACAGACAGGCCCTAAGGTCCTATTATGATGGACGGTCCTATAGCCTATAGCCGTGTCCGGTAGAGGTCGAGAGGCCAAAACAGAAACGGTACCGGTCGGTCAGTCAGTCCGGTCTAGGTCGAGTCTAGGCTAGTGTAGTATAGATAGGATGGGGACATCGGTTCAGGGCTTTTGGCAGTTGGTATCGAGTACAACGCTGCTGCGCTACGCGTGAACCGGAAGTGGTGACGGCTCAACGTGGAAGAAGGCAGGCATAGCCAGACCTTCGGAGCGTCGGCCATAGCTGGGACCTGCGCTGTACTCTGCCAACACGCAGGGGCTGACAGAGGTCTGGGATATCGAGGTCTGTTGGAGGCGAGAGAGATTGGTGGCCTGTTGGACCCTCCTCAGGAGTGGGGTTCTAGGGTGTGGCGCTGCAGCCATAGCTGCAGCTTCTTCCTCAGAGGTCATCTTGTCAGGGTTTGGTGGCGCTGCTGCAGACTTCCACCTGGGAAGTCTTCCGACACTTCGTCGTCATCAGATACTGTGGCGCTGGTCTTCTTCTTCATCCTCTGAGTGGCGCTTGGTCTCAGAGGCCTGTTCCACGGTGGTGCTTCCCTCAGGAGGCTGCATCTGGGTGGCGCTTGATGTTTCCGGGGCTCAGGGGTGTTACGGGTGCTAATCAGGGTTGGGGAGTGAAGCAGCGCACTGTAGTTATGAAGTTAACCTGACAATTCGAGACTTTGAGTTTAATAAATAGTGTATAACTGGGTTTGGACTATCATCGTTTCATTGTTTTCCTGGATGTGATCTCCTTGGCTTTTCTCTATGACTGGTTGTGAGGATTGAGTGGAGTGAATTGCACTTTCAGTGTACCCTGTCATATCGCATGGTCAAGTCTTCCGTTGTCTGTGCGGTGTAATACTCCTATCCTCTCCCCTTCCTTTTGTGTATGTATGAGCATACCTGGAAGTCTATGTGAGTGAGTGTTGGTCTTAAGACAGCAAACAACCAGAATCATAACAACAACATGAAAAGCAGCAACATGTCTGAGGTTGTCACTTAGGACTATTTGGCACGACACCCTTTTTGTTAGCCGAGGTTGAGGAGAGAAGGGGAGAAGGGAAAGGTATGGCTGATTTTCTGGCCAATAAAAAGGTAGAAGGGTTTGGCACTGTGGAGAAGGAAGGGGATGGGGTAATAATGACAAGAGGGAGAGAGCGGGAAAAGGGAGAGGGGAGGGGAAGGTCTGGCTGTTTCTTGCTGACAAATCACAAGGCGGGGGGGGGGGGCTTTGGGGGGGGAAGATAAAAGTGCTAAGTATGACGGGAGAGGGAGAAGGGGGTAAAGAAAGATGGTGTGGAGGGGGGTGAGGGGAGGGGCGGATGAAGGTACGAGTGTTTTCTCTGTGAAATTAACAGGGAGAAGGGGTGTGGAGAAGGACGCTCATAGAGACGGGGAATGTTGCATGGTCCAAGCATGAAGAGGTCGGGAGGGGTTGCTCATCCTGAGGAAGTGGTGGTCGATGACTTGACTGGGGTGTTGCGAGAGGTGTTGGGGAGGGGGTATTTCGTGGTAACGACAGGCAAGTGGGAGGGGGGAAGGTACAATTCTTTTCTAGCGAAGGAGGGGGGGTGGTGAGAGGTAGGGTGTTGTGACATCTAGAAAGAGCAACCATCCCTTCCCCATCTCCTTCCCCCCTTCCCACTTGTACTCTCCCATCCTCCAACATAGGTTCCCAAAAACCCCTCCCCACCCCTTCAGCTTGTGCAACACCCCAGTGGACTCATCGACCACCACAAGATGTCGGGAGGGGGTGGTCACTGAAGAGGGGTGATTGTGGAGTGTGAATAGAAGGGAGCAAGGTAGGTGAAGGTCCAAGGTTAGATGTGGAAGGAAATGCGTGGTGGGAATGGGAGGGAATGCGTAATGGAGTGAAGATGAAATGTACTTGATGGGGGCTAGGAGGAGGAGGAGGAGGAGGAGGAGGAGGAGGAGGAGGACAACGACGAAGAGAAGTGAATCAGGAAGTTCTCCAGCAAGGATGCAGCCATATTATCACATGAGGTATGTGGGGATGCGGCAGGCTTGCCAATGCATGTTGGGTGTTTACTTGGAATGCAGTGCCCAGTCGAAAGGCTACTAATCCCTATGGGCTTGGAGCTCCATTTATTCGAAAGAGGAATGCGATCTTCTTGGTGATTTTCTGATAGGGAGGGAATGGGTAGATGGAAACCGAGCTACCATTAGGGGCCGTCCAGTGGCATCCTGGCAAGGCCCCAGGCGCAATCCAAGGCCCCTGGATGAAATCCAAAACATTCTCCTCCCCAGCCCCCCGAACCCTTTTGCCTCTCTGATGATTCATTTTACGTTTCTATGTGTGTCTACCATCATTTAAGAAGCGTGCAATCTGGCTTGTTAGCCCAAAAC
>BFEA01000006.1:5156025-5172730 GCA_003427395.1 Chara braunii | reverse complement strand
TCTACCATCATTTAAGAAGCGTGCAATCTGGCTTGTTAGCCCAAAACCATTTAACAAATAAGGGTCACTAGAGGCTTGATCTGTTACTGAAAGGGAGCGCATGCATGAAGAAGACTAGGAGGGAAATACTGAGTCAAGACAGAGAGGGAGAGAGAGAGAGTGAGCCAGGGAGAGAAGAGGGTCACTTACCGTAGATGTTGGAATTTCTAAGTTGCGCATATCTGGACTTTGCATCTCTAGACTCCAGTGTGGATTTCGTGTAATCACTCAATGTGTGTGTGTGCTCAAGGTGTCGAGCAGTGAGGCTCAATGCAATTGGTATTGGAGTTGGGAACTTGCTGCATCCGCTGGTGATGAAAGTTGGCATGATTAAGGTCGGGGAGTGGAGGTTGAGAATTTGACATAGGAGTTGTAGGCCGAGGAAGAAGTGGCCAGTATTGGCGGATGGTGATTACATACCTGCATGCGAGGAGCGTTGAGGAGCTTCATCGAAGGAACGTTCACAAGTGAAGTGCGTTGCCCACTAAGCCCTATATTTGCTTTGTTGAATGAATCAGAGTCCTGGTAGCTTCCCACATCTCGGTGTCGCTGCTGCTGGGAAGAACACTTGGTGACAATCTGATTTTGTCTTGAGTCGGCATCTGGTCAAACATATGTGTATGAAGTAGGTCGTGTCTAGGCTAGAAGCTCGGCACCTGGATGTATCACTCATAGTAAGGAGCATGGGCATGAGTGGCGAGCGCTCCTAAAGCACCTCGTCTAGCCCTAAGACCGGTACTGACCGACATGTGACCGAACCGGAGCTGGCGCAGTGAGGAGGTATAAGTCATGAGAGCGAACCTTCAGATCCTGGTGGGCACGACGTCCTGTCTGCGTCGTTAAATAATTCGTGAGGTCCTTGCTGGCTGACCGTAAGCTTTTGGTTTCCCAACAGCTGTAGTGACATTGTGGGGGGGGAAGAACTCATGTCAGACTCCAATCTAGATTAGGTAGTTTAAGTGTTGAGGGTTAGGTCTACGTGGTGAGGAGGTGGAGGCGACATACATGTGCCTTCAGTAACCATGGATGATTACTTAATGTTCGCTATCTTGACCCTGTCCATGCTAAGGGATCCACTCCTCCGATTCGTCTTTCCTTCAGGATTCCACCGCGCATGAGATCTGGTGGGACAATGCAGCCATATACAACAGATCAGCAGACATAATTGATTGGAAGATGGCTGAGAGGAAGAAAGAGGAGGAGGAGGAAGTTAAAGAAGAAGAGGAAGGAGGAGGAGGAGGAGGATTGGTGAGGAGATGAGCCCAACCAGAAGGAGAGGAGGTGGCGGAGAGCAGCCATGTTGCGGAGTTGAGACTCCAGCAGGTCGATGACTCAGACTCGGCGGAGAGCAGCCATGCTTCCGGAAGAAACTGATGAAGAGAGGGATCGTTTTGAAGCGAAGTTGGCAGCAACAAAGGATCAAGAGGAAAAGGAAGTTGTTGATTGAGGAGAAGAAGGGTGAACTCAATCAAAAGTTGTTGGCCGCAACAAGAAAAAAAATTGAGGAGAATTAAAGATTGAAGGAGGAAGGGTGGAGATTCCAGGCGTTGCTGAAGGAGCAGAATGGGAAGCAAGTAGAAACCGAGGAACGCTGGTGCGCTTCAATGAGTCGTTGGAAAGGTAGAACAACACCAGGAGGAGTTTAAGGGCATCTCGAATAACTACCTCAGTGCGTCATCCAGCCAAGTGGACCATAGGGTCCTACAATATGCACGTCAATTAAACGATATCTTCACCATCGCTGCAGTTAAGATAGGTGGCGGTGGCGGGGGTGGAGATGGTGGCGATGATGGGGATGGCGATAAGAAAGGGAAGGGTCCTAGTAAGGATGATGAAAGGAAGGAAGGAGATAAGTCTGAGGGAGGAGAACGAAGGGAGAAGATGAAGGTAAAACTTCCTTGGACATACGCTGGGAAGAAGGAGGAGAACATTTTTCATTGGGAGGCGACGATGGTCACGTACCTGTACGCTCAATTGATTCTATATTGGGACCGCGTACTTATGGCGAGTTCGTGTTTAGGGGGAGATGGGGCAGGCTTGGCAATTTCGTTAGTGAAGGAGGCAGGTTGTACCTCGATGGTGCAGTACTCACAGCGCACTAGGATAGAGGACTTTTTTAGGGCCTTGAAAAAACGGTTCGATGACTTAGCCCGCCGTATTGAGTCCATCGTCCTCAACATTAGTGATTGCAAGTGGAAAAGTGCATCGGCATGCAAGACCACTATGGACAAGTTCCTACAATGTCCGGAACACGGACTGACCCCCACTCAAATCCTAAACAATTTTGCTAGAGCGCTTCCTGGACCCCTTAAGACCCAGTCATATCCCCGTACTAAAGAGGAGGGGATGCCTTGCGAAAAGTTTTGTAAGACCGTTGTAGACCATGCTGGCTTCTTGCAAGAGGCAAACTATTTCCAATACTGGAAGGGTCTGCAAGTCTGTAAGAGGTGGAAGAATAGGACCATATCCGACAGTATAGAGGGGAAGGATAATTTGCTGGTCACCTTCGAGGAAGGAGGTGTAGAGTCGTTACTATACAACCAAATAGATTATGGCCTACAAGAAGAGAACAATAGCCAAGTAGCCCGGGGAGGGGACTATGCAGCAGTTGCAGCCCGTGGGGGAGGGCGACAAGGTAGAGGCCGAGGTAGATGAGGACGAGGTGGAGGACGAGGACCCGCTACCGAGAGGGGTGGCGACGAAGGTAGCTGCTACATGGAAGGTAGGGGTTATGGTCCCTCACAAGGTGGTAGAGGTTCTCCTTTCACAAGGGGTAGAGGTAGAGGTAGGACTTGGCGTCGTACCTAGAGCACCCGAGAATCGTTGAAGGCAAACGTTGGGTGGAGATGGGAGACGAAAAGGTATGGGATGAAAGTCGCAAGGTCGGGCAATGTTTCAAGTGTGGTGACCCCGACCACATTATTCCTTTTTGTCCTTAATATCTGTACCCAAAAGGGAACAACCAGTAGAGCTTACAATCGCCTCTACAGGGACTTCGGACGTAGACAGTAAGATAGAAACGCACACTGAGAAGGCACCCTCATGTCCGAAGATCCCATTGGTAGAGACTGTTGTAGGCCCCCACCTGGCTAGCCGTCCAAAGGTTGCTTGTGCTAGGACCTCTCTAGGTGGTTCCGCGCAAGCATAGGTGATGAACTGATCACTTGTCGCCGCGCTTGGGCCGAAATGAAGAAGAAGTCGAAGGGGCAGCTAATAATAGCAGATGTAGAAGTGTGTAGAGAAAGGATAGGCGCGTTAGTAGACAATGGATTGACGCACAGTTATGCAAGTCGAAGAGGGTTGCCGAAGATGCACCTGGGTATGAAAGTGAAGAAGCTAGATGAGCTGGTAATTAGTAAATTGGCCAATAATAGAGAGATTATAGTATGTGAGTATGTTGAAGGGGTTAAGGCATACTTCTGGTTGGAGGCAAGGGGCAAAGTAGAGAAAGTTTTGCACTCCCTAACACTCTTAGTGGAGGATAGCCTTCCTTTTGACATGATATTAGGAAAAGATTGGGACAACACCGCGTATGCTGCCGTTAAGATGGGCGAGCACGAGTGTTGGCTGCCCAGTCCCACATGTGAAAAAGCAGCTGCGTTTGTTTCATGCATCCGATATAGAGAGTAGCTTGTTCCTTTGTTGTATGCGTGCCCCCGCGTTCGCCAAACACATGGTTAAGAATGACCTCACCGAACAAGTGTTTGCTGCCTATGTTAGGCCGACTAGTGAAGGGAAAAAGGAAGAAGTGCCCATACCGCCCAAAGTGCAAAGTCTGTTAGACAAGTTCGCTAACGCGGGAGAGGCCCCAAGTGGAGTTGTGGAAAGGGAGACCAAGCACCAGATAGACATACAACCCTATAATCGGATTCCCAAGGGCCCCATCCATCGTATGTCTCCCAAGGAGCTCGATGAATTACGCGGACAGTTGGATGAGTTGATAGAGAAAGGGTGGATTGAGCCAAGTTCTTCACCGTATGGTGCACCGGTCTTGTTCGTGCCGAAAAAAGAAGGTGATATTCGTATGTGTATAGACTATCGGGGACTCAATGCGATTAAGATTAAGAATGCAGAACCATTACCGCGGATAAACGACCTTCTGGATAGAGTGCAGGGTTGCAGTTTTTTATCGAAGATAGACTTGAAGTCGGGTTACAATCAAATTGAGGTGTTGCCCGAGGATCAACACAAGACGACCTTTAGAACTCGATATGGCCGCTACGAGTTTGTGGTCATGCAGTTTGGGTTGATTAATGCCCCTGCTACCTTCCAGTGATGCATGAATGAATTCGTCCGCCATTGGTTTGATAAATTTGTTATTGTATATTTGGATGACATTCTGATCTTTAGCAAGTTGTTAGAGGAACACCAACACCACTTACGTTTAGTGCTAAGTAAGTTGCGCGATGCACAGTTTAAGTTGAACCCAAAGAAGTGTGAATGGGCCAAGCGTCAGGCTTTGTACTTGGACATGTGTTGGATGGAGATGGAACTAAGCCAGAAGACGCCAAAATAGCAGCAATCGGTGATTGGCCGACACCGCGAACTTCGAAGGCTGTTGAGGAAAGAGAGTCTGGGGATGGGATAAAAACTGTACTTCAACCTTTAAGCGTCTAAAGAAGTGCTTGATGGAGTACCCGGTTATGAAGATCGTTGATTCATCCTTGTCGTTTATCGTTACCAATGGCGTTAGTCAATATGGGATAGGTGTTGTACTCCAACAGAATGATGGAAATGGGTACAGACCTGTTGAGTTCATGACCTGCAGAGTACCTAGTGAGAAGCTCGGCGCTTCTACATATGAGAGAGAGTTGTTTGCTCTTAGAGAAGCCTTGAATCATTCGCGACGCTACCTCCTAGGTCGACAATTCAAGGTATATTTAGACCATGAGAAACTTCGCTGGTTGAAGACCCAAGCTAGAATGACACCTAAGTTGACGAGGTGGGTTGGGGAGATTGATCTGTTTGACTTCGAACTGAAGCCAGTCAAAGGGAAATATAACGTTGTCGCTGATGCGCTAAGTAGGCGAGCAGATTTCTTCGGTGCCATTGTAACATACTGGGATGCGGGCGCTGAATTACAAGAGAAGATTAGGTCTGCCTTGGCGCTGAATTACAAGAGAAGATTCGGTCTGCCTACACTAGCAATCCAATGTATAGTCGGTTCATTAACAAAGTGCAGATGACACCAGACGAAATTCCGGATTATAGAGTGATCCAAACGTGCACGACATATTGTGCATACCAAACAGCGAAGAGCTTTGAATTTTAATCCTAGGGGAATGTCATGACATTGAGGGACACTTCGGTTGGAGGAAAATGTACGCTAACCTCGTATAGTCCTATACATGGGCTGGAATGAAACATGACTGCATAGCCTATGTTCGGGCTGCAAAGTATGTCAGTGAAACAAGAGTACCATGCAGCCTCCCCTTGGTTTACTTAGACCACTGCCTATACCGTTGGGCTGCGGAGACACCGTGTCTATAGACTTTATGGACACTAAGGTGAGAAGTAGGAACGGGAAAAGTCAAGTTATGGTCATAGTGGACATATTTAATAAGTTTGCTATTTTTGTGCCACTCCCTGCTGAAGCCAGGACAGACTGAGTAATTTGAGAGTTCTTTAATCATTGCGTGAAAGACTATGGGCGTCCCTTGACTATTGTAAGTGATAGGGATACGAGGTTCAGGGCGAGCATTGGCAGCAACTCATTATGGGTCCAATCTGACTATATCCTCAAGCAGACATCCTGAGACAAATGGACAGACTGAGCAGATGAACAAAGTGTTGCAGCAGGTGCTGCGCATGTACATCGGACCAGATCAAATTGACTGGGATGAACATCTAGCTAAGGTCGCTAGTGCCTATAACAGTTTTGTGCATTTGGCCACAACACGAACCCCCATGGAACTACATTTAGGTTGGCCCCAACGTAGGCCCATCGATTTTCTCAAGATCAAGTGCAAAGACTTCCGCCAGGGACTAGAGAGTTTGTTGTGCAATATCGGAAAGACTTATAACAGGTGAGAGAGAAGATCAGAAAGGCACAACATCAGATGATAGAACAAGCAAATAAACACCGTAGACCTTCGCAGTTCGATGTAGGGGATTCGGTCTGGGTAAAGTCTAAAGAGTTTCTCCCATAAGAGAATATATCGCAGAAGTTATTACCTACATATAGGGGATGGTGGCAGATTCTCGACGTGATTGGTGATGTGGATGGTCCTTCCTATGTTGTTGAGATTCCTCCGCGTTTACAAACTTCCCGGTGTTTCATGCCTCTAAGTTGCTCCCTTGTATCAGCAATCAGCTATTTCCATCTCGCGGATCTATGGTTCCTCCTGATATGGATGGCAAGTATGATGGCGACCACATTGTTGCTGAGGATGTTTATAGATCCGGACGCAGGGGTAGGCCCCAGCGGCAGTATAAAATCAGATTCGGTTATCAAAAGCCTTCCGAAGATTGTTGGTTTACTAGGGATGAGCTAATTGAAACAGCACCGCTCAATGTATCTTACTATGAGAAAGCTAGGCAAGGAATCAACATGGTTGATAGGTAAAGATTGTAACTTTCTCGGAGGACTCGAAATTAGGTCGGCGAGAGTGAAAGGCATTCCACGATGCAGACCCCAAATTCAAATTTTTGGGTTTAGGTCTCAAGCCAAGGGAGGCCAAGTCGGCCAGTTCATTAAGGTCACAGCCGGGTATCTTCGGAGTCGAGTGCAACAGACACCCGGTGAACAGTCACATCCCAGAGGCAAAGGTTGCGTTCTATAAGCAAAAGTCATGTCTCGTATTGAAAAGTCATGTCCCACAGGCAAAGGACACTTCTCCAGGCGAAAGTCGTGTCCCAGAGGCAAGAGTCACAACCCACAATCAAAAGTCATGTTCCACAAATGAAAAGTCGACTCACAGACTCGAGCAACAGCACACCACCGAAAATTTGGGAAAGTCCCAGGCCTTGACATTCTGAAGCAAGCAGGGCGTGGGCATGTGGTACCGGGTCCAAGTCGAGCCAAAGGAAGCAGAGACTGTGACGAGTTGAGGCTTGGTCCAAGTCAAATTTTGGAGAGATTGCTCATTCGTGAGAAGTGTGGAAGTACTGCTGAAGCACTTGTGCTCTATCCACGAATAGCATGCGCTTGACAACCCTGCTGGGCAGCGCTGCACTGAGAAGGAAGGTGGCCATAGCCGCACATGTTAGTAGTAGGGATATAGCTGAGTAGCAGCGGATGTATTCAGAGTCAAGATTCTCAAGTAGTAGTAGTAGTAGTAGAGAGAGAGAGAGAGAGAGAGAGAGAGAGAGAGAGAGAGAGAGAGAGAGAGAGAGAGAGAGAGAGAGAGAGAGAGANAGAGAGAGAGAGAGAGAGAGAGAGAGAGAGAGAGAGAGAGAGAGAGAGAGAGAGAGAGAGAGAGAGAGAGAGAGAGAGAGAGAGAGAGGGAGCGCATGCATGAAGAAGACCAGGAGGGACATGCTGAGAGAGAAATCAGAGAAGGAGAGAGAGAGAGCCAGGGAGAGAAGAGGGTCACCTACCTTAGATGAGGATGTTGGGATTGGGTTGCTGAATTTTGCGTTGTTGACCGCTTGGTGAGTGGGTCTCCAAAATTGTTTAATGTGATAATTTGTTGGAATATTAAGCTCCGCATATCTGGACTCCCGTGTGGATTTTGTCTAATCTCTCAATGTACAAGCGGGTACGGCTCTAGCTCAGGATCACGTGGAGATGAGCGCGCTCGCGAAACAAAAACTCCCATTCCACGTGTCTTCATGGCAGAGGTTGCTGGCCAGCGCCTAGTGAAAGGGTTTCACCCAGTTCGTGCCACAATCGTAGATGCCAGGACTTGATCCCTAGACCTGCCCTAGAAACGTGTACAACCCCTTGTACAGACGCCCGTTGACCCTATGTGCTTTGAACCCTCGACCTGCCCCTAGAAACGTGTACAAATGTTTTGTGTATGTAGCTTGGGTCGTGTGGACTTGAACCAGAGACTTGTCTATCAACAGTCTTAGGGTCAGTCCGCAGGTCTAGCTCTGCAACCTTCGAAAGGTCAGTCATTCGTAGTCTAGACAGTTCTCGAAGAGTCAACTTCACCTTTCGAAGTGCCAGGAGGCATTCCATCAGTCTCTGAAAGGTCAAGAGTCCCCAGTCCAGCCCCGAAGGGTCACATGTATAGACAGTCCCAGTCCAGCAGCAAGTACCAGAGTGGGACTGCACATCTCGAGGGCCAAGGACATTGGCAGACCCAGACAACCAAACGAAACAGTATAAATAAACAGGCAGCGATCAGTCATTCACTTATTGTCTAGGAAACAACGTGGAAGCGCTGCCCGAGCGACTTGTGCGTTGAGTTCGCCGACAGTCAGCAAGAAGCCCGAAGGTGGAAGAGGGTGAGCGGCCATAGCCGCTAGTGAGGAGGAAGACGACGGCGGCCATAGCCGCCAATGTGACGAAGTCACTAGTTTGTGTGTGTGTGTGTGTGTGTGTGTGTGTGTGTGTGTGTGTGCATAGACACTAGGGTCGATCCTAGTGCGTGTGTACGTGTGTGCGAGTGAGTGCAGGTGGGAATTTCAGACTGGCGTTCAGACGCCATAGCCACAAGATGTGACAAGTTGACTTGAGCTGAGTCCCTTGCTGAAGGCCATATCTTTGAGTTTTCTGTGTGGGCACATTGCGCGATCGCGATCTCACTCTTGTTGCTGATCCTACTTTGAGCAGGTTGTTTTGCCATCGGCACCTGCATGTATGCATGCTGGAAATGAAGTTGAAGACAAGTCTGATTTCGTTCGTACCGGAGCTGGTTCCCATTGTCTGGGCAAGCATCGCGGAAGTGAGAGGGGGACGCGCATGAGCAAGGAAGACTGCCAGAGTGGATGGCAGCCATAGCTGCCAGCTTGGAGAAGAAGAAAGTGACAGGAGAGAAGAGAAAGGTGACAAAGACAAAGGTGGTAGCAGCCATAGCCGACGGAGAAGAAGAAGAAGTCGGCCGTAGCCGAGCTTGAGGACGAAGAAGAAGAGGGCGAAGTTGCTGAAGTCGACAAAGGGAGAGGAAGCCGCCATAGTTGGGTGGTCAGAAGGTTGACCAGAGTGTTGACCGGTTTTGACTGGTGTTGATCGGCGTTGGCTGGAGCATTGACCGGTGCTGACCGACATTGATCGGAGAGTTGACCAGCGAGTGTTGACCGGCGAGCATTGATTTGCGAGCATTGACCGACGAGCATTGATTGCGAGCTTTGATTTGCGAGCATTGACCAACGAGTGTTGACCAGCGAGTGTTGGTTGAGTTGACCGTTTACCAAGCTTGGAGTGCGGAGCGAGGAGCAGTTAAATCTCTTCAAGCCTTGACCCTTGTCCTTTTATGCTCTGTGGATGTTGCACACTCACCTTGGTACTTGTTGTAGTCAAGTCTGTCTTGTAGAGTCTGTCATCTCGTTGCGCATTGAGTCACTCCTGTCCAAGTTGTTGTAGGTTCCATGCATGTGGTTTGATAGAGGCTGAGGGGCCAATTTCTGCACGAGACTTAGTTGGGGTTACGTGTATCTAATGCCAGACGACCGGGGAAAACACCCTAAGGACCGGTACAGACCAGCAGGCTGCTCTGGGTGGTACATTATAACTAAACTCCGAGCTGCAGATCACGCGTCCAGTCTGTCTAAGTCTTGAGAGAACTCTGGTAGTGATAGTCGTCCTGACTGTGAAGTTAAATAATTCTTGAGGAGTGATGGGGGATCTCCTTAAATGACTCCTGATCAGTCAAGTAGTTTTGTAGTTACAGACTAGTAGTAGACTAGTATCGAATAGTTGACAAAGGACCAGTTGGAAGCCAAAGCCAGGCAAGATTGGATTGTGGGTGCACGGGGACCCGACGGTTGTGAAGAGATTGGATTGTGGTTGCGAAAGCATCCGACGACGGTGGTAACCTGGCTAAGGTGGAAGAGAGGACCTTTGTAGTCCCCTAGAGAGTCAGTGTCTAGGTGGTAAATTTAAGTGTTGAGGAGAGGAATTGGTTGCGATTGTGCCCCTGTCCAACATGGACGACTACCCCATGTTTGCCTTCATCATGGGCCTCTCCCTCTGGGTGCCCTTGCTCTGTCTCCTCTTTCCGGTAGGATTCTGGAGGACAACTTGCCACACAGTGACTACACAGTCCGGACTCCAAACCAGACCGTGTAGTAAAGAACAGGAGGAGAAAGCTGCTGCGATTCTCCAAGAGCGGAAGGAGAGAAAAGAGAAGCAAGCTCTAGAGAAACAGGCGAAGAAACTGACCTTGTTAGAAGAAGAAGCGGCTAGAAAGAAAAAGATGGAAGAGTAGATGGAGGTGTGGAAGAAGGAACAGGAGGCGAAGTTGGCCAAAGAATTGGCCGAAGAAGAAGAAGAGGAAGAGGAAAGTGAAGAAGAAGGGCCCTCGTTACAAAGGAGGAGGTAGAAGAAAGCAATGAAGGGCCCGAAAGAAAAGGAGGAAGAAAGAGGAGAAGTGGGTACAGCTCTAGGTGGTAAGTCTAAGTGTTGAGGAGAGGAATCGGTTGCGATTGTGCCCCTGTCCAACATGGACGACTACCCTATGTTTGCCTTCATCATGGGCCTCTCCCTCTGGGTGCCCTTGAGGTGGAGAAGATTGTGAAAGAATGGGTGGCAGGACTATCCCCTAGGGAAGACAAAGAGGTCGAATCAATGGTTCCCCAGACCGAAAGAGAAGCAGTCAAGGAGGAGCTAGAGAGAGAAACGAGTCCCCGGCAACAACAGGCAAAGGAGCAGGAACAACAGTTAAAGTGGAGACTGCGCCTCGTGAGGGAGTAGTCGAGGCGTCTAGAAATGGCAGATTAGATGGAGGGGTTGAAGGCGGCAAAAGAGCTGCTGGGTAAGTTGGGGGAAGACAATGAGATAGGGAAAAAAATTGACACCCTCTCCCATAGTATGGCTTCTGTTCTAGCGGCTCAACGAGAACAGATAAAACATCTTTGTGGGCATGATATAGACCTTGAGTCCATACGGGCTGGTTTCCAAGACTTTGCCCAGGAGATGATGATTCATCTCACCAACGAGATGCGCACGGCGATCGGTAGGACAGTGAAGTTTTGTACCGGTGTGATTGAGGGTGTCAAGATAGCAACCCCCAAAGAAGGGGGGACTCGACCCCGCCGAGAAAGAGTCAAAGTTCGTTTCCCTGAGCCGTATAGTGGAAAAAAGGGCGAGGACTTCGACAATTGGGAGTCTAGACTTTGCCATCACCAACCTTAGCGATTTCTTTGCTGCACTGTGAGAACGCTTTGCGGACGTCACTAGAGGATTGCAGGCATCGGATAAGCTCCAAATGATCCATACGCGGCCTTGGAGGAGCGCCCACGCACTGAAAGTCGCTATGGACAATTGATTGTTGTGCCTGGCCATGGAGTTACAGAAGCACAACTAGTCCAACTCTTCTAGGCCAATGAGATAGGGAAAAGAATTGACACCCTCTCCCATAGTATGGCTTCTGTTCTAGCGGCTCAACGAGAACATATATAACATCTTTGTGGGCTAGCGGCTCAACGAGAACAGATAAAACATCTTTGTGGGCACGATATAGCCCTTGAGTCTATACGGGCTGGTCTCCAGGACTTTGCCCAGGAGATGATGATTCATCTAAACAACGAGATGCGCACCGTGATCGGTGGGACAGTGAAGTTTTGTACCGGTGTGATTGAGCGTGTCAAGATAGCAGCTCCCCAAGAAGAGGAGACTCGACCCCGCCGAGAAAGAGTCAAAGTTCGTTTCCCTGAGCCGTACAGTGGAAAAAAGGGCAAGGACTTTGACAATTGGGAGTCTAGCATTAAGTCATATCTGTACTTATAGGACATACCTCCCGAAGACCATGTCCTGATAGCCTTTCAAGCTTTAAGGGACCAAACGACTAGTCGCTTGCACGCGCCGCCCTAGTGAAAATGACATGGTCGCGTATTCTGCGATCACCAACCTTAGCGATTTCTTTGCTGCACTGTGAGAACACTTTGCGGACGTCACTAGAGGATTGAAGGTGTCGGATAAGCTCCAAATGATCCATACGCGGCCTTGGAGGAGCGCCCACGCACTGAAAGCCGCTATGGACAATTGATTGTTGTGACTGGCCATTGAGTTACAAAAGCACAACTCTTCCAACTCTTTTATCGCGCGTTGCGCGAGCAATTGCAAGGGCACTTCGTTAACAAGAGGCAGCAACCTGGGATGACTTGTGATATCCTCAGTAGAGAAGTTGCCGCTTTTGCCGCCCAGTCCATGCCAGTTACCATTTTCTGACATAAGGGTCTAGCAAAGGGGAAAAAGTGGAAGGGTCGCACCGTCTCTAGCCAAGCCAAGGCCAAAGATGGTATCATACTGACTATGGAGGAAGGTGGTGCAGAGGAAGTATGAATAGGCTCCCACGAAGGCGCTGGGGGAACGATAGCTCTTCGAGCCTCTATGAAGTCACTCGAGGCTTCCAGGCCGAAGGCAGCTCACAAGAGCTGGACACAAAGTGTTGACCATCTCTAGCCAAGTCAAGGCCAAAGATGGTATCATACTGACTATGGAGGAAGGTGGTGCAGAGGAAGTATGAATCTTATCTTTCTCCTTTGGCTGATCCAATGCTAGCTTCACATAAGCTACAAGGACATGTTCCTCGAGTTGCTCCTTCCTTATGAGTCTAGCGAAGGCAGGAGCACTAAGGCAGCAATGTGCTAAGGAGTTGTCAACTCCTGAAACATTGAATAGGCGGGCTTTCTTAATCCCACCTGAGGGACTAGGGAGCCTGCATTCATGCCCTCGGAGATGTACAGTGGCTCCAGCTGCCTCACCCCAATCAGTACCAAGTCCTATGTCAAATGGGAGATTATCCTCTACGAGTAGAGTCAGGGAATGAAGAACCTTCTCTACCTTTCCCTCTCCTTCTAGGTGAAAATACACTTGGACTCCCTCACTGTATTCCTCGATCCGCATGATGCGCTTGTCTGTGAGGATACTAACTACAGGTTCTTCCAGTTGTTGAACTTTGAGGCCTAACCTCAACTTCTTCAACGCTTTACGTCTGATGTAACTTCTAGTGGCTCCATTGTTTACAAGGGCCCCTAGTCTAGATCTAAAGATCTTTACATCAGCTAATGTTAGCTGCCTCTTCTCGTTCTTCTTCATCTTGGCCTAGGCCGACCATCTCTCTTTTAACTCTTCGACGAAGCCTGTGAGGGAAGTGTCTAGAGACACACAAGCAGTCTCTGGGCAGCCAGCTAGGCACTGGCCAACAACCTTTGCCATAGAGACACGTGGAGTGGGAGTTTTGTTTCGCTTGCTCGCTCAGCTCCACGTGCTTCTGGGGTAGGGGCAATTGCGACCTTTACTGGCAGTTGCCTTTTGCTGCCCCAGATGCAGGGCGATTAGGCCTCTTGTATTTCGGGCAAAATTTGATGATGTCCCCGGGATCTCCATAGAACACGCATTGGAACTTGTCCATGCGATCCTGCCAAATGTTTTGATCCAAGCCTATAGTTTCCCAAGGCCTGCCTTTCGGTCGTCCCAGGTGCCTTCCACCCGTTTTGGGAGGTGATCGACTCGAGCTAGGTCTGTTAGACAGGGGACCTTGACCCCTACCGAGACAGGGGACTTTGACCCCTACCTCCCTCTTGGCGGTCTCTGTTGCCGCCAACCCCTTGGCCACCTTGCCCTCGACCACCTGAGGCCAGGCGACCTTTGCCACGGCCTCGTCCTCCTCCTTGTGGCCTCCCTCTGGCCGCAATAGCAGCGTTGTAACTCCCTCTCTCTGTACTGTTGTCCTCCTCAAGTCCCCATTCAATGTCAGTATGTACTTGTTCAGACCGCGGCTAGATAGGTTCGTCATAGTATATTTAGATAATATCCTAATTTTTAGTGAGTCCCTCCAGGAACATGAGGGCCATCTGAGGAAGATTTTGGAGAAGTTGGGTGAAGCCAACTTCAAAATCAATGAAAAAAAGTGTGAATGGGCCAATATAGAAGTCTTGTACTTGGGCCACGTGTTAGATGGAGATAGCATCAAACCAGAGGACGACAAGATAGCAACAATTAGAGACTGGCCAATTCCTCGCACTCTGACTGAGTTGCGATCGTTTTTAGGATTGGCTAACTATATAGAAAGTTTGTGAGGAACTTCTCTACTATCGTTGCTCCCCTTCGCAGACTCCTTAAGAAGGAAGCGATTTGGAAGTGGGACAAAGACTGTACCTCAACCTTAAAGAAGGCCTTGGTAGAATATTTTGTCCTCAAGGTAGCTGATCCCTCATTACCCTTTGTCGTCACAACAGACGCAAGCCTATATGGCATAGGCATTGTGTTACAGCAGAACGACGGCGATGGCTATAGACCCATAGAGTTCATGTCAGCTAGGCTGCCTGCAGAAAAAGTAGCAGCCTCGACGTATGAAAGATAACTCTACGCTCTCAGGCAGGCCTTAGATCATTGGAGACTTTACCTGCTTGGGAGGCGCTTCAAAGTCTACTCAAATCATGAAACTCTGAGATGGCTGAAGACGCAAGCCAAGATGACACCCAAGCTGACTAGGTTGGCGGCATAAATAGACCAATTTGACTTTGAGCTCAAGCCCGTGAAAGGCAAGTATAACGTGGTAGCCGATGCCCTAAGTAGGAGAGTTGATTACTTTGGGGCAATAGTGCATTATCTGGGCATATGGGGCAGATCTACAACAGGAAATAAAAGATGCATATGCTCAGGACCCGATCTATAGTGATCTCCTAAGGAGAGGTAAGGAAACCCCTGACAGTGTGCCAGATAATTGGACCACAAACGGGCTACTCTTTCAGAAGACAAATGTCGTTGATAGGTTGTGTGTTCCTAATAGTAAGAGATCCGTAGTTTGATCCTAGGGGAATGCCATGATACAGCAGGACACTTTGGCTGGCAAAAGACATTAGCCAGCCTATCGATGTCGTATACATGGCCTGACATGAAAGCTGACTGTAAAGAATATGTCAGCACAACAACAAGAGCACCTCTAGGTCTTCTTAGACCCTTGCCTATCCCAGCAGAACCCGGAGAGTATGTTTCCGTTGATTTCATGGATACAGGTGTTAGGAGTAGGCATGGGAAAAGGCAAGTCAATTTTGTAATAGATCGATTTAGTAAGTATGCCGTTTTCGTACCCTTGCCCGCAGAGGCAAGAACTGAACTAGTCATAGAGAAGTTCTTTGATTTCTGGGTATGTGAACATGGCATACCACTGTTAATAGTTCGCAATAGAGACGCGATTGACCAGCCAGAACTGGCAAGATGCCATGGAAGTTTACGGTTCTAAGCCGTTGATGTCGTCCGGTCGTCATCTAGAGACAAATGACCAGACAGAACAAACGAATAAGATCTTGCGCAATTACTCGGAATGTATATTAGATCAGATCAAGTGAATTGGGGCGAGATGCTTCCCAAAGTAGCTAGTGCCTACAACAACAACATACATCTAGCTACTTGCAGAACTCCGAACGAGATGCGTAAGTCCTTGAGACCATGTCACCCGTTTGAAGGACTTAACCGGGATCAGATTCACAGGTTATCGCCGGTACAAGAGAGTTTGCTCTGCAGCACTAGAGGGAAGTGTAAAAGGTGATCGAAAACCTTAGAAAAGCCCAGGATCGCATAATTGAACAAGCGAATAAGTGTGGCAGACCCTCACAATTTAGGGTAGGCGACTTGGGTCAAGTCGAAGGAATTCGCACCAGAAGAAAACATCTCGCAGAAGCTCTTGCCCGTGTATAGAGGGTCGTGGCCTGTCCTAGAAGTCAAAGGTGGAGAGGGTGGACCATCATATACAATAGAGATTCCACCTCACCTCCATACCTATCCGGTCTTCCATGCATCAAAGTTGTTACCTTGTGTCACCAATCAACAGTTTCCTTCGTGGAAATCAATGATTCTGCCAGATATGGATGGAACCTATGACATAGACTGAATACTAGAAGAAGAGGTATTCCGGACTGGAGGTAGAGGTCGTCCCCTGAAACAGTACGAAGTCGGATGTGCTTACCATGAGCCTGAGGACGACAGATGGTTCACAAGGACTGAGCTTCTAGAAACCGCTCCCGACATAGTGCATGCCGACAAGAGAGCAAGAAAAGGTAAAGGTCCTGCCTTGGAGTAGAGAGTTCTCGGAGGACCTCAAATTTAGGACGGCGGGAGTGAAAGGGTTTCACCCAGTTCGCGCGACAATCGTAGATGCCAGGACTCGATCCCTAGACCTGCCCTAACCCCTTGTGCAGACGCCTGTTGAACCTGTGTGTTACGGACTTCGCCAGGGCTCGATCCCTGGTCTATCTTTTGCTGTTTCGGCTGCATCCCGTTTTCGGCCTGGCACCCTTTTTCCAAACCCCTCCTTTGGTACCGTAGGATTTTGGACAACTGGCGCCATGCYGCAATTCGGGCGCCACTTTCAAATACTGCATTTTTTAGTTCTGCCCTCGGGGCCTTTGCAGAAATGCCCCTGGTACGGTACGTGTCACCGGTACTTATACCGGCTCCCGTACGGTACGGGGACCAGTCTGGTACCAGTTCTCGGCTGCTGTACTCGTACTCAGTGTGACTTGCTGTTTCGGCATTGGGAATCCAAGACTTCGACTTTGTGCCTTGCCACTGTGTCTGCGTCCAACCCTCAGTCCGAGTCCGTCGTGTCGAGTG
>BFEA01000006.1:5096421-5111062 GCA_003427395.1 Chara braunii | reverse complement strand
CCTGTTTGCATACGTGTGAAGTGTGAATGAATGCGAGTCTGATTTCAGTTTTCTCGCTATTTCTGTTGTGGAAAATCGCAATAGCGCAACATCTGAAATTTTCGTTTTCGTTTTTCTTCTGAAAATCCGAAATTTCGTTGTTGGAAATCCAAAATAACTTTTTCTTGAAAATTTCGATCTCCTTTTGCAATTCCCCGTTATGTGGAAATTCAGAATATTTTTTTTTCGAAAGTCGTTTTTCGAAACACTGTACCGGTTATCCCTCTTGCAGTACCATTTTCCAAACTGCGAATATTCTCATCTGAGTAAGTCCGAATACTTATTATTTCTTTTCGGAATTTTTTTTTTATTCGCAGTTCTATGATTTTCACTACCTGATAATCATTGGCAGTCTGAAGTTCGAAATTGTTTTCTCATTGATACTTTCGCACGTCAAGGGAGGTTGGGAGACCTACGGAACTTGCAAAACTCGGGATTTTTATTTTCTCGATTTTTTTTTTTCAAAGTTCAAACTTTTCTTTTTGATTAGTGGCTCCTTATCTGGGCGATTATCCCACCCACCCTTCCCCACCTATGTTGTTGCCCCCTCTGGTCTTACCTTCTCTATCTGTCTTCGGGTACCCCCTGCGGCGGCATTGGTGAGTTGCCACATCAGCAGGCCACGCCAGCAGGACACATCAGCAGGACACGCTGTCGGTGCGAATGCCCTGACAAGGGTATCCGCCCTGGGTCTTGCAGGTAACAGGAAGTAAGTTTGAAAGTCTAAGTGTACCGCACGAGTCGTGGCTAAGTCTGTTGGGTTACATTGATAGGATGGTTGACTAGAGTACAGCGTGAGTGGGCGCGCAGTCTTAAGGCGCGCGCGTGATTCCTCCGTTTGATTAAGTAGCCGACTTAGTTGGCCGGCTTGACTTTTTTGTTATTAGGAATAAAAGGTTTGTTTTTATTCAGGACGGTTGACCACTGGTAGGCCTGACGTATGAGGTGGGGGCGCAAGGCGGCCATAGCGCAAAGAGGGCAAGCCAGCGCAGGTGCCTAGCGACAGCGTGCTTAGTTGGAGGTAGGAATGAGGGCCGGGCTGTTTTCCTAGGCCTAGAGACTGCGCAGCACCCTTTTTTATAAGGTACCGCATGCGTTGGTTCCAGGCTTGGGCTTAGCCCTATAGGTTACGGCACTGGGCTTACACGGCGGAGGTACGAGGATCGTGGCCAGTCGGCGGCAACATGGGAGCGGCGGAGCGTGGAATGAACTGAGGGGTTGAGGGTCCCGCGGGGCTATCCCCCTTAGTTTTTGTCGCGGGCCCGTTTGTTTCAAACCCTTTTTGTTTGGTTTCTAGTTTTATTTTGCTTCTATTTTTGGGCAGGTATTTGCTCTGAGCCCAGGCCAAGGGTCTATGGTTGTGACCGTGGTGGGTAAATACTGCGGTCAGGCAATGCAAAAAAAGGCAGGGATCCCGGTTACGGCCCATCTGAAAGGAGCCTAGAGAGATGTCGCAGAGGCCTCACCTTCTACCAATTTGATATGCCCAACCCAGAGAGATGTCGCGGAGGCCTCACCTTCTACTAATCTGATATGCCCTTGTCGCTTTCTTATTATTATGTTTTGTTTTTGCTTATGGCCTTTATTTTCGGATCTTTGAGCCTGCGAATTGTGACGTAGGCCTAGCCGTTACCAGTCTCCGGTCAGATCAGTCCGAAGGGCCAAGGTTTAGCAGATACACTTATGACTCGCGCGGTACACTTAGACTTTTAAACTTACTTCCTGTTACTTGCAAAACCCAGGGCGGATACCCTTGTTAGGGCATTCGCACCGACAACTTACCGGACCATATTAAGCGACGTCCCCGTCACTTCGCAAGATCGAAAAGCTATAAATCCATCCACAACTTCAAATGCTAACGAGAAAAGAACCAATCCGATTAGCCGACAGACGCAAGGTTGAGGCCTCCAACAATCCAAGCCTTTATAACTATATGCCGCCAGGGTTCCAACCTGGGTCTCCATTGTCCTGACACTAGGACGCAGGTGTACTGGACATACGTACTACGGCGTAAGTCTAAGAGGCCCCTCTCAACCATCCTCTCCCCTTCGTTCTAGACAAACGCCGGCTTCTCGTTAAGTGTCCTTAGTCTCTTCCCTGCGAGCAGGATTTTAACCAAGGACGCGGGCCCTAACCGAGACCTTAGAAGGCACTCTCGCCCCCCTCCAATAATTCTCACAATCAAACATATATATAAATCTTATCTCAATACCCCTCCTGCAGTCTAGTACGGGAAGGCTAGGTCTCCATCTTGGCCCACCGTAGTTTGGGTGATCGTGCCAGATCTACGGCCCACCGCGTTTGTTAGTTTAGCGGTAGTGCCCTCGCAGGCTGCGCCACGATAGGCTTTTTCTCCTGATAAGCATTCAATCAGGACTCAAACAAAGACTCGACTCTGATCCCACGCCGGTCCGCAGGAGTAAAACCCTCCTAGGTGGCCACACCCCTTTAAGTCTTTACTCCCTTGGCACGACGCAGGCCCGTTGTTCAGGTTACGCCGATCAGCAGCCGACACTAGAGGTTGCGCCCTAGTGATGCTAAACTTTATCATTAGCTCGGTATTCTCATAAATGCCCTAAGATTAGCACAAGCGGTTGGACGGTGTGTCGTAACAAAACAGGCCTACTGCGGGACTACGCAAAGGTCTGCCACACATAAAGGGTATTTACCAGTCCTCTGTGGGACAACATAGAGAAAACACGACAACCCCTCCACATTCACAAAACAAAATCACCATCAGATTCACAAGGCCATGACTGCCCTACTTGATCAGAGCAAGAAAGCCACACATCCCAGTGACATCTCCCGAATGAACCCATTTGCGACCTCTTAAGAATTTCCAACAATGGCCAAGCAACAACATGGTTCTTCTCGTCAGACTTTATCATTCAAACCAGCCCACCATGCCATCGAATCTATTACCCACCTTTAATCATCAAAGGTGCCTCTCATATTAGGTCTCCCAGTCATCCCTTCTCTTTCTAGGACGACTTTCCATATGACCTTTTTAACACATCTCCCATCTCTGGAGATGAGCTTTTTAATAAACAAAAGACCGCCTTCTCATAAAGAGGCGTCTCTACCATAATGCAACTCAAAACAAGAGACCAACTTTATGGGTTCCCTTCACAACTCAACAATAAACATTTGGCATGGCAAGCATTCGAGTCTCAAAAGACTCGTAAACCCCTTAGGATTCTCACATTTTCACAAATACAGACTACGCTTCCTCTCCTTATACCCGACCCTATCACCGACTCGTGGGGAGATCGCACGAGTATACCGAAGAGTAGGCAGTTCATACAAGATGTCTCTCATACATCTTTCTCACAAAACCATCATACATCAGGATAAAACCACACATGTGAGAGTGAGCGTGATCGTCATGTACAAGGGGTAGTCTCGAGTAGCACTCAACTCAGAAATACACTCAGGGATCAGATATCTCATCCTAAAATATACAACATAATCTTGTTTCATGACTCACTCAAAACAACTCACGTCACTCTCAATATAGTACATGGTCAACGGTACAAGAAAATCACCAAACAACTCTGAATTCTACTGTCACTCGGCGTACACACTCTATTTTACATGGTTCTAGCCTCAGTGGCTATCCTATGCCGTAGTCCCCATCTGTACACTCAACAACATAGGTACCTAACTGTCCTAATAAAAGCAAGGTCAATAGAGAGGTGTCTACCCTACTAAGGCGAACCAGTCCCTACTCACTCTCCTCCTCCTGGTTCTGCCTATACAACTGAGCTCTACCCCCGTCGGCAGATCGCTCTACTATTCTACCCTGTCTATCATACATTCTTCCACCATTTTCCGTGACTTTTCCCTCAGCCAGGTTCTTCAGAAACTTAGGACACTGCAAAGCCCTATGCTCCCTTTTTTTGCAGAAGAAACAGATTGAGTCAAACGATTTTCTTGGCCTCTTCTTCTTTCGCTGAGACCCTGGCCATGATGGTGCCTCACTGGCCTCCCTACTCAGTTCATAACTCTGAGGCACGTCCATAGGCTCCTCAGATCCTGTTTCCAACTCCTGAGTACTATGTCCAGGTCGTATCCCAACTCCCTCCAGTCTATACTCTGGCGTATCCAATCTCTGGGGCCTGCCCTCGATGACATCCTCCATCACAACCCCCATCTCACTCTCAGGAGGCTCCTCTATCCTCTGCTCAGGTGAAAATAAACTTGCCTCCTCCTACATAGTGTGGACCGCCTCGAGCAACACATCCATAGATCCTTCCGCTGAGCCCTGGACCGGCCCGCCGCTGGCTGTCAGCAGTCCCTCCTCAACTGATAGTGGCATGGTAAGACCCGTTGTTACCGTAGGCGGTATAGCGAGTTCAGTAGGGGCTCTGAACTCGAAGGCCTTTCTCTCCGCCTCCCTCTTGGCCTTCGCCTCCTCAGGCTCCAAGATGACTCTCCCCGTGGGCGATCCCTGCTGAGGTACAACTGCGGATGGCTGCCCTGATAAGTCAGGCTCTGGCTGCCTCTGCTCTCCCTGTCGACTGCTCTCTGCCCTGTCCATTCTACCCTGAAGCTGTTGTCTCAGGTCGTGAATGATGGCGGCTTGACTAGCCACCAATGCTCTGAGTTCGCGGACCTCAGCCTCGACGGCCAACAAACACACTCCATGGCTTGTCTCCCTCATCTCTTTCCCTCTCAGATCAGCTTCCAACATCATGTATCTGTCGAAGGATGTCTTGGACAGGGATCGGATCCTTCGGTCCAAATACTCATCCGCTTTCTTCGAGGTCTCGACTTTCGCCTTGTCTGGAGCCGTCAATTCCTTGCGATGTTGGATAAGGAACTCTTCCCATATTTCCTTGATTCCATACGGCCTGTGTGGTGGGGGCGGATCCGAGAGTGTCCTTGCCTCTTCCAACCTCTGCTTCTCTTGCCAAATTTCTTCCAAGCACCTCCCTACTCTGGCCCGATTTTCCTCAGTCGTTTCCCCTGCTGGTACTCTCTCTCTCTTGCGGCGACCGACTCTCTCCGGGATCTCTGCTCCCATCTCTCTCTCAGCCTGACGCAACTCCTGGGGTGGCTCCACAGGCACAGGCTCCTCCAGGTCAGGGTGCTCCAAGGCGTGTGCCGCAAGATGTTTGTCGATCATGGCAAGGGCCTCTCTCCTCCGGTAAGCTTTCTCAGTCTCTCCTTCCTCCGTTCCTCTTGGCGACGGGACCATCTCTGGTAGTGGTGGTGGGACCTCCTCTTTCTGTGACTTCTCTCCTCTGTTGGGTGCGTCCTCCGGTGGGTTCCCAAGTCTCAGTCCCACAGCCGGCGTCTGAGGGGGAGTATCCTCCTCAACCTCTATGACCTCCTCTTCAGCACGTCCTCTCTCAGTACTTGGTCTCCTGTCATGCTCAGGGCTCTGAACTTCCTCTCGCAGCCCCTCTTCGGCTGGCTCGTCACGCCTTTCACTTACTGGCGGCATTCTCCACTGGGAGACGTCCAAGTGTGCCTCCAACTCCTGCAGTGGTTCTCCAGATGTCGGCACCTCCTCCCGTGTTTGCAGTGGAGACCCTCCCTGTCCTTCCTCGGTAAAGCGATGGAACTCCACCGGTCCTAACCTGCACTCAGGATATGCCCCTTGCCCCTCAGTCTCAGGTACCGTCTCCTCCTCTCTCCTGGCGAGCGCCTTCCGTCCCCTTCGCGATGGCCTGGCCTCTGTGGGCTCAGGGTCCCTCTGCCTCCTGCTCCTCAGGCGTCTCTCTACTCTGGGCTGAGGCGGCTCTGGCCGTCGGAATGCCTCTGTCAAGTGCGCCCTGCAACCCTCCCAATCTCGGGCCATGTCCCTGATCTGCCTGGCCAAGGGCCTTTCCGCCTTCCGGGTCCACAAGGGTAACGTCCTTGCCCACTAATCTCTCAATATACCCTGATCATGCATGAACTGCTCGAACGTGGGGATGAACTCCTCTGCATTCCCAATCTCCAGGCGAATCGGTCTGCCGTCAGGTCCCACAGGCGATGGTCGCAGCTCCTGCATCCTTGCCTCCACCTCTGGCCTCATCCTCACCTCCCTACGGATCTGTGCAATGGGCTCTACGAATCTGCCAACTCCTCTCAGCCTCCCGATTGCTTGGGTCATGGTCCAGCCCATATGGTGTGCGTACCCCCAAAACTCGTCCAGGAACAACTCAATATTTCCATCGTCGTACACTGGCGTACTCTCTCGGTGGTGAGGCCCATGCCGCTCATATCCTCTTGATGCTCCCAACGGCCTCCGTGGCGGCCGTGTCCCCCTCCCTCCTCTTGGCATGGCTGTCTTCGCAAAGTCAGACCTGCACAATAGGCGAAGGAGACAACAGACACACATCGGGGTAAGCAAACAGGCGGTAAATAAGCAAGCTTAGGTCAAACCAAGCACATACATCATGCAATCCTTCTAACCTATACACCCCTCTATCCTACTTAAAGGGAATAAGACTGTCTATCGCACCTCTTCTCTTGCCACAAACTTCTTCAGCCTTGTTCCTGATACCCGGTCCTTCCACTCTGCCCCATCCAACTCCTCAATCTGATACGCGCCGAAATCTCCGCATCGAACAATCAGATAAGGACCCAGCCACCTCTTGTCAAGCTTCCTAGACCACTGCTTTTCCAAGGATGAATCATATAAACGTCCCCAACTGCCAATGGTACTTTCCTTACTCGCGCCAACTGGTCCCAGCGAGCCTTATCGTCCATCTGACTCCTCTCTACTTGTTTGGATGCTTCCTGGATTCTTTCCTCAATCGCACCCACTTGTCGTGCTCGAATGTCGAGCAGTTCTTCGAAAGACAGGCTGACCTCCAAAAAGTTCTTCGAAAGACAGGTTGACCTCCAAATCCTGACGCCTTGAAGTTTCAGGAAGCTCTTGATTGGGAAGGTAGCGTATCTCCCATACCATAGCGTAGCCGGTGCGTACTTAGTGGTCCTTCTTACTGTAATATTCTCAACAAAGAATGCCGCCCTTAGATACCTTGGCCATTGATTGGGCCTACCTTCAGTCCATTTGGCCAACAGGTTCGTAATGGTGTTGTGTCCTCTCTCCACAGGAGCATTTGCCTGAGGGTGCACGACCGTGGTGTAATTAGCTACCACACCGTATCTTGACAACAACTTCTGCATCTCCTGGCAGGTAAACTCCGATCCTCTATCCGTTACGAATTCTCTGACAAAAGGATAATGTAGGTAGTACTCCTCGATGTAGCTAACCAGGACTGGCCCAGTCTTCGTACGAATGACCCGCCCATCCACAATGCCAGATAGGTTATCACGCTCATCAAAGATGTAATTGTAGCCATGATCTCCGAGGGGCATAAATAACAAGTCGAGATGTACCACGGCCCCTACTTCCCTTTCCAACCTTGGATGCAGCGGCTCTCCCAGCCTCAAACGAGATCGCTCTTGACAAGGTACGCAGGACCGACAAAACTTACCAACCATCTCCATCATCCCGTCCCAATAATATAGCTTACTTATCTTGGCATATGTGGCAATAATTCCTCGATGTCCTCTCCCGCAATGCCGTCATGAAGTGCAGCTATAACGTCAATCTGGCGGTTCCTGCCGCATACGACTGTCCTGGGGTTTCCTACTTGCCTTTTTACGAAGAGATGACCATCCCTCACCAAGTAACGTTCTCTCATCCTCTGGGCCCTATCGCTTGCATCCCTGTCCCGCATCTCGCACGATAGGAGAAGTCCCAGTTCCAGGTAAATTCCATCGTACTCCTCTGCACGGAACGCCTCCTTGATCTCCCCCTCTTCAAACTCGTCATCCTGGCTTTCTAGCACAGCATCTCCTCCCTCAGCCGGATTTAACGAGCCTACCAAGTCAAAGGACTCGTGAAGAAGTGTATTGACGAGGAGGTACATTTCCCCCATCAATTCTTCATGCCTCCTTACCCGTTCCGGACCTTCTTCTATCGTCCTTATCTCTTCCACCAGACTATGATTGCCCGCGATTGTCAGCTTCATCATCCATTGGACGCCCTTGCCACCCCAAGGGTCCTCTTCTTCAAAGGGCTTGAGTACTAGTTTGGCCTTCCTCTCATAGCCCTTTGGTGCGTGCCAAATAGGATGGCCGACACAGCTAGGCACTCGCGGCGACCACCTATTAATGTGGAGGCGGATGTCTTCCTCCTGGTCCTAAAAGCCATCAACTGGGGGCGTATCTTCTATTGCCTCCCCTTCCTGCTTATCCCAGTTGATGCGACTTAGCCCGTCCGCTCTGTTCTTACTCCCTGGAATTCGCTCCAACTCAAAGTTGAACGTCCAGATGTATGTTAACCACCTGGCAACCGTTGGATCGGATGGAACATAGTTCCTTAGGGAGAAAGCTAGAGTTGTTGGATCTACCCTCAATATGAACCTCCTGCCAAAGATGTAGTTTCGAAAGATCCGCAGGCAGTGAAGGACAGCGAGAGTCTCTCTTTTGAACTGAGAGTAATTCCTCTGTTGTGCACAGAGTTCGACTCTCAAAACGTAATGGTCTCTCCTTCCCTTCAGTATCTGCCTGGATTAAAACTCCTCCCAAAGCAGTTGGCCCAGCATCAGTCTCAACAATAAACGGTCTCACCTTCGTGGCATCATAGTCCGGCGCTCCCAACACCAGCCCTCCTTCTCGAAATTCTTCCTTCATTCCTGCCACCGCTTTCTCCTGATCCTCACCCCAAATCCACTTTTGATCCTGACGAACTAGCTTCCTCAATTGCTCTGTCTTGGCAGCAAAGTTTTTGACGAAGGTCCTCCAGAAGCCACACGTGCCAAGGAAGCTCCTAACATCTGTTATCGAGTGGAATGGCACTGGCCACTCAACTATCTTGTCCGTCTTCTTAATGTCTGGCCGCCGACCATTCTCATTGCAGACGAATCCCAAAATGGTAGCTTCCCTCATGCAATGCTTGGACTTGGCTCCACTTGTTGTAAGGTTATGCTCCTCAAGCAAGCCTAGGACTTTGTCAAGGTCCTGAACATGCTTTCAGACAAAGCGCCTTACTACTGGCAAGATTCCATCGTCCTCTCTTCTCCTCGGCCCTTTCACTGCCAAGTCGTCGATATATGGTTGCGTAATATACGGACTAACTGTTTGCATGACCCGAATCATATGTCTCTGGACCATTGCCACAACGTTCGTCCACCCTTGCGAAGCCACATTCATATGGATGAGTCCTCGAGGCGTATGCATTGCTGTTACTGGTCGGTCTGGCGGATAGACCGGAAACTGGTCATATCCGGAGTAAAGGTCAATAAGGGAGATTATTGGCCTCCCAGCACACGACTCTGACAACACATCTGCATCAGTAATCCTCCTGCATCTCGCGCAGTCACAACATTCAGCCTTTGCAAGTCCTGCACCCACCTCAACGTCTCATTAGGCTTGATGAAACAAAACCACGGGGACTCGTAGGGTCCGCTTGAATAATCTGCGACGTGAGTGCATATCTTGCCGTCGAGGTAATCCACTACCTTCTTCTCTTCGTCAGGATTAGGATATCGCGCCCCTCTTAAGTTCCATGGCTCATGTGGCATGGTATGGATGCGGATCATAGGGATCTTGTCTACATCCAACCTGCCGCGCTCCTCATCGCAAAAAGCATAGGCGCGATGCCTTTTCTTCATTAGCTTTATCATTAATGTCCTCTCTCGAGGCAGTAGGAAGTCAGGCTCTCCCACTATCAGCTTCCCCTTGTTCTCCTCGTTGATACGGCATGGCCTCACCGAGGCGCTCTCTTTCATCTACCGTATCAAAGCTCGTTCCCGTTCGTAGTATACCTCCTCATCTTCAGTAACGAGAACGGGAACTGGGCGGCACTTTTTGTCTATCGTTTTGTACCGCCTCTGGGAACCCTGCTTGAGTCGTCCCCTAAAAAAGGTTGGCTTGTTGCGCCTATGCCATAGCAGGATCCCTTCTCCCCTTTGGAAGTCGATAAACCAACTCCATCTCCCCTACTTGGGGATACTCCAGAACCTGTTCCCTCAACGCCTTAATGGCGTCTGGGTCCGCCATTTCATGCGTAGCCACTATGTCCATGGCCTTATTCACGTCAGACAAGCTGAGTGAAAACGCCTCTCCTTTTATTTCTTCCTCAGGTTCAACCATAAGCCTCCGACGCTCATCTTCTGACTCCTCGATGGTGAAAGAGCCAGGATTGGGCCTGTTCCTGATGCTTCGTGGTCCAGTGTTTCGGCAGGTTATTATCTCATAATTTCCGCATGCTGGATCACATAAGACCAAGATTAGCGACCCATCGTGTTTGTTGAACATTAGGGTCTCTGTTCTGCATAAAAAGGATCTCCCTAGGAGAATGCCATGATCCACGTCTGGCATTACGAAGAAGCAAGCCCTGACCTTCACCCTTCCAATCTCCGGCAGTACATTCGAGGCGGTCCCGTGAAACACGGCCTTGTTGTTGGCTCCGTGTAGAATGCCGCAATCCGAACGGTCTATTTCTAACCTAAATCTGATTGTGTCAGCTTGGCGGATAATATTCATCTCGGCCCTCGTATCCACCATTGCTGCGCACTTGGAACCTTTCACTACTAGGTCCACTATACCGCATGCCACACACTTCCAGTCCATCTTCGTTCCTGGTTCTGCCCATTCTCTCCTTTGGCAGAATTACACTGAGATGGACATTCGGCACCAACCGCCTCGACAGTCTTCCTTTCAGCTCATTGCGGAGCCTTGGGGCGGACGCCAGGACTTCCTTGAGGGTCATAAGATCATTATGGCCTTCAAGCAGCCTGTCGATCACCCTTTCGACATCAAACCCTTCTTCTAACCGGACTGCATACTTCTTTTTCTTAGGCGGCACATCGCGCAAAACCGGCTCAACTTCCTCTCGGCTTTCCCTCTTCCTGGCCCTTTGTCCCGCCCTTTGATTTTCTTCTTGGCGCAGCCTCTCATCCTCCTCTTCGTCCTCGTCGTCATCCTCTACTTCCACAGCTTCCTTCCTCTTCTCTGGCTCAGGGTCCTTTCGAGGAGGTCCTTGACTTGCACTGGCCTTAGCCTGGCCTCGAGTTTGGGCAGCCTGCGCCAACCTTCCTTGCGGTGTAGGAGGTCTAGTCATCATTCCCGACCGAGGGCCTGACCCCACGGTGGCCACCCCGGGTCGTCCTGGCATGGATTCTGGGCCAGAATCATAGAGGAAAACCTTGGGGAGATTAGCCCTCCACTCCTTCACTTCTTCGCAGAAACCTACCAACTTTTGTTTGTATCTCCTCAGTTTGTCCAGCAGATCTTCCATCTTCCCCAGCAGGACCGATGCGGGCTCTACCCTTTCCTCCTCACTCTCGTCCTCTGACTCGGCGATTATGGGCCTTTCTCTTATAACCCCTTCCCATAGCCTCTGGGTCACTTCCTCGTCACTTCCCACATCTTCTACTCTAATTGGTGGGTCCTCTTTCTCCTGCCATAACCGGAACGTGGCAGGAGGTGCTTGCCGTGCCGCCACTTTCCGTTGGGCCTCCGCCCTTACTCCACCAGGGACCTTCCTATCGATATACTCTCCGAACTGATCATATATGTCTCCATCCATGGTAGAATAGACCAGTCCCGTTCTCTCATCTTCCCGTCTCGTATTGCAGAACCGTATGGTGTGGCCTTGCTTGTCACAATGCTGGCATGTGGTGGTCCTCCAATCAAAACGGGTCCTTCCTCCTCCATGGTTCCCCTGATTACCTTGGTTACCTTGATTCCCTTGGCCCTGGTAACCTTGATTATCCCATTGACCTTCTCGGCCCCCGCCATTCCTGCTGCGTCCTCTTCCACCGCCTCTCCCTCCATTTCCTTGATTCCCTTGGCCTTGATTACCTCTGGCCGCCACAGTACCCTGTGAGCTTGGTGCAGGCGACGGAGGCGGCGCCGTGGGTTGAGCCTGAGCGGCGGCATACTTGTTTGGGGCCCAGCGTATGGCACTACTTGTCCAGGCTGGGCTTGCACTTCCCCAAGGCACATATGTATTGAATATAGGCCATGGCCACTGCCTGAATGGCGGTACCGGTACTTGCGAAGGACCCGCACTACTTGACGAGGCTGACACACTCGGGGGCGCGACTACCACTGCTTGGGGCACCTGCCCCTTCCCAGAGCCTTGTCCTCCCTTAGCTAGGTTGCGCTGCTTACGTTGTGTCTTCGAGAGGTGTTGGGGCACTGGCTCCTCTTCTTCCCATCCTTCCTGGACACCTTCCTCTACCACGACCTCCTTCGCCTTTCTTTGGACCGCCATTACCACCTTCCTTTGTATCACCGCGTCCAATTCTGCTAGTACGTTGGTGACAATCTTTTTTACTCATGGGGTCCCAAATGCTATAGTGTCCCTTTCCTTCTTCCTCTTCTGCCTTTGCAGACGCACTTGGTGCTAGTGGTGAAAAAGGCTGCGACTGTAGGCACTTTGGTGATCGACTGTGCACGAACTAATGCTGCGGGATGGGCACAGACTGTTACTGTTGCCTATGACCGCCACTGCGTGCTGCTGCTGTGTTCGTTGGCTGGGCATGAACGACTGTTGCTGCCTTCGACTATGCATAGTTGCGGCTGCTGATTGAATGTGCACAGCTGCGCTGCTGATTGACTGTGCACGAACTACTGATGAGAGTTGCTGTTGACGGTGCACAGACTGCGGCTGCATGTTGCTGCTGGTAGCTGCATAGTACGACATATCGTTGTTGACCACCGCTGTGTATTGCTGCTGCATCTTCGGACTGTGGGCGGACTGCTGTTGTTGACGACTGCTGCTGTTGCTGTTGATCGCCACTGTGTACTGCTGCTGCGCTTATGGACTGTTACGGGCCGCTATGCGGCTGTGATTGGGCTGAGGAGAGGTGTTGAGGTTCGGGGAGGTGATCAGACTGGACAAGTAGGGGGTTAGTGCTGCGATGCGGAAGATCGTCAGGGGATTGAGTTCGGCAGTTCGACGTCAGAAGTTGAACAACCTGTTACATTGGTTGCCATTGCGGAACCCTCAGGCGAGTGAAGGTATCAAGGCCCTCTCATGGGAGTTGAGTTGTCCCCTTCTTGTATCTCGAGAGTCTGAAACCCTTATCTTCTGCCTTTCTTACTCTAAGTCTAATCCAGTTCTGAGAGGGAGACAGCAGGCGGGATTGCAAACCATAGGACCGCAACAAGACTCTGTGGGGAGTCAGCCCACTGATTGCGGGAGCTCTGCCGGAACCTAGGCGAGGTTCTGGAGGCATGGAACCACCAGGTAATCCATCTCCATCTGTATAACCCACTACACCCATGTTTGCCTATCCCCCTGTAGTTTGATTGGTGTGTGTATGCCTGTCCCTATGATTTTTGTTTTCTCGTCAGGACATAACCAGACTAAGTAAAGGAATGCATGTACAATGTCAGTTTCAGTTTCATTGTCTGACTGAAAGCAGACTGTGGGGTTGCATCTGGGGGAAGGGTGGGAGAAAGGTTGTATTGCATGAAGTTTGACCGGGTCAACCAAAGGCTGGGCCAGTTCCATAAGTTTGGGAAGGCCCAGTGCTATGTTTATTTTGGATTGCCTGGAGAACCAGACATGTTCCATAAGTTTGGGTGGTCTGGTTGCTCTGACTGTGAGGGCTGATTGTGTTTGACTTTCGAGGACCAAGCATGTTCCATAAGTTTGGGTGGCTTGGTCGCCTTGTTTACTTTGGGTTTTTGTCAGTTTCTTTAGTTCCTGAAGGAGGAGGTCTGAGCATGTTCCATAAGTTTGGGTGGCTCAGCCTCTTCCTGCTTTGGCTTTGAGATAAATGAACCAGGCTGAGAATCAAGACATGTTCCATAAGTTTAGGTGGTCTTGGTCCAACGCGTCGCACATGTTGGAACCAGAAGGTTATAACTTGGCTATACTCTATTATTATATTATCTATGAACAGGCTAGTCAGACAGGGTTCCATAAGTTTGGGTGGTCTGACTATAGCTTATCACCAACTGCAGAGAGTATTAATTAAGAATAAAACTTGTGGTACGAAGGGGCAGACTGGATCTTGAGCTGAAGCTGATCAACTCAGTTATATCTATCAACCAGTACCTGCCGGTTGTTAAGGCCCGTGGCTCAGCCTACCGGTAGGCCGGTCGTTCCCGAGCCTCGGACTTTATTGCCGGGCCTCGGACAACCGGTAGGACATCAAGGAAAACAAAAAAAAAACAAAAAAAAAACAAAAAAAACAAAAAAATTACATACAACGTTCAGCAAAAAAAAAAAAAAGAAAAAAAAAGGAAATCAGACATGCCTTGTGAGAATGAATCTTCCTCGACAAAGAGGAAGATTCATTCTCGTCAGAGGTTCTGAGAGAGAGAGAGAGAGAGAGAGAGAGAGAGAGAGAGAGAGAAAGAGAGAGAGGAAGAGAGAGAGAGAGAAGGAGGGCGTCAAGGAGTATCTGACGCCAAGTTTGGTGGACCAAACTCGGCGTCAGATACACCCTGACGCCCTCCCTCTCTCTCTCTCTCGCTCTCTCTCTCTCTCTCTCTCTCTCAAACGCGGATGAATCTTCCGCGATAACGTGGAAGATTCATCCGCGTTTGAGAGAGAGAGAGAGAGAGAGAGAGAGAGGGCGTCAGATACTCCCTGATGCCCTCTCTCTCTCTCTCTCTCTCTCTCTCTCTCTCT
>BFEA01000006.1:5036387-5062982 GCA_003427395.1 Chara braunii | reverse complement strand
CAAGGGTTGCGGGGCTGCTATCGACACCACTTGAGTGTATCCCCGGCTGCAGCTCTCAAACGCCATGCCACAGGTAAGTACCGGCCCTCCCACGGCCTGCCCAGCCATCACAGACCCATACAGGTCACACACACACTCAAGGCACTCCGACAACATGCAGGCCACACACAGTCATGYAACCCACAAACAAGCACGCACTCAGACCCAGCAAACACATCGACAGGCAGGGAACTTAGTACGGCATGCATCCTATGAGCAGAAATCAGAAATCGACTGTATGTTTCAGTCAGTGTATTGACGGGTCATTACATAAGGCTAACTTGTTGGTTATGAGTGCTGCTTAATGATTTGCCCTTGGATTACCAGATTTGGGTTACGAATGCAGGTGTTGCAGGTGTCAAGTTCTGGAGAGTGTACACAGGTTTGATTTACGTGCCACGTTAGGCGGTTGGTTGATGTGACGAAGTGTACTATCACAGAACAGGTGAGGACAATTTGTCGAGCAGGGAAAAATCTGATCACGTCTTCGAACGCCCGTGTTTGTATTTGACTGTCAGGAACAACTGTGGAGCCCCTTCCTTCACTGGATGAGCTAAGGAGTCACTGTAAGAGCCAACTAGCAGCCCTCCGACCAGATCACAAGCGCAGTCTGAATCCTACTCCTTATAAGGTAGGCAGATTGCTTCTGCAATTTCATCCTATTGTTCTTGGTCAAATGATTCCTCCTCTCCTTTTTTGGTGTGGACTGTCGCTATCCGAGGCTTTCATCTCTATTTGCTGCTACATATTGGCGGGGGGCGGCAACCTGCCCCAACTGTGCACTGTTTTAGAGTTATTTGCATGGTTACAATCTGGACATCCGAATCGCTGTCCAGACCATCCGTTTCTGGATGTCCGGTCCGGTACATCTGGAAGGGGAATATATTCTCTTTTTTCCGGGGGTGGTTCAAGGCCTACCCCCCGAAACAATGTTTTGGCCTTTTTTAACCTTTTTCTGGCACTTGCAGTTAGCCAAAGAGGGTGGGGCTGAGACCGATTCTCATGTTTTGTATGAGAGAGAGGCAGACAGACAGACACACACACACACACACACACACACACAGAGAGAGAGAGAGAGAGAGAGAGAGAGAGAGAGAGAGAGAGAGAGAGGGGGGGATTGGATACGGCCTTGAGGTAGGTATGGCCCAATCCATCCCCTGTTTGTGTTCTGTGACATTTCTTTTTTCTTTCCTGGACGTCCCAATTTTTACATCCGCCGGTCCAGCCGCACATCCTGCTGTGTCCGCTCTGTCCGGGTCGGGTTGCCTTTCTTTGCCCTCTTGAATCTGGTGAGGACCTGAATGTGGAGTCCTCTATTGGTGTAGCAAAGAACAAGGGCCTTTCGAACTGGGCATTTTGAAAAGTAGTACCCCGATAAAAGTGATGATCATCAAACAATTTTCACTCAGTTTCCATTTGTCGAGTTGCTTGGGTACAGAAATCGACCAGTGTGCTAAATTTAGCCCTAGTTTGCAGGGAGATTCGGTTCTGCCATACCCCCAGAGAGTTGGCTGCTCGGAGTGTCATGTTCAGTCCCGTTTGTTGTATAGTACTCAGGTAGGGAGGCGCCCAGGTGAACACCACCTTTTTTTTGGTGAAGTTCTACTGTGTGAAGTTCCAGTCAAGTGTGTGCAATGACTTGCTGTTTTCTGGTTGCCTGTAGCCTCTCTCTGTCGAGGCTGTACTATAGGTAGGACAGATTCACAATTTTGTTTGGCTGAGGACTAACCGAGAAACCTACCTGTGATGGCAATTCGTGAGGGACATATCTGCAAATCCGGGAAAATACAGGCCCGGTACTAACCGGATTCCCTACAGCTACCCTAACTGCGAATAGCAGGCCCGGGCTACCCCTAGGACAGACAGGCCCTAAGGGCCTATTCTGATAGATGGTCCTATAGCCTATAGCCGGGTCTGGTAGAGGCCGAAACAGAAACGGTACCGGTCGGTCAGTCAGTCCGGTCTAGGTCGAGTCTAGGCTAGTGTAGTATAGATAGGATAGGCACATCGGTTCAGAGCTTTTGGCAGTTGGTACCGAGTACATCACTGCTGTGCTACGCGTGAACCGGAAGTGGTGACGGCTCAGCGTGGAAGGAGACAGGCATAGCCAGTCCTTCGGAGCGCCGGACATAGCTGGGACCTGCGCTGTACTCTGCCAGCACGCAGGGGCTGACAGAGGTCTGGGTTACCGAGGTCTGCTGGAGGCGAAAGAGATTAGTGCCCTGCTGGACCCTCCTTCGGAGCGGTGTTGGCGCTGCAGCCATAGCTGCAGCTTTCTTCCTCAGAGGTCATCTTGTCAGGGTTTGGTGGCGCTTCTGCAGACTTCCACCCGTGAAGTCTTCCGACACTTCGTCATCATCAGATACTGTGGCGCTGGTCTTCTTCTTCATCCTCTGAGTGGCGCTTGGCCTCAAGGCCTGTTTCAGGGTGGCGCTTCCCTCAGGAGGCTGTATCAGGGTGGCGCTTGATGTTTCAGGGGCTCAGGGGTGTTACAGGTGGTTACTCAGGGTTGGGGAGTGAAGCGCTTCTCATTTCTGAGCAGCGCACTGTTGTTCTGAAGTTATCCTGACAATTCGAGACTCTGAGTTTAATAAACAGTGTATAACTGTGTTTGGACTATCATCSTTTCATTGTTTCCTGGATGTGATCTGCTCGGCTGTTCTCTATGACTTGTTGTGAGGATTGAGTGGAGTGAATTGCACTTTCAGTGTACCCTGTCATATCGCATGGTCAAGTCTTCCGCTGTGTTTATCTCTCCCTGTGCGGTGTGATACTCCTATCCTCTCCCCTTCCTTCTGTGTATGTATGGGCATACCTGGAAGTCTATGTGAGTGAGTGTTGGTCATCAGACAACAAACAACCGGAATCATAATATGTGTCTCTCAGTCTTTATCAGGTGTGGTGGTTGATGATGATGATGGATGGTTTGAAGTGAAATCGAGCAATCGCTTAAATTTGGTGTCAGAGCCAGTCACAATCTTGAATTAGGACACGTGTTGGGCTTGGTTAGCCGCCATACCAGCAAGATTGTGGTTTCGTATAGATTTCCAAAAGGATTGATATTGTGCTTGAGGAAGTGGAGTTGCAATGAGACAACCATGCATGAAACATTCGGACACCACACCACACTCACGTGAGACATTCAAGGTCCAAGAGAGCCTGGATAGTCAACACAGACTTGGTTGTCTTCGGACGTTCAACTCAACATGCAGGTACGTCTCTCTCTTCTTCCTTTCCCTCTGTCTCGCTGCTCTCACTCTCACTCTCACAGGCCCCACTCCTCCCTTTGAAGTCTCTCTCTCTCTCTCTCTCTCTCTCTCTCTCTCTCTCTCTCTCTCTCTCTCTCTCTCTCTCTCNCTCTCTCTCTCTCTCTCTCTCTCTCTCTCTCTCTCTCTCTCTCTCTCTCTCTCTCTCTCTCTCTCTCTCATGCTAAAGCTATGGCTATGGCGCCCAGCACCATTGACTGCACCGTTCTACGCTCGTTCTCCGGCCCAGTCGCCTCTCGGGTGCACAAGACCGCAGCAGCGCTTCCACATTGAGTGCAAAGCATGTTGTGTTGACATCCAGGTGCTGCTGGGCTTTTATACTTGCTGATCCACCGTTTTGTATTTGGTTCTGAGTTTTTTTTCCAGAGGGCGTGGAGTTCAGTTTCTATTAGTTGCTTGATAGTTATGAGGGGGTTTTCGTGATTAGTAGGGTGATTATCGAAAGTCAGGTCGCATCTCCTTTTCCAGATCGCCCACAGAAAGGCTTTTCTGATTAGTGAGAAGAAGAATAGGTCGCCCAAGGCTACAGCGAAAGAGTTGCCAAAAAATCCAAAGGGTGCTGGTGATGGCTAACGAACGAGGGTTTTAGGGTCTAGGGTTTTAGTGACAAGCAGAAAAGGGGAGGACAGGTAAGAAGGGACAGGGGAGGCTGTGGCACAGGAGCAGGATGGATAAATGGGTGTTCACCCGCTAACTTGACAAAGGGGGACCTCTTCCTAGAAGGAATAGATTTATCTGACAGATCTGGGTTCCAGGTCTGAGAGGAAAGAGTGCAGCACGGCAAGCTGACAGTCAATCCTCCACCAAGGTGGAGCAATCATGCTGCTCAGGGGTCCTTCGGCCAGACGGAAGGAAGCGTGCGTGATTCTTCAATGTAATGTATGTTTTGACTTGCCGGTGGAATAGGAACCGGACTGACGCTCCCCAGAATAGAAGGAGCCAGGACCATAAGGCCCTGTTTTGTGGAAAAAAAAGAAAAAAAAAAAGAAAAAAAAAAGAAGAAAAGAATAGGTCGAAAGTTCGAAACCTTTGAACTGCGGGGTTTGCTCTATGTCTAAGTAAAGAGTGCTCGGTTTAATTTGTAGTGTTTTGTTAGAGTGTTTGGACCATGCCTGTGCTACCTCATTCCATAGGGCTTGGGCCTTTTCGCATTCTAAGAAGCAATGGTTGAGTGTTTCCATAGCTTCTGTGTTGCAGACTTTGCACCATGAGTCTTGATCTGGTCTGCCTTCCTTCTTTCGTCTTCATGCTAGCCAGTGGTTCACCGGGACTGCTCTGTAGGTAATGAGCCAGAGTAGGCTGGCCAATTTGACTGGCTTCGTGCAGAAGATTGAATGACAAGAGGGTTTGAAGATCGCGTTGGCTAGTGAGATTTCTTCCTTTTGCCATCTTTTCATTACTATCTCTGATGCCGTGATGGGAGTGGAAAAGGAGACCTACCGAACTTGCAATTTCGATTTCTTTCTTTCTTTTCTTCTTTTCGAAATGATCATTCTTTACGCAAAGTTCGAACTTTTCAATTTGATTAGTGGCTCCTTATCTGGGTGATGTGTGTGACCCCATGGGGGTAGGTAAAATGTTAGTGTTTTATGACTCCCACTTTCCAACCTTCCACCCTCCCCATCTATGCTGCTTTGTCTATCTTCAACCCTTCTCTCTTCCCCCAACTGTCTTTTGCTTCTCACTGCTGCGGCATTGATGAGTTGCTACGTCAGCAGGCCATGTCAGCAGGCCATGTCAACCCTTCTCTCTTCCCCCACCTGTCTTCGGCTTCTCACTGCTGCGGCATTGACGAGTTGCCACGTCAGCAGGCCATGTGAGCAGGCCATGTGAGCAGTGACATGTCAGTGACACGTCAGCCGACAGCCGTGCCATGTCAGCAGGAGTCAGTGCCACATCAGCAGTCACGCGGCATATGCCCATGCTCACCCGATCACAGGCGACATGGAGCAGAAGCAAGGGGAAACAACCGAGGCCTGCGAGGCCCGGATGCTGACCTTGAAGGCAGAAATTAAGCAGCGGGCAGACACGGCAACAGCCGCACGGAAGAAAGAGGAGGAGGAGGCAGAGAAACAATGTCGTCTTGTGGAGGAACAACGCCAGAAGCAAGACGAAGCAACAGCGAAGGTGAGATGACGATATCCAGAATGCACAATCACATTGAAGGCCAGATAGTATCCAGAATGCACAATCACATTTCGAATTCTGGGGATTAGGAGACCTACCGAACTTTCAAGGAAAATGAGCAACAGCGAGATGACAATATCCAGAATGCACAATCACATCGAAGGCCAGATAGAGTCAGAGTGTCCAGAAAGCAGAAATGCACCAATATAACACCAATGAAGAATCGTAACACTGAAAGCCAATGTGAATGAGAACTTGCTCTCGCCACCACCAACATGAGTGTCCAGGCCCTATCTCCCTACTTGGCGCTCAGCGCCCAGCCTACTAATTGACAATGCAACTGTTGACGTCAGCAGCCCACGAAGTACTTGAAGATGTCGCCCAATGCAGGCCATCGCCAATACCAGGTATGTGCCCTCACATCATCATCATCATCATCATCATCCTTCTCTCTCTCCCCTGACTTACTCCCACGTCTTCCCTCTCTACACCCGAAAACCACCCCTGCGCCTCACTGTAGTCCAAGCGCATCCAGCTATGGAGGCTGGGCTATGGCGCTGCCCTCAGCAGCACCCTGCTCCCTGCACGACCGCACTCGCAAACACCTTGCCTCTCAGCGCCAGCAGCAGCCCACGAGCGTCCGCTCCAGCAGCGCTGCTGCCAGCATGCAAGTGCTGAATAAGGCTCCAGGCAGCAAGCTGTTTCCTATATGGAAAGAGCCTGCCTGCCTTCGCAGCCTGGCTGGCCTGGGCCTGGGCCCAGAAGCTTCCGGTAGGCCACAGGATGCTGCGCCTCTGTTGCAGCTACTGGGCCTCATTCGGTTGGGCCTCCCAANCTGCGCCTCTGTTGCAGCTACTGGGCCTCATTCGGTTGGGCCTCCCAACTGTCTGTGTATGAGCCTGCGAATCTCGTCCAGGGCCTGCATCATTTTGGAAAGGCCTGGAAGGCCGTGGAATGTCTCGCTCCTCGGCCTGTGTTTCCCTCAACCAAGTGGCGCGACAAACTGCCTGGACCCCAAATACGAAATTGACAGCTTAGGGCCTCTCATGATTTGTTAGGCCCGCCTTCACTTAGGGCGGGCACATCTGCAGCAAGAGGCCCCTCAGGCCTGCCGAGAACCCAGATCCTCGCATTCCCCCCTCCTTTTCTTCGATAGTCCTCTGAGAAGTCTTCTAATCTGCAGGCATCTTTCCCCTGAGTTCTCTTTCACAGCCTGTGATAACTTGAGGTGCTGTTCGCATGAGGTCTTCTCTGGTGAACCACCGATCTTCGATGGGATCCAGATTGATTCCTGAATCTGACACGGTATTGCATTCTTGGCTTAGGAGGGCGGCCTCTGCCCGGTGGTGTAGGTATCGGCATCACTCCATGCTCCACAATTTCGTCGATGTCAACTTCACCATTCATGGTTGGGGGCAGCATTGACCGTCTGGAAGGAAAGTGTGCAGTTTCTGTGAAAGGTGCCAGCTTTGAGGCATGAAAAACTGGGTGTGTGCGTAAGTGAGGTGGGATGTGAATCACATAGGAAGGTCCGTCTATCTGATCCCCGACTATGTCTAGGACCGAAGTACTGTGGCATCAGTTTGCGAGATAGCTCTTGACCAAGTTCAGATGATTTGACCCAAACTTTATCCCCTACCTGAAAGTTTGAGGGCCGTCTATGCTTATTCTCAGAGGCAATCATAGTATCCTGAGATTTCCCAATATGCTTGACGGCCTGCTGCAGCATCTGCTCGTACTTGACAGCAAACTCTATGCTGCCAGATACTGCAGTGGGCTGTCTTTCGGGTAGCAGAAAGTTAGTGCAGTTCTAGGCTTCCAACCAAGGTGCAGTTGGTTGGGAGTCATACACGTAGTATTGTGCACACCATTGTTGTACAGGCTAGCGACGTGAGGTAACTTCTCGTCCCAGTCATCCTGACTTGGCTTAATATAATGTCGAAGCAGGTGTTGTACTACTCGGTTCATTTGTTCTACCTGGCCATTTGACTCAAGGTGGTTCCCTAATGTCATTGTTAGCTTGGTGCCCATCTGCTCAGCTGTTGACTGCCACAGCTCGTTGGTAAATCTTACATCCCTATCACTCACTATCGACATAGAGAGTCCAAAATCCCGAACCCAATTATCCAAAAACAGTTTGATGATATAGTCCGTTTTAGCAGTCTCTGGCATAGCAATAAGTCTTGCATACTTGGAAACGCGGTCCCTATAACAAAGATATGTCTCTTGAGTGTCCTGCTGGTCACAAAAGTATCCATGAAGTCCATGGACACACTCTGACCAGGACCTTCAGGAATCGGCAAGGGCTTGAGAAGCCCTAGCGGAGCCTTAGTCCTAGGTTTGTCCCGTTGACAAACCTGGCAAGTTTCCACATACCTTTTAGCATCTTGCATCATAGAGGATCAAAATCTTTGCACTAAGTTAGCTGAAGTCTTTTTATAACCAAAATGGCCAGTTGCATCATAACATTCTCCTAAAAATGAACTACGCAAAGATTCTCTATTCGAAACACATGGTCTTTTATTCCCTGCCTTCGCAAGAAACAGTAAGCCCATCTACCATCGTAAATTCATCGGAGGTTACCTTATCCTTCGCTTGAAATCTACGAATGATCTCGGACATGACTGGATCTTGCCGATAGGCTTCCACCAAGGATCGAGTTACATCGTCAGATATACCAAACTCAGTCACTAGTGCGCCCAGATAATCTGCCCTTCGCGATAGTGCATCAACCACTTTGTTGTACTCTCCCTGGATTGGATCAAGTTGATAGTCATACATGTCTATCACTTGAATCCACCGCTTAAGTGCGTCAGAGAGTACAGGTTGTGTCTTGATCTAGGGCAAGGTCTCATGGTCAGATCGCAAGTAGAAGAATCTGCCTAGGAGGTAGTGTCTCCAATGGACCAGCGCTCTGTAGAGGGCATAGAGCTCACGCTCATACGTGGGTCTCAACTTTGGCCCCTCCTTTTGTTAAATAATGGGTCTCAACTTTGGCCCCTCCTTTTGCACAAGGACCGCGGCTATGCCATATTGGCTGGTGTCTGTGGGCACGACAAATGGCTTATCAGGATCCGGAAGTTTGACTTCGTAGTGTGTCAGAGCATACTTCATTTTCTTGAAGCTTGCTTCACATTTTTCAGTTCACTCCCAAGGGGTGTCAAGTCGAGTTAGATCTGTCAATGGGGAGGCTATAGTACTATAGTTTTTAACAAACGGACGATAGTAGTCCGCCATCCCCAAAAACGATCGGACCTCAGTAACATTTTGAGGTCTAGGCCAGTCCCGTATGCTGGCCACTTTGCCATCGTCGGACTTCAACCCATCCGCAGAGATTTCATGACCGGTGTACAAGATCTTGGTGCGACCGAAAGTTTACCTTGTACTGGTGTTGTCTTAGGAGTCCTAGCACTATGTTCAAGTGCTCAGCGTGCTCCTCTACAGTCCTACTAAAGATAAGGATATCATCGAGGTACACGATGATAAACTTGTCTAAGTACTCGTAAAATATCCTATTCATGACGTGTTGGGATGTCCTAGGGCATTGCATAGGCCAAAGGGCATCACCACAAACTCGTACAAATCGTACCTGGTCTGAAAGGCGGTTTTGTGCTGGTCCTCAGGTCTAATGGCAATTTGATGGTATCCGGACTTCAGATCTATCTTTGTGAAGTACCGGCATCCCTGCACTCTATCCAATAGGTCGCCAATGTGGGGTAGGGGCTCCGAGTTCTTAACGGTGATGGCATTGAGTCCCCTATAGTCAATGCACATCCTTAAGGTACCCCCCTTCATAGGGACAAATAAGACTGGCGCACCGTAAGGGGAGGTACTAGGCTGAATCCATCCCTTTTTCGTGAGCTCCTTGAGCTGGCGGCTGAGCTCATCCAACTCCGCAGGAGACATCCTATAGATTCGTCCTCTAGGCACCTTACTCCTTGGGACAACCTCTATCGCATGGACCACCTCCCTTTCCACCACGCCTGTGGGCTGCTAAAAAAGGTTGGAATATTGTGCGACGACTGATTCTATCTCTTGGGGTGATTTTATGGCCTTCCCTTTCTCAGAGACAAAAACTAGATACATGCCCTCCATGCGATTATGCTTATAGTAGTTATAGAAAGAGGAGGCACACATGCAGCCATAGTTTTCCCCTAGACTACTAGCTTTGAACTTTTGCAGTCTAACGGTTGTACCTCGAGGTCGTACATGCCTAGCAACATATCGAAGGGCAGTTCATCGCTAACGAGGAATGACATTTTGTGTCTCACTTCCCCTCATCCATAAGAGAAGGAACAGACTACGTCCTTGACATAGTCTAGTCTTTAATTACCATTTGGTGCTTGTTGACTAGCATAGAAGCTACAGTTCTGCTAAGCTGTTGGACTTGGTCCCCTAAGCGTAGTCTGTCCACACAAGCACGACTAATGAAATTTTGTGTAGAGCCTATGTCTGTGAAGGCACCCACTTTGCGGCCACCTACATTGACATCTACCACGAAATGTTCACCCTTAGGACCTCTACTAATCGTCGCCCAAGAGTCTCTGGGGTCCTTCCCTGACCACTCAGACTGTAACTCTTCTAGGGACTCTGACACATCTCTCGAATAGAGCATCGGTGGGTCTAAATGTGTCTGCGGGGCGATGTATGGGTCACTAACCAACGCCTGAAGTGGGGAAGGCAAAGTTACCACTTCAGCGCGAGTAAGAGCGATTGACACTCCTACTGGCCCGAGGTTTTTCCCTGCGAAGTGCTCGCAGAAGCACTGCCAGGGTTCGAGGATAAACCCACTACCGTTGGAGCGGCTACCCTCGTCATGACCTTCTTACCTCGACAAGTTCTCGACGTGTGGCCATAGTTGCCACAGTTCATGCATGTGCCCCTGGCAACTCGGTCCCTCCACACCTCGTAATCTAAACCAAGTTTTACCCATACGGGTGTTCCTTGGTCGTCCTGACCCGTAGACCGGCCTACCTTTTGCTTCCCGGTCCCCCTAGCCTTTTCTTTGATGGGCGCCACAACTCCCCCATCCGAAGTCTCACTGGCCCCACCATGCTCTGTCTCATCCCCAAGGTCTGAAAAGTCGTCAATTTCAATCGTCTGACCATCATGGTCGACGAACATGAGTTGACCTTTCTTCTTCCGGTCCTGAGAAGTCTCTTCTTCCTACCATCTCCCTGACTCTGATGCGCGGACCCAAGCTTTGCCTATATCTAAGGCTTTCTTGTTGAAAGAGGCGAAGTTATGTTGGTCGAAGTAGGCCTCATCCGCCAACTTAGTCTTAACTTTTGAAGGTAGACATCTTAAGTAATATGTGAGTACCTGCTGGTCGTAGCACACACTAGGTACCACGAGCAGACGTGCTACGGTGTCTGTGATCTCGCAGACATTTTTGTACCTTTTGGCGCAAAGATTGTTGATCGCGTTTGTGGCCTTCTGAGCCCCTTGAGGGTCATGCCACCTATTATACACAGTTCGTACGAAGTCTTTCAATGTTTGGGTCTGGGCCCAGGCATCGAAATTTTGACCGTAGCCCTGTTGCTGCACTAAGCCATTTAACCAACGTGTTGTCGATCCCTCTAAAAAGGAGACAGCAACTGTAACTTCTTGCTCTGGCCTTGTGAGCTTGTGCCTCATGTAGGTAGGCACATTCCTCACTCAGGTGTCCAGGTCCTCGTCCTTCTTCCTATCGCCAGAGAAAGGCGTAGGACTCGGCAAAGGAATCTTGGGCATCCACTGCATAGGTTGGATCTGCCCAGGCGACTGCTGCAGTGGCTGCATGGCCACTGGGACAGGTTGCTGCACGCTAACCTGGGCGTGTCCTGACGATGGGACTGTAGTTACCACCGTCGTGGACGGTACAGAAGAAGTTCTATGGACCGGACCACTAACTACTGGTTGTCCGCCTGAGAGAGGCATGCCATACATAGGCGAGAAGGTTTGCCCTATCGGCAATGGCGTCACTGAAGGACCTGCAACCGAAGGGGCAACTACAGAGAATTGGGGCTGCCTCATGATTGGACGAGGTCCCTGAAGTGCAGCCAGAATTCGTTTCTGGCCTGCCACTAGTTCAACCAACAGTTCATGTTGAACGACCTGCGTTTCTGCCACACATAGTAGCGAGTTACGCAGCGCTCACTCAACAGGATTTAATGTAGACTCATCTAGTTCTTCTAACCCTCTTAGTTCCTGAAGCCTAGTGCCTAACCTGACTTTTCTCAATCTTGCCCTTTCTCTCCTCTCGTCTACTTCTCCCAGTTGCCGCTGCAACTCATCATGAAGAGCTTCCGCTTGGAGGATCTCATAATCCTTTGGCGTGAGTGGGGGTTGTTGGCGGACTTGTGAACCAACAGACTGACTTATGGAGCCTTGGGTACTTTGACTGATTCCTGACGAAGAGGCCTGGGAAGAGGCCTGTGACATGGTAGAGGAGGTAGCCATGGTCACACATGTGCTAGCTATAGCCCTGGCGCTGGCCTCGGTGTGTCTTGTCCTCCGCAATGCCGCTCTCTCCCGAGCTTCTCTCCGCAATCTCCTTTCTTCTCCTGGAATTATCTCCAGGAAGGTCAAGGGCCGACTGAGAGCAGCTCTACGAGTAATCCCAAGATCCTCCACTAACTCCTCACTACTAGCAGCTTCACTCATGAGCTACAGTGTGTGTGATCTAAACTAGAGTCCACAATAAATCCTACCTCAGCATTACACCCAACCGCGTATGAACAATCAACTAATTCCAGTCAGCCTAGAGAGAAAATGTCAAGTGGTAACCAGCAATCAATGTGGGGTCCTACAGGTAAGTTCAATTCTATTTTTAGATTACTGTTACACCGAATGCAATGCAGCAAGGAAGGAACTAACCTATCTGCAGTTGTCTGTCAGTTGTTAACAAGTCTGTGCAACTAAGTAATCAAAAATAAAAATAATTACCTGTGGATATGCATGCTGGATGGCAATTCATCTAATTATTGCCACAGCGAACTATTACCGAAATCCCCCTTGTCTCCCTGCATCCTTCTTGAGTTGTCACTTTATGTTAATGCCCTGAGCATCTGGTTGAGCGGCGTGTCTGAAGTTGGATGCCGAACCTGCCAGCCCCTGCACTTTATTTACCCTCGCATGCAACAAGCCTTACACCCGGTTTGATCTGGCTGATCAAGAGGCAGTTTAAGGACAGCCCCCAAGGTCCTCAGGACTTATTTAACATCGCAGACAGGACGACGATCACAACCAGAGTCAACACCGAATCCCGCCAGAAATATTTATAGACGGTCTGGTGAGCATCTGTTCAAAGGGCTGGCATGCCCTGCATTGCGCAACAGCAGAACCAAGGACTTGCGGCGAAGCATGCATGTACTAGTCCCAGTGGATTGGCATGGTGACGGTGACCCGAGTGCTTCGTCCAGGGCTCTTCAGAGGCTTCGCCCGTCTCCCACCAGCTTGCTGCCCAAGAAGAATGTTGACTGTCAAGGTTGAGCGCTCGTGACACCTCACATTGAGTGGACTCTCAAGACAGAACTCACTTCCTAACGGTAAGAAGTAATGGAGAGGGTAGATAAGGAAGAGAGCAACGTACCTCATAATGCTGCCCCCAACCACAGATTTCTCACTGGCAACCTGATGTGCATTAATGATGACCGGTCTTTGCCTCGGCACAACCAACAACAGAATGCAGTTCCACCTCAGCGTAAATGCCACATCAGCGACCTCTCATCATCCAGCGTACATCCCTAATGTCACCACATAGCTTCCTGGCGCGCCCACACGACCCTGGGCCGCCTATCACTCAACGCCCAAGCCTTATTACTGCCCCACACCTCGTGCGAAGCACCAAACAGCTATTGCGAAGAGTCAATGAAGCGCAGTTCGAACCAGCTCCGATACCAAATTGCAAGGAAAATGAGCAACAGCGAGATAACAATATCCAGAATGCACAATCACATTGAAGGCCAGATAGTATCACAGTGTCCAGAAAGCAGAAATGCACCAATATAACACCAATGAAGAATCGTAACACTGAAAACCAATGTGAATGAGAGTTTGCTCTCGCCACCACCAACACGAGTGTCCAGGCCCTATCTCCCTACTTGGCGCTCGGCGCCCAGCCTACTTCCTACACAGCTACTGTCTGCTTACTAATTGGCAATGCAACTGTTGACGTCAGCAGCCCACGAAGTACTTGAAGATGTCGCCCAATGCAGACCATCGCCAATACCAGGTATGCGCCCTCGCATCATCATCATCATCATCATCCTTCTCTCTCTCCCCTGACTTACTCCCAAGTTTTCGCTCTGTACACCTGAAAACCACCCTTGCGCCTCACTGTAGCCCGAGCCCATCCAGCTATGAAGGCTGGGCTATGGCGCTGCCCTCAGCAGCGCCCTGCTCCCTGCACGACCACGCTAGCACCTTGCCTCTCCGCGCCAGCAGCAGCCCACGAGCCTCCGCTCCAGCAGCGCTGCCACCAGCATGCAAGTGCTGAATAAGGCTCCAGGCAGCGAGCTGTTTCCTATATGGAAAGAGCCTGCCTGCCTTCGCAGCGGCTGGCCTGGGCCTGGGCCCAGAAGCTTCCGGTAGGCCACAGGATGCTGCGCCTCTGTTGCAGCTACTGGGCCTCATTCGGTTGGGCCTCCCAACTGTCTGTGTATGAGCCTGCGAATCTCGTCCAGGGCCTGCATCATTTGGAAAGGCCTGGAAGGCCGTGGAATGTCTCGCTGCTCGGCCTGTGTTTCCCTCAACCAAGTGGCGCGACGAAACTGCCTGGACCCCAAATACGAAATTGAGAGCTTAGGGGCCTCTCATGATTTGTTAGGCCCGCCTTCACTTAGGGCGGGCACATCTGCAGCAAGAAGCCCCTCAGGCCTGCCGAGGACCCAGATCCTCGCAAAGTCAAAATATTTCTTATCATTACAATTTCGAATTCTGGGAATTAGGAGATCTACCGAACTTGCAATTTTTATTTTTATTTTAATTTTTTTTTCGAAATGATCATTTTTTACGCAAAGTTCGAACTTTTCAATTTGATTAGTGGCTCCTTATCTGGGTGATGTGTGCGACCCCATGGGGGTAGGGAAGTGTTAGTATTTTATGACTCCCACTTTCCAACCTCCCACCCTCCCCATCCATGCCGCTGTATCATTGGAACAGATTGGGGGAGAAGGTATTGAGTGGGATAAACGTTAGGTGCTGCTAGGCCTAGTTCAGGAGGAACACTCCAGAGAGAAAGGGTGGCCAATGTAGCCCAGGTGCCAAGATGAGTCCTTCTCTCCTCCCCCACCTGTCTTCTGCTTCTCACTGCTGCGGCATTGACGAGTTCCCACGTCAGCAGGCCATGTCAGCAGGCCATGTCAGCAGGCCATGTCAGCAGGCCATGTCAGCAGGCCATGTCAGCAGGCCATCTCAGCAGTGACATGTCAGTGACACGTCAGCCAACAGCCGTGCCATGTCAGCAGGAGTCAGTGCCACATCAGCAGTCCTGCGACATGGAGCAGAAGCAAGGGGAAACAACCGAGGCCTGCGAGGCCCGGATGCTGACCTTGAAGGCACAGATCAAGCAGCAGGCAGACACGGCGACAGCCGCACGGAAGAAAGAGGAGGAGGAGGCAGAGAAACAATGTCTTCTTGCAGAGGAACAACGCCAGAAGCAAGACAAAGCAGTAGCGAAGGCTGTCGCTGAGGAACGCCTACAACGACGCGACAAGATAAATAGGAGGAAAGTGCACTACTTGCGCTGGCCGCAGAATGGCGGACAGAAGCAGAAGGCGGGGAAATCAGCAACAGCGGGATCAAGCTCTCACTTTTGCTTTCCTGCTTCACGGACCTTGTGGCTATCTGCACTGCACAGCAGGACATCCACTGCCTCGACCACGTGGTCCGTGACCACAAGCAGACGGTCGCACAGTTGACCAGCCACATAAAGCTGCTGGAACAGCGACCCATTGCCACTCCAGATGCCGGCCCCTCAACTTCGTCGATCGCATCAACATTCTGGAGCATGACGTAGGCACTTTAAAGGACGGTGCTCGGCAGCAGCAAACAGTGAATCAGCAGTTCCAAGCAGCTGGTCAACGGTTGGAGCAGCAGCCGATACGCGTATTTATATCATCGGTAGGGGGGCGCGTATTTGTTGTCCACTTAGCAGGTCACAGTCTCCGAGCTGCACACGAACATCAGTTGGAACGATCTCAAGGCAGCATGGCACAAGCGGTTCCAAGTGGAGCCGCCCGAGCTTCAGGCAATGGAGAAACTCCAAAAGTTCCATCAGAACACCTTGCCAAGCGTGGACTGGATGACCGAGTACCAACGCTTGGCATCCACGCCGACTTGCCGCTCGCCTTTTCGGGCATCAAGCACTTCTTCACCACGAGGTCGTGCCCGGCGTTGCAGAACGCATTGACGCAAGTCGCGGAGACTCTCACCACAAGTGAGGAACTCTTCAACAAGGCTTCGCAGATAATTGTGACGAACACGGAGGCCCACAATGCTGGTCATTCGTCTTTTGCAGGGCAGGGCAGAGATCAGCATCATGAAAGTGGCCGTGGTCGCAACAACAACGCCGACCAATTCTTCAAACGAGGCTGCGCCATCAAACGAGGGAGAAAGATTAGCAGCCACCCGGGATGGTGGCCGCCCCGCCAAAGGGCGAAGACATGACAAATCAAGGACCCCGGGCCCGGACAAGCAGCTCAAGAACCTTAGCTCCATTACGGTCTCTCGAAGGGCGTATACAAGATCCGCACGAGATTCAAATACTGTTTGTGGTGCAACAACGACCTTCACGAAACGGCCAACTGTACTGCAAAAGCCAAGGGAAAGTCCCTTCAGGGAAGGTGAGCACCGCCGAGAGTGGTGCGGCTGCACTCCCGACGCCTTCAGCACCAGTTGCGTCGTGAGCAACCTCCCTTAGTTCCAAGGCACATGCAGAAGTCGTAAGTCCTCTCCTTTATTCTTTCAAGGACTATGTTGCCCGGCTCATTCCCTCGTTGGGTTCTCTAGCTCAAGGACAAGGTGTGTGTGCGGTTTCTTCTCCTTTTGGAAGCGGTGCCACGAGTTTCGCACGCAGCGGTAAGATGACAACAACGCACCGCTCTTGTATGTCCACATCCAAGTTGGGAAAGCGTCCTGCAGCGCTTTGCTGGATAGTGGCGCGACTCGCAATTTTGTGAGTCAGTCTTCTATACAAAGGACCGACCTTGGCGCACAAGTTCGACGGAAGCCACATCCTACGGCGGTCACATATTTGTCCTTCTGTGCACCATCAACTTCGCCGAGGGAAGACGAAGTTGCAGTGGGGGACCTCCTCGCATGTATTACTAAGGTGGCCCACGAGTTTCGCACGCAGCGGTACGATGACAACAACACACCGCTCTTGTATGTTCGCATCCAAGTTGGGAAAGCGTCCTACAACGCTTTGCTGGATAGCGGTGCGACTCACAATTTTATGAGTCGGTCCTCTATACAAAAGACCGGCCTTGGCGCACAAGTTCGAAGGAAGCCACATCCTACGACGGTCAAGATGGCGGACGGTCGGAAACAACAACTTCTTGATCGCTACATCGAAGCCGTGTCATTCTATTGCGCACCTCATGCATGCGAACCGGTTACGTTTCACGTGTTGGACACGAACTTCGACATTATTTTGGGGATGCCTTGGCTCGCAAATGCAGACCACATGGTCATCGGACGCTTACTGTTCACGACGCCTTTGGCGCCGAGGTGTCGTGTACCATCCCTCTTCCGCACCAAGTTGGGAAAGCGTCCTGCAGCGCTTTGCTGGATAGCGGCGCGACTCGCAATTTTATGAGTCAGTCTTCTATACAAAGGACCAACCTTGGCGCACAAGTTCGAAGGAAGCCACATCCTACGGCGGTCACATATTTGTCCTTCTATGCACCATCAACTTCGCCGACGGAAGACAAAGTTGCGGTGTGGGACCTCCTCGTATGTATTACCAAGGTGGCCCACGAGTTTCGCACGCAGCGGTACGATGACAACAACGCACCGCTCCTGTATGTCCGCATCCAAGTTGGGAAAGCGTCCTGCAACTCTTTGCTGGATAGCGTCGCGACTCACAATTTTATGACTCGGTCCTCTATACAAAAGACCGGCCTTGGCGCACAAGTTCGAAGGAAGCCACATCCTACGACGGTCAAGATGGCGGACGGCCGGACGCAACAAGTTCTTGATCGCTACATGGAAGTCGTGTCATTCTATTGCGCACCTCATGCATGCGAGCCGGTTACGTTTCACGTCTTGGACACGAACTTCGACATTATTTTGGGGATGCCTTGGCTCGCAAATGCGGACCACACTGTCAGCGGACGCTTACTGTTCGCGACGCCTTTGGCGCCGAGGTGTCGTGTACCATGCCTCTTCCACACCCTTTGATCCAGTGCCAAGTTGTGATGGCCAAGTCTTTCCGGTCCACTTGCACTTAGGACTGTTGCAGCGACCGACCCTTCACCCATGGACTTGTCTTCGGACACCTGCGTGGTGCGGTTGCTTGACGAGTTCACCGACGTCATCGAGTTTCCTACCGGTGTGGTGTCGGGTCGGCCGATCTCCAGTGAGATCATTCTTGATGCCGGTGTCGTGACGCCGAAAAAATGCATTTATCGTATGAGCGAGGAGGGGCTCGCGGTTCTCCGCGCGCAACTCGATGACTTGTTGGAAAAAGGTTGGATCCACCCAAGTCGCTCACTGTACGGTGTGCCGGTTCTCTTCGTAAGGAGAAGAACAAGGATTTTCGCTTATACATTGACTATCGCAAGCTCAACGCGCAAACCGTCCAGAATGTGGGGCCTCTTCCTCGTATGGACGATCCTCTTGAGCATTTGGGCGGCTCGAAATTTTTTTCCGAGTTGGACTTGAAATCGAATTTCGATATGCCTTCAAGATCGCTACCTATCCACGTTCAAGACACCGTACGGGCATTTTGAGTGGGTTGTCATGCGTTTTGGCCTCACCAATGCCCCGTCGACTTTTCAAGCAGCGATGACCAACGAGTTCCACGCGATGTTGGACCAGTTTGTGTCGGTCCACTCGGACGACATTCTCGTCTATAGCCTGACCTTGGAGGACCATCTCGAGCATCTTCGACGCGTGTTGGAAACGCTCGGTCATGCCAAGTACAAAGCCAACCGTGACAAGTGTGAATTCGTACAGCAAGAGTTGGAGTACTTGGGCCATTTTGTCACATTGGAGGGCATTAGTCCATTATCAAACAAGATTCAAGTCGTAGTGGCCGGAGCCAAAGAACGTTATGGATGTCCATTCGTTTCTTGGCCTAGTCGGCTACTATCAACGCTTTATCAAAGTCTATTCAAAGATCGTGACCCATTTGACCAAGCTTCAATGCAAGGATCGGTTGTTCGACCGGTAACGATGCGCAAACTTCCTTTTTGGCCCTCAAAGCCGCCTTGCTATCCGCGGAGGTTTTACGCATCTAGGACCCGCTTTTGCCGACGCGCGTCACTATTGATGCATCCGGCTATGGCATTGGTGTGGTCCTCGAGCAACACGATGGTGTGGACTGGCACCCGGTTGAGTACTTTAGTAAGAAAGTGCCCTTCATGCATTGATTGACGACACGCGGAAGGAGTTATTAGCCTTCGTACACACAATTAAGCGGTGGGAGCATTTTCTTCTCGGTCGAAGTTAATTCCGATGGGTAACGAACAACAATCCGTTGGTCTTCTACAAGACCCAGGACACAGTCAATAGCACCATCGCCCGTTGGATGGCTTTCATCGACCAGTTCGACTTCTTCCCCGATCACATCCCAGGAAAGTCAAACCATTTTGTGGATGCTCTTTCACGGCGCCCGGACCTTTGTAGCGCGGTTTACTCGACGTTCGACAACTTCATCCACGGCTATCAAGCCAATTCTGAGTTTCGCGACAAGTACGCGAACTGCTGCTCTCCAAATCCGACACCATCGCACTATCGGATCCAAGAGGGCTATTTGCTAGTCCACTCATGGGGGAAGGATCTTCTTTATGTGCCAAGTGATCCATACTTGCGTCCGCGGTTTCTTGGCGAGTTTCACAACGTTCCCACCACCGGACACTTTGGAGCCAATCGTACGATTGGCTGACTTCGCAAGCGCTTTTGGTGACCCGGCCATCTCGGCGACGTTACATGCTATTGCAAGTCATGCAAGGTTTGTCGGTGTTGCACATCCCACAACCATCGTCCGTACGGTGAGTTGCGACCATTACCGGTCCCCTTAGGACGACGGGAGTCGATTGCCATGGACATCACCGGGCCGTTCCCCAAGCACAAGACCGGTGTGGATGGGGGTCTCATGGTGGTCGATCGACTCACCAAGTTCGCCATGTTTTTGCCTTGTCACTATCACGCCAATGCACCGGAGTTGGCCGAGGTTCTTTATGTCGGTTGGATTCGTACCAAGGAGGATCGTCTGCGACCACGACACTCGATTCATGTCCGACTTTTGGCTGGCTCTCGAAAAACAATGGGGCTCATCTCTGAAGCCGAGTTCGGCTCACCACCCACAAACCGATGGCCAGACGAAGAGGGCGCATCAAACCGCACAGGTTCTTCTTCGCACTCTCATTCGTCCCAACGGTTGTCGGACGTCGAGTTGGCTTACAATTCATCCATTCATCCGGCTATCGGGACATCGCCCTTTGAGTTCGAGCATGGCTCGCCAGTCACATCATTGTTGGACACTACCATCCCACGGGCAACCAATAGCGACGACCACCTTATCCTCATTCGACGGATCCAAGAGCTCCTTGTTAAGGCACGAGACCAGATGTTGAAGACGCAGCAATGCATGAGCCATCAGGCCAATCGCCAGTGTCTTCCTTGTTCGTTCCACGCCGGCGACCTCGTTTGGGTCTCCACTGCGGAACTCAGCCTCGAATAAGATATCTCTCGCAAGCTTCTTTCGAAATGGGTAGGACCTTGGCGCATCGTAGCGCCCCCTGGTGACGCACCCGAAGCACCTTCATTTGTCATTCGGGTGCCTGCCCACTTGTCTGTCTGCGAGGTCTTTCATTGTTCAAAGTTGGCTCTTTTCGTTTTGGTGGAATGCGATGACTTTCCCGGGCGAAGATCGCAAGACCCACCCCCCATGGACATTTTTCAGGAGGTTAGCAACATCGTTACGCAGTGGCGCTATGGCACCAAGCCGACGGAGTAGTACATTTCTCTTATTGTAGCCATAAGGCTGACCGTTGATTGACCCGTGCAGAACTTCAGGCTACAGCCCTGATGTTCTCGCACGTTACAAACGCAAACAGCAGGGCAAGTCGGCACCTTCGGCTCCATGTCGTACTCGCGTCCAGGTTCCACCATCGGATCGTCTGCTCGACTTCATAAGGAGAGGGGGGGCAGGGGTTACATGTTGAGCCTGCACACGGGCCCCATTTTGGGGGCCAAACGGTTGCTAGGGGCCCCCAGGCCGCACGCCCTTCGGATGCGCACCTTGGAGGCCCACAGCTGGCCCTTAGGCCACAGGATTCGATTTGAGACAACTTTCATTTATTTATTTATTTGCTGTCAAGCGTCGTTTCGGACCTGCAGTCCCCAATGTCGCGCCTTGGGCCGGGTTCACCAATAGGCAGGCCGCTCTGGAGGAGGTGAAGGGTCTGGACGTCCGGTCAGGACCCAGACCTAGTAGGCCCACGTTTTGGGCGTAGGACCAGAGGCACACAAAGGCTGACCGGCTGGCCCAGCGCTACATATAGCTGGGTCAAGGCCAGGGCAGCACACAGTTCAAGTAGCTCACTTCTTGGGGGACACGCTGCTGTAGAGGTAGAGGTGTAGGTAGGATGTGAGGCGGAGGCCATACCTTCAGTGGCGGTACTTACCTGGGCGCCATAGCTGCGCTCCACATTCGGCAGTCAGTACATGGCGGCAGTTACCTGCAGGTGAGACAGCGAGAGGACGACATCTTCTTCTTCTTCTTCGTCTCGCCCTCCATCTCTTCTCCCTCCTTCGTCCTCCTCCTTTTAGAGAGAGAGAGAGAGAGGTTACGTGCAGAGGCTACATCGGGCATGAAGCCCAGGATCTGATTCGACGTTGTTGTGGCAGACATTGATTGGACATTCGGCAGGGAGACCATTTCTGGACTTCGCTATCACGATCTTGGTCTTCTCCCTCACCTCCGTCTTCGGCTTGCCTCTCCCCCCATCTCTCATCCGTGGTATCTCCCCCATGTGCGTGTGCAAGGAGGGATGTGTGTGGCCCCTCCTCCCTGTCTCACATGTGTGGTGTATGGTGGGATGTCGTGTCAGTATCTGATAGGTCAGGTCATATCTTTGAGTCTTCCACTGCGCTGCATTGTGCTTGTTGATGCTTTGCTTACACTGCATTGTCCATTCGAGTCCTTGTCATCACTTTGCGGATCCTTGGCCCCATATGTATCAGGGGCTTTCTACCACAATTTACTTGACAACCTTGTTTAGGCCTCTGCAATCATGGTACAAAGGCTCTTCTAGAGTATTTGTAAATGTTGTACAAGTGGCCGGAACCACTAATGGAACACGGGATGGAACGTGGGACTCGGAACTGGGACATGGGACTTGGGACTTGGGACTTAGGACTGGGACTAGGACTCGGAACTGAGACCTGGACTGAGAACTGAACCAGGGTGTTGAGATTCGTGCCTTTCAGAGTTGGCAGATTGGGTGAAAAGTGGCAAGAATGATCATATGAGATATAGGGTAACACAACAGCAGGTTAGGGATACACTGTACACTTACCATTAACTACCTCCTTCAAGGACAAGGAAGTCTGTGAGATCAGATATGAAGATGGTGACATCGGGTGGCCAGCCTACAGGAGCAGAGGACATATGGGCAAAGAGTAAGGTATCCAAGGAAAAAGGACCAAGAGAGAAGTGTTGATGACGGAAGGACTGTTGTGGACAAGAACACCAAAGCAGGGGACTTTCGGTGCTCGCCATTATCCATTGAGATGACATGGCCGAAATGGGAACCACCATGGATAAAATGTGTAAGCGGATAGCGGTACTAGCGGACTTAACTAAGGTGCCCCAGACTCACCATCTGCAGCAACCATAGACAAGTTGATGTTTATTAACTTTCTTGCTATTTTTTTACTAATTCATTGATAATATTAATGAATTAGTAAGTCTTTTTTTTTATTCACTAAATTGAATCTAAAATATTATGTTGAAACCTTGAATAGAATCTTCTATATTCCAAATTAAATCTTTGCTTCGCGCCTTGTGGGTTCGAGTCCCGCTAACTGTACACTAGAAACGAAGAGCGATATGTATGGTTGAGGCCTTATTTTCACTTGTCCGGCACTATATGTATCTTTATTTATATCTTTAGTTAGAATGGTTTCTTACAAACAGTTCCAATGGGCTATTAATTATCTTTCTTATCCTTCCATGGGGAACCTTTTGGGTTTGGGATGCTCGAAACACTTCCGTATTAATACTGCTATTTATCTATTTAGGTGCATTACGTTTTCTATTCTTTTCTGCAGATGTAGCTTCTCTTTTTGTTTGTATAGGTCTCATAAATATACCAATAATGAAATTCTTTGTAAATTGGTGGAACACTTCGCACCTACCGGCAGAGGGGAAGGAGCCTAAATCGACGGACTTTGGACCGCGAAACCAAGCACATCGCATACTTGAGAGTTAAGGACACTTCTTCGTGTGTTGTACGTTCGACGAATGGGACTAAGCAGGGCGTTGGCCAGACTTTTGAGGCCTCTGCTTAGTTGGTAGAGCATTGGGCTGTATGGAATCAACTATCAAGATCGTCAATTAAAAAAAAAAAATTGAAATATGTATTTACTTATTGTAACTTGACTTTACAAAAGATGACGAAAATGTTAACTCTCAGCCTTTTATGCGATGGAGAGATAGATTTCTATTTGTAGCAGAAGCAATTTATAAATCTCAAGCCGTTTCTTTCTGGAATATGTATACAAGTTAGTTGCCTGAAAGGAGTATAAGCATGTCTACCCCAGAAGTCTGGCTAGCGCCCTGCTTAGTCCCATTTGTCGAGCGTACAACACACGAAGAAGTGTCCTTAACTCTCAAGTATGCAACGTGCTTGGTTTCGCGGTCCAAGTTTGTCGAATCTTTCTTATAAATGCAACTATCTTATTACTTATCTATGGAGTGATTTTGAGCACTGTTTAAGTTTGAATTTGGAAATAAGAAAAAAAAAGAGTACTAATCCACAGAGCTCCATACTTATCTTGAAATTAGGATTTAGTCATGATATGAAACTTCATCCAAATCGAGCCCGGCCTCATCTCGTATAATCGTCAGGGGGCTTGCATCACAGCTCCAGGCACGAAGTGCAGCAAGACATGCTGGACACGAAGTGCAGACGCTGTATTTTGGAAGCATAAACAGTATATTGAAATACAGTTGTACTCAATTCTGTTGGTCTTCTGCACATAATCATTCATCCAAATCGAGCCCGGCCTCATCTCGTATAAGCGTCAGGGGGCTTGCATCACAGCTCCAGACACGAAGTGCAGCAAGACATGCTGGACACGAAGTGCAGACGCTGTATTTTGGAAGCATAAACAGTATATTGAAATACAGTTGTACTCAATTCTGTTGGTCTTCTGCACATAATCAAGGATTTTAAGTCCCCTCCAACTTTTAAGGGACTGCCTGAAGACGTCGACGAGGTCTGGCTGCAGGAAGTGAAGCGTCATGTAGCATACTACCAGATGACGGATACCATTATCAAGCTTCCAGTTGGCCATAAGTAACTTGGAAGATGCTGCTAAGTCGTGGGCCAAAACAGAGGCATTAATGGAAGGCAAACTGGAGGATTACATGCAAAAGGTGTCATGGGAGAACTTTTGCAGTCTGCTGGAGAGACACCTGTCAATCGCTAGGGAGGACATATAGTATATGACCGGTTGATCATTCTGTCACAGCAGCCACATAGGGGACCAGCGGGCGACCTTATCCAAGAGTCAGATCACCTGCGGCAGACCCTGACGTTGAGCTGGACCAAAAGCTCCTCATGCATCACTTCATGATGAGAGGAGTTGGAAGCTGTTTTATGCGCTAAGCACGAAGAGTTGAAGAATTGAGTTGACGAATTGCAGAGCCACTTAGCCAGACAGGTGAAGCTTTGCGATCAGAGCAGGCTCTGAAGACCACTCGAGCATCACAACAAAGCAAGCAAGAGGTGAGACAAGTGGGTCTTCCGTATGGATGCAAGTCGAGCAAAAGAGGGAAGAGGGTGTTGTGCAGTCTAAGCCTCAGGGGAAGCATGCTCGGTCTATTCTTGTTGCGCTGTAGCAGTGCATACAAAACGGGCAAAATGGGAAGCAGAGGCAGCAGAACAGCAGTTCCGAATAACCATGGATCCTCAGGCAGACAGTGAAATTGTTCGCCGCCATGGAAGTGAGGAGGAGTCACGCAGGAGGCTTTGAGGGGAGAATAGAGAAGGGACAGTACAATCTGTGGCTGCAGAGGGCACCAGTGCAGGTGGTGTCCAAGCAGAAAACACGGAGTTCAACCACCAGTACTTTTCACAGCCATTCTTCTACAACGCGGCAGTGCTCGGACTGCGTCTGGTGGGACGTACTGACATGCCAGTTCACAAAAAATACATGCAGGCAAAACGGGTCGTGCAGTAATTGGTGCAGTCACACCTGCATAGGTTAGAAGCAACGAGGTGCCAGGCTCTCCCTCTCCCCAACATTAGGCAGCCAAGACTGCAAACACCGAAGAGGAGGATAACAGCAAGAGTGATGAGAAAGAAGAGAGCAGCAGTAGGCATGATGTTTTCGCCTGCATTCCCCTTCAGCCTGAACAAACTGCAGCACAACATAAGGGGTGCACTGCCTTCATTGCATGCTGCTATCAAGAAGAAGGTGAGGGTTGGAGAACATGTCGAAGAGTTGAGTGAAGGTGAACAGCTTACCCTCCTCAGTATTGTGGCCAACAAGGAAATAGTGAAGACAGGTGGACTGTTTTGATGTCTTGGACTCGAACTTCGACATGATTTTGGGGATGCTTTGGCTTGTCAGTGCAGATCACGTGGTCAACTTCCACCGTCAGACTCTTACGGTTCGCGATGCCTTCAGCATTGAAGTCTTGTGTACTATACCACCTCCGTGTAGTTCGATCCTGTGCCAAGTTGTTTCGGCCAAGAGGTTCCGGGCCACTTGCACTTTTGAGTGGAGCACGGAAATCGGTCGTTGTTCTCTTCATGCCGTGAGGACAACCGGCTCTTCACCGATGGATGCTTCTTCGGATCCAAGCGTGCTTCAGTTGCTCGAGGAGTTTGCGGATGTCTTCGAGGCTCTTACGGGTGTTGTTGCGGACCGTCTCATCTCGCATGAGATCATTCTTGAGGACAGTGCCTACGGGTTGGATTACCCCTAAAAGCTCACCGTATGGCGTTCCCATTTTCTGCTTTTGGAAGAAGAACACGGATTTCCGTTTGTGCATTGATCATCGCAAGCTCTAGGTGCAAACAATCAAGAATGCGGGTCCTCTCCCAGACATCAACGACCTTCTCAAGCGATTGAGCGGTATGAAGTTCTTCTCCAAATTACGCTTGAAGTTGGGCTATCACCAGATTAAGATTTGCCTGCGAGACCGTTACAAATCCGTGTTCAAGACGTGGTACGAGCGCTTTGGGTGGGTTGTCATGTCTTTCAGCCTCACCAATCCTCCGGCGACTTTCCAAGCAGCCATGACCAATGAGTTTTGAGCGATGTTAGACCAGCTTGTTCTTGTCTACCTCGATGACTGTCTAGTCTATAGCTGAACTTCGGACAAACACCTCTGGCATCAACGCCGCATTTTGGAGATTCTTCGCTGCGCCAAGCACAAAACCAACCACAACAAGTGTGAGTTCGTCTGTCAAGACTTGGAGTACTTGGGCCACTTTGTTACACCGCAGGGGATCAGCCCGCTTTTGGACAAGAATCAAGCCATCCAAGAGTGGCTGGAACAGAATAACATTTTGGATGTCCGATCATTCCTCAGACTCGCCAGCTACTACCACGTTTTTTACACAAGCAGCTTTCTCAGCACTCGAGGCTGCCTTGCTTTCCGCACCGGTGCTGAGCATCTATGACTGTGGCATACTGCGTAGCCACACGGGCCCTGCAGGGCCCGTCCCGGACATTCAGCCTAAAAGCCTAAAACTTAGGGCTTACAGGCCCCGTT
>BFEA01000006.1:4994534-5013879 GCA_003427395.1 Chara braunii | reverse complement strand
CAGAGTCAGGCATGGCGGACCAGTCAGCAGCGGCATAGCTGCTTTGGGTTGTCCTTTGGACATCAGCGCAGCACCATAGCTGCTTTGGGTTGTCCTTTGGACGTCAGGGCAAGGCCCTCATTAGTCCGCCATAGTCTATGCATGAGAGAGGAGGCTGAAGGAGGGAAGCCATAGCTATGGTAGACTGGTTGTTGTTGTTGTTGTTGTTGAGTTGAGTCAGCAGTAAGAGGGAACTTCGGATATTGATTCTGGTTCATCCATTCATTGTTATTATTATTATTGAGAGAAGAATAAGATTGGTGAAGTGAAGGAGGAGGAGGAAGGTGGAGAGAGAAGGGGGAATTGTCATTGGTCTTGCTGGTGTACATCTTCTTCTTCTTCTTCTTCTTCTTCTTCTTCTTCTTCTTCTTCTTTTTCTTTCTCTCTCCTCTGGTCTTTATCTTTTTGCAAGTGCTTTCATTTCTCTCGCAATTGGGTGGCTTTGTCTTTCATTGTGAATTTGCACTTGGGAAATGACCAGGATCGTAACACTATGCTGAAGCCTGAAATCCCGAAGCTGGTGTCCTTTTCTCCACTTCAACTTCTCATTGGTTTCTTAGGAAACGTTTGGGGATGTTTTCTCTTTCTTCTCTCTTCTCTCCGCAAAATGACCGATTGGATATTCTTCCTCTCCAGATCTGTCGCCCATACACTGCGAATGACTGGCATTTTCTCTCAAACAACTAAAGAAAAGAGATGTGGCACAGGATGTATGATGATCATTGGATTCATCTTGTCAGTGATCATTCCTGATGCGGCAAAACTTTCTAGAGTTAGAGAATCGTACCTTGTCTGAAAAATAGATAGACACCAGGTTTGTTTGGTAGCATGGTGGGTATCACAAGCATCGACCGTCCTTTTTTTCTTTTTCTTTTCGTGTTATACATGGCTCCGATCTATTGGTGGGGAGCTGCACCATCTGGAAAACAGGTCCAGGTCCAGAAAACGGAGCAAATTATGAATTGTGGCTGACGAGCAGCATTGCTTGTCCTCAAATGAGGGGATTAACTGTTCATCAGACTGCACGCTGGCGGCTAGCCCTTCCATAACAACCTCCCACCAAATCGTCTAACCTCCTACGTAACCTACAGAGAGGGAGTCTTCAGATCCCTCCAATCCAAAAAACTCACCCACCTATCCCATGCACACGCCAAATCACGATTGTTTTATGCACATCGTCAAGGAGCCCACTGGTCAACCCTAATCATCCCCCCCTACAGAGTGCAGGCACCTATTATCAATGAACTTCTATCCTACTATCATGAATGACATCTGCTGGTCGGGGTACACGAATTTCGATCTCAATCTCAACCAACCCCCCTGCACCGAGCAGATGCCTGCTATCATTATCCAAACGGTCACAGTCTCATTATTTGCAATATTCGATGCATAATCCATTGTCAAAAGGACGGGGAAATTTGTGTATTAGACAGGGAGGGCGAGGAACCATGGGAGGCAAGTTTAACGAAACTCCAGGCTCATACACCAGGTGACGTTGCAGGGGACACACGGCCCAGCGTCCTCCTGCCTCTTTGTCGCTATCTTCCTCTCCCTCAGCCACCCCTTTCAACCCACGGGATTTTCCATTCCCTTGTGCCCTTCTGGGATCTCCCATACTGCCATTCACCACCCATTCCTCCTCCATCCCATGGGACTTTCTCCCTTCTGCGCTTCCCGAATCTATGATACTGCCCCCTTCCAACCCAGCTCAGTCGCTTGATCCTGCTTCCAACTGCCAGTCCGGTCCTGGCTGGCAAGGGAGGAGGGTACTCCTCCATCATCCTGTGTGTGTTGGTACTACAAAAGCAGGACAACCTGCACTCACCTTCACATAATGTCCGCAAGCAAGGAGAGTCAGTGAATTAATTTGCAGTTGACCTTCCCCCTTATTTTTGTTAATCGCCCCTGGCCCAAGACACGTTCGAGCAGCATCATGCAGATGGCAAGTTGTCATCTCACCAACCCCCATGTTGTGATTTCAAGTGCCGAAGCCAGTTCGCAGGTTTATTGTCGTCATGGTCATTGATGACTGTGCATTGAACGGGGAGGGGGGAAGTTGCCGTTCCGCTTCCTTCTCGCTCCAGCGCCTGCTGAGAGACCATTCTCCCCCCTGCTGCACTCTCGTTCTCTGACAGACAAAATCATTGTGTATGTTGTCATAGCTATCTTGGAGTTGCTCCAGGTAGTCGACCCTCGATCCGCCGCCATCCCCACCAGCTTTCTCGGGGTCACAGAATATCCAGATACAGCCCAGCATCATCGCATTGTTCATGCAAAGGAGAGACCACTGTAGGCACGGTAGCAGGAACCTGCTTGCCAGGTGAACAGCTCTCTGCTGCCGCACGAAGCTCCACAAGCATTCGTCTCACATCCTGGAGCAGTCTGGCACACTGGTGTAGGCCGGCCTCCACCTGTGCTCTGTCAGTGTCATCAAGCTGTTGAAGGGAGACGATGGCATATAGTTCTTTCTCCCATCCCTCAAAAGTCTCCCTTCCTTCCGTCAAGAATTCAAGCGGTATGTTGTTCCGCTTTTGAATCGGCAGCGTCCACACTTCCTCCAGCTGCTGTTTGTACAAAGACATTGTCGCAATTGCTGTACTCTCCTCCTTCAGTAGCGCAACCGCCAATATGGCTTGGTCCGTAGGACACTGCACGGCAGGAGGAATGCCCAGCACCTCTATTTCCTGCCCGATCGCCATCACCAGGCCCAACCCTTCAACAGATCCCCTCGCCGCTTCTCGCGCGCCCATCACACCGGCACATACGTCAACTGCGATGCGGCACACGCACGGATCAGGGTTGAGGCCACGTCAGAGGTAGCCCCCGCCGTGTTGCAAGGGGAGCAGACTGGGCCCTGCCAGTTGGTCCCAGGCAGGGTCCCATGATGCGCTAGCCGCCTAGCGCATGGGTTTGCAAGTGCATCCAGGAGGTGCAACGTTTCTTAGCGTAACCCCTGTGCTTGGTAGAGTTCCACAGTTCGCACCAGGTTCAGAAAAGAAAAAAAAGGCCGTTGTGGAAGTCAGTGGTGGGGTTCTCACCTTATGATCACAGTGTGCCAGACTCTACACGGTTCACACCTTACGATCACAGTGGGGTTCACACCTTATGATCGGGGCTTTCTTGGAGAAGAAATGGATTCATTTGCTGGGCCAGATTGGTATCATGCAGTCATGAGGGGTGTGGTAGGGGGTCATTGAGCCCCTACTATGCAGCTCTGCAGACCGACCCTCGGGTGACCGGTATGCTGAGACGGCCGATGCTGTCCCTACCAGTAGTAGGAGAGCCCCACCCCGGAAGAACCAGCAGCACAATAAAAAAAAAGGGAAAAAGAAAAAAAACAGAAACTGCCCTGTGGTCGTGAACACAGTTGTATACATTCTCCCAAGTTGTAGTGTGAGTATGCCCCTCGTAAGGGCATATCAGCCCCGTGCCATGGTTGTCAGAATTTATAGAGCACAAAAAAAAAAAGGAAAAGAAATGTCTACTTGTTGTCAGAATCTACAATATAAAAGAAGACAAAAAAAAAGAAACTGTGGCCCTAATATTTTCCTCAATGTCTCTGTGTGAGTATGCCCATTAGAGCATATCACGACGGAACATGCCCTGCCTCGCTGGTAGGGGACGAAAACAACATGAGAAGAAGAAAGACAGAAAAGAAAACAACAAATCATGTATGTCACCGCTTTCAGAAGAGTGATTCATTTCTCACTCTGCCATACTTTCCATGGCCTCTGAGACAGCTATTGTGGGGTTTGTTTTTTTTGTTTGTTTGTTCACCTTTTTTCAGGGTGACCGGGCGTTCACTGCACGACCCACCGCCCAGCCTGGCGCGTTACCGGGCAAGCCCGCGGCCGATAGCTGGGCCAAGTACTGGTGGTTTAAGAAAATGTTCCCTTTTCTTTCTGTTGCGGGGTCATCCAGCGGTCTGACTGGGCTCCTCAGACTGCAGTTAGTTGCGTTGTGTTGTTACATCGGCTATGGCGACAAAAATGCGAAGAGTGAAAAAATGAATGAACTATTTCATCATATTGTCCTCAGGACGTTTAAACCATCAGTACCTTATGAAGCACTCCTCTGGGCCTTTTTCTTTTCGGTAAGCTCTTTGTTTCGGTAGGAGGCAGCTGGTGAAAAACAGTGATACTGCAGGCGACCAGTCCTTTGACATTGGGTGACCGGTATGTCGAGTGTTTTTTTTTTTGCCCCTTCCCTTCTTCTTTTCTTTTCTTTCTTTTTCTCTCTTTTTATGTCCTGAGTCAGGGAATTCCCGAGCACGTGTAATAGGAGGAAAGAAACGAAAGGAAAGAAAAAAGGAAACAAATATTTGGCCGTGATAGCTATCAGATACATGCTGGGAAAGTACTAGTGTGAATATGCCCTCAGTTAGGGTCTTTCTTGTGAACGTGGAATGTGCTCTACCTAGCTGGCTAGACACTAGAGAAAAAAAAATAAATAAAAAATAAAAAATTGGCCCTGATTGCAGTCAGATACATTCTGGACAGTTTTAGTGTGAGTATGCCCTCAGTGAGGGTTTTTCCTATGAACGTGGAATGCGCACTACCTAGCTGGCTAGGCCATTAAAAAAAATAATAATAAAAAGATTTGACGATGATTGTGGTCAGATACATTCTGGTCAGTGGTAGTGTGAGTATGCCCCCAGTCAGGCCTTCCTCCACCATCACTTTGAAAGCAGCTCCGCGCTGAATGCACACAAGTGTTTGATGAGCCAAAGTGAGTGCACAAGTTGGCCCTGAGCAAAGAATCCGGGAAGCCCACCTTGCCAGAGTAAAGGTACGTGCACTAAAGAAAAAAATGATGTGAGTGGCTTTTTCGCTTTTTTCTTCTTTTTGAATCTCTTTCTCGATTTATGACTGTCGTCCCAACCCAAGGCCATTGAGTCTTCACTATATGTATCAACATTTTAGAGGAAGATCCATTCTTGTTTCAAACACGAGGTACAACTTTTTTCTATTCTCGATTCAAATGGGATGCTACACGCACAAAGGATAGATCTTTTTTTTGTTTTTTACTTTTCTGTTTTATTTTGTGTTGAGAAATTGTGATATTGTTCATTGGTCATACGTTCTCGTTTTCAAAACGAAAGACCTCCGCACCTCTGTGGAGGCTCTACCCAACCTTTATTGACATTGCCCAAGTCGTCGGAGCCTCTAGCCAACCTTTTTTGACATTGCCCAAGTCGTCCATGAATTCGGGAAGAGCAAAAACTTTAGTTGGGCGGGGTACTGGTGCTTTAATTTCATCATATTCAAATGCATGTTGTTCTATATAGGTTGTTGTTGTCTATGCATACACCAACAACTTACTGCATGTTGTTTACGCATAGACCAGTTGCATTGTGTTATAGCATTGGCTATTGAGACAAACTTGCTAAGACTATCTATACTGGTTGCTGTTGATTACGCATATACGAGTTGCATTGTGTTGATGCACCACTATTGTGATGAAAATGTTAAAATTGTATGTGCATTCACAATGAACCCAAACGAGCATTTGATGTTGAAAGTTTTTGACCCACCTCTTTTCCTTCAGTCAGACCCCTGGTTAATTTGAATTCACAAAGAATGATATTGCAGGATTGTATTTTCACAATGAATAACATGAGCAAGTGAATACTGGAAAAAAGAAAAAGTTTGAAAAACATTGTTGATGTACATATTACAAGACTAATATCCCAGGGTGCTAGGTATCGTCCGAGCTAATAAATTAACTTTGTGGTTGTTGAACTTAAGCTTGTAAGCTACTTGTGCATTTGGCCTTGGCACTACCGTATTTCTCCTTTGAACATCATGCATATGCGTTGTACTCGAGTTTTAAAAAAAAAAATGAAAATTTGAATAGAATGCATGCGTTGTATTAAAAGCACAGGCATGTTTTGAATAGAAAATAACTTGTGTGGTGTTTTCGTTTACAACGCGTATATGTTATGTTTGTGGGAAAACAAGATGTTTGGAACTGCTTTCAGTATTTCTACTCTACTTGGGGTCGATGTTGAAGAACGTTTTCCACTCTAGAGCTAGGTATTGCAATAACAAGTCTCAAAGAGGATGAGGGTGTTTTTTTATTTCAGGCTTTCATCATGGCGAAGGGGTGAAACCACGAGTAAAACATGCATCAGCGCATCAGATAATGGTCATATCCTTCTGGGACATTCACTTATACGACAGATAGATTGTTGTCATCCTTTCATCAAAATATTGAGGAGGAACAGTGAAAGTGTTTTTCTCGGGTGAAAATATCATGACAGTGCTTAAAATTTCAGACTGATGGTCTCAGTTTTGCTATTCAAATTTATTTATTTTTAATTATCTTTTGGAAAATGACTCAAGAAGGGATGGTAATATATTGCGAGTATCGCTTGAATGAGGAAAGTGTTAATGTGCTCCAAGCACTGGCAATCTAACTTGATGAGAACATTGCCAATTATATAAACGAAATATAAGATGTAAATGAAATGGTTTTTCATTTAGAAGTCAATTATCAAACATCGATGGTTGTTTAATTATGAACCTCAACAAAATTTAATTTCCATTCTATATAGATTTAGATGTTTTGATTTGAAAGCAACCAACCGTCAGGCGTCCAATAAGATATTAATCCCACCTTCTCGTATAGGGAGAGACGTTATCGATTTAATACTCTTTTGCAAAAGTTAAACAATAGACGTTATGCAACTTTTACGCATTGTCAATCCAATGCATATTTGTTTTTCAATTTTAAACAATTGACATTATGCAACTTTCACTCATTGTCAATGCAATGCAAAGTTGTTCTCGAATCGCGTGAGTTAGTCTGGTCACATTGTTTTTGCATATGCCTCCTTGCACAATTTTCAACAGCAACTTTGTCATACGTCACCACCCTATGTATTGAAATAGTCTCGCACGCAGCCCCATATATATTGTCATTGAAGGCTTATGGGTTGAAAGTGAACAAGGGACTAGGCGCGATGTACGTATGAAGTTTGATTTTGTCTTCTGAAATGTATTGTATGGTTAGATCGGTCGTCCTAATTGACAGGTGTAAGATCGCGTTCAGGAAATTAACGCCTCTGTCGACGATTCGCACACGGGTTCGATTTGGCGTTAACCTCACGTACCCCCTATGCTACATCATGCGAGAAACACCCTTGATCGGGCCACCTTTGTGATTGCATACGAAAAATTTCTGTATGTGATCCGATAGCTCGACGGGGATACGCCCACTGAAGGGATGGTGACAACTTTCATGGGTAGAGGTAAGTTGTATCTCGCGTGACCCTATCGTTCGAGAGAGGTATCGTTGACGCACTCGACCATTTACCGCTCTGCGACTAAGTCAGACAAAATCCCACGTGACGCGGTTGCGAGGGTCCCCTTGCCGGATCGATGCGTTCGATAGAGGGCGGCGTTGTCGAAAATCTTGGCTGCCTATAGGGGTCCGGAGTGAGTGAACCCAGGCTCGAAACAGACCGATGATCCAAACAAAACGATAATTTATTATAATTAAATTAGGGAGATGAGTGATGAGCAGTAAGTAGATGGTTGAAATGGGATTGCACGATTGAGTGGCGGTGCATGGTAAGTTCATTTGTATACTTTGGCACCTAGTAGTGATAACTACAGTTAGAAATTTGTGGATCGAGATACCATATAGTAATTCGGACGATGCTATGCATATCTAATGTATTAGATTGATCGTCGTTTACATTGAAGCAGTTGTGTGTGTTCGGTCACCCGATTTGATACATGAACACAACCCGCTAAGCTACCTGCACTTCATTTAACTTAGATTGGGAAGAAAGATTTTTCTCTTACCAAAAGATTCTCGCACTTCATTTAATTGCTCTTTATCGTTTTTAGGCTATCCTTTTTAGCTTATCTATTAAATTCATCTATTTGTGTTAAATTTATTTAATTAAGTATATTTAATAATAACTCATGTAAGGTTATGTGTTTGAAGTTATCTATATGAGGCTTATTCGTTTATGACTAGTTGCACGAGTTATTTATCTGATTTTATTAATTTAATACAATCCCTCTTAATGTATTTATATAAGTTGGTCAATTTTAATTTTTCATTCATATCTATTTTATTTTGAATTCAAATGTTTAGTTTGATTTTTTAAGAAGGGGTAAAGATGTTACACAAAACCTACGTCCGATGCCGATTCGGGAGTGGATAGAGTGACCAGCTTCTTGGGAACGTTCTATGACGGCCGCTACTCGATTCGAACTCTCGCCAACAATTTAATAGTTCCCCGTATGCACCCACTGAGCAGCCCTTCAATGCGCAAGATAGGAAGGAATCTTTCGTAAAACCATGGAAATATACACTGACCTCCCAGCCGCTCGTTCAGAGAAATGTAGAGCAGTTACTTCTTAGGATGAGCAAACCTGACAAGAATCCCTTGCTCTCATTCATCCTGATAAGCAACGCACTCGCCAACAGGTAAGTCTTCAATTCCGCAACCAAACTTGTTTTACTTCCATCATAGCCTGATCAAGATCCGAACAGATCTATCGCTGGAGTGTGAAAATGTGCACAGCCTTCCAACCCCCTCATATAACGAGATAGAGGAGGGCTACCTATCTCCCTCGATAGGACAAGCAAGATTGGAATAAAACTTCCGTCAGATTAAGGGCGGATACGTTATTGTTTTTCCACCCTCCTTTCCACGCAGTCTTCGCGCAATGCCTTTCTCGTCAAGCTTCCCACCTACTAACTTTTTCTCTATTTTAACGTTAGATTTTTAGTCGGCTGACACGAAAACCCTTGTTTTGTACTCTCAAATACAAAAACAGTAGCACAACTATAGGCTTCAACAACTTTTATTTCCTTTCCACTTTGCTCTCCGCCATCACTCTATCTTTACGCACGTCATTCCCATATTAACCCTCATTCTACTTACTTTTCGTCAGTTCTACCTTCAGAATCGAGGTCGTCCACCCCGGAAACCCCCGATTTGCGTATTTCCTCGCCCGATTCTGCTAAGTATCGAGCGGTATATCACTCCTTCCCTCCTTTTCTAAGCCATCTCCATCACCCCTGTTGCATTCACACACCCTCTAACACCTATCCTAACCGAACCACTAACTTACTACTAAATCTAATAGAACGATTGAATTCGCCTTAGCCAAAAAACCCAGGATCAGTTTTTTCCCCGCCCGTTTTTATTGAGCAACGGGTGGGATTATCGATTTTTATCTCTCTGCCATAGTTGTTCTTTCCCTCGACATTGAGTGTGCACCCGTCGCAAATTTTCGTCCGGGTTCACTCACGGGTTCCTCACTACGTTCGTCACGCTGGCTATTGTGTTGGTGCGGCCTGTAATAGCGGTCGAATTCGACTATCCAACGCCTCGGGACCTCCAAGGGAACCAACTACCTGATAGTTCGATTAGTGTTTTGCCCCTGTGCCTAAGTCCGCCCGATGTTCTGTTGTCCAACATTTCTGTCGGCCCCGCCGCAGTCCACACCTTGCTTACTCTGCTGAGCCTGAGTACCCCACCTCTTTCTTGGGATCGCCTTTCGCACCGTCACCCTTCCTTACCCGCTATGCTAACCGCGCCCATTGTCCTCGCCACTTACCACAGGCGCTGTCTGATCACGGGTAGTCAGTCGAATCCTAAAACCCACTAAAGAGTGAGTGTCCGTTCACCAACCGAAACAACCAGCCACAAAAGAAAAAAGTGCACGAAAATGTGCGACCTATACTCGACCGTCGGGCCGAGCCTACCGCTGCGATAACCAGGGGAAGGGGATGTTGGGCCCGCTGCGACCCTCACAGCATGAACCCCCGTCAAACGGCCCCCGGTGTTGATCTTGGTGTAATAACGGATATCCTCTTGGCAGAGTTCGACAAATTTCTCGATGTTGAATGACATCGTCCTCTTTCGAAAACCTTTCCCTCATTAAGGTCTTGAGTTTACTCCACGTCCGTAATTTCAACACAAAAGTGTTTACTTCCTCACTTAGGTTCGCACAAATGAATAACGGTAGCATACTCGACATGACTCTCCCGTCCCACATATTTGCGAGGTTAAAGTTAAGGTAGCCGCATAAGAAGTAATACAGGTCTCTCCCTTAAATCAACAGGGTTTGGAAATTTGGATCATCGAGGCATGCATCGACTCGCACAACAACACTTTCGTGAGGCATGAGCTCCTCCAAAGCAAGATCTTGGCGAAACCACTTTCTCATGCCATGATGTCGATGTCAGTCTGACACGCATGACAAACAATGAATCATCAGATTATAGTTCAAGAAAGCTTAAATCAGATAAGGGCAAAATCATATTGCTAACACTCAAATCATACTAACACTCGCCTTGTTCACACAACAAGATCTTAAACTTTAGCTACCCTTACCCTCATGATCGCATAGTCATGACCATCATCAAATCTTGACTCGATCCAGGGGAAGATACTCGTATCTACCAATATGCCCCACCAAAAAAAGATATATTTTCTTTCTTTGACTCGTCTCAACAAAGATATCTCGAGTTCATCCATTTTCTTAACTAGCGAGGTTATACTTGGATCTTCCTTAGCAAAAGACATCATGAGTTGCCTTTGCTCTGTCCGGGTTCTGCCCATTACAAACAAATGTTCAGCATACGTCTTTCATTACTATGCTGACAACCTTTTTTTGTACTTCCTACTCTTGAAGTCATAAACGAGTTAGCTTTTACCAAAATTTATCATTTCCAGTGTTTGCGACCATCGCAATAGTAATACGCTCACGATGTTAAAATTCATAATAATAATTACCAATAAAAACTAAGATATTACCTCAGTAATTGTCGTTCATAATACCCATAATACCCGCAAGTCAATCAATTAACTAGAAGCATGTACAAATCCTTTATAATGATAGAATCAAGATAAATTTTGTCAATAATACGTATTACCAGACACAATAATAATGATAGTAGTACACTCTACTTCCTCACTTTGACGGAAGTATACTATGTCGAGGGGCAATGTAATCCTTTTTAGAATGGATAGCATCTTAAGTCCCCGAGCCCCGCTCAAGGATCAGTCCTCAATGCTTCTCCCTCCGATTCTAGCACCTGCTCCTTGCAGACCCTTACCGATAAAGTTAACAACCTCACCATACGCGCTTCAGAATATGCTATCTCGTCCTTTGCTAGTGAACCCACTTAACACAAAAATAGTTGGGGATTCAATCCCTACCTCTCTGCGACACGTAGTAGCTACTTCCCTCATAGGCGATGGTTTGACAAGGCTCAAATATTTTTCACCTATTCAGTAGTAGTGTAGTCATTTTATCACAGGTGATTAGACAACAACACCCCACTATGGATCAGGAACATAGTTTCGGCGTGGGTCTCACTAGTACTTACAACACAAAATTATAACTTCTTCAAAGTTATCTTTCAAGGGAACAATAACATAGGATTGCAACCTCCTTTAGGGTAGACCTTACATATCGATCATTCCATGAGAAGACACTTATCTCAGGGAATCGGTCACTCCATTCGCCTCTGAATATATATCAGACGTTGTTTTTGCGCAATGTCTCTACCCCTTTGTTGAAGTGCAATCCAAACGAATAAACTTAATCAAATAAATATAAGTGAATAATTGGACTTGAGAAACTCACGTAAGTCATTGCAAACTGATAAGTTCAAATAGGTACCTTAGATAAATAACCCATGTGAATATTCCTTAAAAAGATAACCATTAGATAAATTAACATCAAGCACATAGTCTCACATAAATAGATATTAAACTGACTTACTAAAATAAGATTTGGCATATATGGATGAGTTCAACATATAACTCAAGAGAAATGTCATCAGAAAATTAGTCAAGTACCTAGCTCTAACACCATAGATTCAACTGGATGGTTCAAACATGGAAAGGTTTAAGCGAAGGTCTAACATCACCTACATCTCATTGCCCTATCGAAAGTAAGCAAGATGGTTTAAGCGTTAGTCCCTTTACTGTCACACCAACTGCACTTAAGGTCAAAAATTTCTTTTGCAGAGAAGGTGTCATGCAGATCTACTATTTTCCGTAGTCTTTTTCATTGAGGTCATAACAAGGTGTTCACTGCACCTACCGACTGACTTATACGCCTAGTTCAAACACGTCCGCTAGTGCGAGGCAAACCTCACTCTTCCATGACTTGTATAATTTGATTTTGGTTCATGAATGATGTGGTGAGGTCCCTTGTGTGTGTTGAAGCCATAATATTCCTTAACAAAAGCCAAAGAATAGTATGTCATCGGAGCAGGGTGTTCTGGACCTTCTGTGTCCGTGTGTTTTTCTGCATGCATGCAATGAACCAGAAGGAAAATTTGCAACCCATTCACCCCCTCTTTCTTGGGCCCACGAGCTCCCTCGCTTGAGTCTTCCCCGAGCCCCAAAATCTTCAGAGAGAGCCTCTCATGATTTCAAGTTGCCCTAGGCAATGAACTATGGGGCTGCGAACGAAACGCATAAAATTGCGAGTGCAATTTTTGTCGAGGATTGATTGACAGAAATAAACAAGCGCCATACATATTTTTGCGCTCTCAAGTCCGACGAGCGGCTTGGAGCGGAGCCGAGGTCTATACTTAGGCATACTCCCTACAGGGAAAAACCGGCGTGGAAAAGCTTATCTCGGACTCCATCAGATAAACCAGACCCTCCAGAAAGCCGTTTTTAGGACGGCGGTGAGATTTTCCTCAACCCCACAGCCTGAAAAACAATATCTGGAAAAACCACATTTTTCGTTTTCACATCGGTTGTGGAGGAGTTTCCGCTGTGTTTTTGTGCCATTTCCAGAGAGAAAGGGGGGGGGGCATGTCAATGGTTGGAAACTCCTCGCCAACCCACCGGTCCATCCATAGTCCGCCTGACGACGTTCCCTGGTCCACTGCACAGGGCTACAGACATGCTGTTGTCGCAATAAGGGTGGACAATGGAAAAGGCGCAAGGCCGGACATCAGCAATCACCATCCGGTCCATCTTCAGTTTCCAACCTTTTTTTTTTTTCTATTATAAAAAGCCCAGGTTGTTGTAGAGGTGGGATATTAGACGGATGGCAATCACCCACAATACTCGCCCACTCGGTTGTCCAGATGAACCCCTCTAAAGACCCCACCCACCCTTCCTCTTATCTTTTGCCCTGGCGCACCCCCACCCCCCGTCCTACCCTAGTGTTAACGCCCCAGGACCATCACCCATTGCCATCTTTGCGGGGTGACCTGACCAGACAACGGTTGCAGGTACCGGGGCTAAGCAGAGATGCCTACCCCCTGCCCAGCCCCGGTTGAAGCAGACGCCGTGCAAGCCTGATTGCACGGGGACTTCAGGAGTTAGTTTTGAACATGCTACAAGCCTCGTATGTCCCTGGAGCCCGTTCTGGCCATAACACCCCCGACATCCCGTACTAAGGAACTGCTATGCCAGCCTCAACCCTATGCTAGGTACTAGGAGGATAGTTAACCCTAGGTAATGAGTTATGGACTGAGTTTCTTTATCCTTACGTTCTCTTTTTACTAGAGTGTACTATGATGTTGATGGTAGAGAGATGGGGATCCTCCGTTCCCTCGTATATCCCTGGAGCCCGTTCCAGCCCCGCGGTAAGGTGCAGTATCTCCTGACACCCCCGACATCCGTACTAAAGATTGCTACGCCAGCCTCAACTCTAAGGGCCTCGTTCCACACCACTTACGAATTCTTACATTGTAAGGGCGCCCTAACTGGGCCAGGGTGATTAATTTACCCTAACTTTTTTTTTCGTTTCACAGCCTGTGAGGAAGTCCTTCACTCACCCGCCATTACATTTCAGGTGAGGAGGGCCGGGTGTCAGGACCTCTACCTGCTGGGCAATCCGTAGGGTCCCACCCTTACATTTCTAGTCACCTCCGAAGGCTCCCTCTGTCCTTTTGTCTGGGCAGGTTTAGGGATCCATTTTGTTGTCATTAGGGAGTGGTGGAACCATGATTTTGTAAGGATCCTTACACGATGATTTTGTAAGGATCCTTACATTTGTAGTGGTGTCGAACGAGGCCCTAAGGTACGTACTAGGAGGGATAGCCCACCCTCAATCGTGAATCATTGACCAGCCTTTCCAAGCTCGTGGAAACTGGCTTTTCCAGCCACTCCGGTGGGATCCCGTCATTCCGCAGGCAAACCCTTCCACGGAAACCCGAAACTCGTCACTTTTCCAACACTTTTCCTGTGGGGTCCAGGGCTTATTGCTAGCTCTCGCGTATCGGCTTGACTGTCGGGGAGTGGAGGATGGTGAAAGCGGGCGGCCTGACTCATGAGCAGCAGCGGCGGCTGTGAATCTGCAGGACGCCGAGTGCCGGAGGATGGGAGCGCGAGGTCAGTGATGAGCAGCGTAGGGCGTCAGTGAATAGGCCCCAGGCGAGCAGAACGAGTCAGCTCGGGACCCTAACGTGAATCAAATCGGGTGTCTGATCACTGCATCATCCATAGGGGATCTATCCGCTACACTACAAACAGGCAAAGCGTACAGCTTGTGGGCGCAGAATCCTTAGATCCACGGCTATGGCTGGGGTGTAATTCATTTTAGTGCCCTTGGAGAGTGCACGTAATGGTGGACGTCGAACTTTGCTCCTCTCAATTACTCAATCCGAGCACAGTTCTTAGATTTCACGAGCACAGTCCGTCCGATATTGACGAATGGCAGCAGAAACAGAGCTGGTTTTTGTGGATTGCCCGAGCGTAGGTAAGACGGCAATGAGGAGGGATCCAAAGTTTTCTGCCTCCGGACCCATCCGTGGAGCTACTTCTCTGTTAGCTGGTTGCGGCAGGAAAGCGACGAACGATATCACAGACGCTGCTGACTTGCACTGACACTTGGAGTTGCTTCTTCGTCAGGTCGTTCGCCTCCGTCGATCAATCTACGTGCCTTGGGACCGATCCATTTCGCAAGCAATCAGTCAATCCAATTCGATCAGTCCAGTCAAGAATCCAATCAGTCCCATCAATCCAATCAATCCCGTGATTCGAGATAGGCAGAGGAGGGGGAGGATATAGCGATCACCTCATGGATAGCCGGGGCACTGCGGCGGCGTCGGGTGCTTATCGCCGCGATGAGCCACCAGATATTAACATCCCGCGAGTCACTTATCTCAACAGGGAGCGTCACTGGCCGGGCGAGTCGACGCACGATCCGATCGAGAGCGGTCCCGTGTCAAAATGGAGGATGAAAGATCGAGTACGTTCGTTTCCTTTCCTTTATCGCTTCCTCTTCCTGCTTTTCTTGGTTCCCGCCGTCCCTCTCTTACATAACAGCCCTCCTTGCTCCCCTACTTCCTACGTCCCTTTCGTCCCTCCTCCCCCTTCCTGCGCTCCTTACCCCTTCCTTCCAATACTTCCTCTCTTTCACCAATTTCGAAACTAACATCGCCACGTGGCTGAGCCCGATCAACCTTGGTGCTTGACGGACAGTTTTTTGTCATGGAACTGATGCATATGTACTTTTTGTCCTCTTCTCCCTCTCTGCCCACGGTTCACCGGGCAGTTCTCGATCACGATATATCGTCAAACAGAGCTGCCTGGTAAACCTTAGGCAGAGAGGGAGAAGAGGACAACAAACGAGGGGCAGTGACAAACTGTTTCGTCGGAGTTTCACCGACTATCACGATATATATGTTGTCCTCTTCTCCCTTTGTGCCTACGGTTTACCGGGCAACTGTGTTTATATATGTATATATCTTCTCTTCCGCCTTTGCGCTCCGATTCACAGTGTGACAATATATCGTCACAAATAGAACTGCGCGGTAAACCGTAGGCAGAGAGAGAGAAGAGGACAACAAACGAGGGGCTGTGACAATATATGCACATGTATATCAATTGAGAGAGAAAGGAAAGTAAATCAACGAGTTACTTGTATGCATATCCGTACAGTTACTATACGGATCCGCGCAGGTGGATCGAAGTGCATGTCTGTGTGCGTGCGTGCTCGATTGCCAGCGTGACAGATACACTCAGACACACACACACACACACACACACAGAGAGAGAGAGAGAGAGAGAGAGAGAGAGAGAGAGAGAGAGAGAGAGAGAGAGAGAGAGAGAGAGAGTCCTGAATGGCTTTTGACCCTACTTCCTTTCTCGGGCTCTAAGCCACGCGGTAGCTTGAAATTCTCGCTCTCACCTTATATGAGTGCGCCCAGGTGGTACTACTGGGCGTTCTTTGCGATCTCTCCCATCTACCGTCGAATGACGGTCGCTTGAATGAGAGAAAGATGAAGACGATGTACTTAGATTTCTTATCGCAAGGAGGTAGAGGATTTTAGGAGGACGACAATGAAGGAGAGAAGACGAGGGAGTTCAAGAGGAGTGAAACAGAGAAGATCCAGCGGAAGAGGAGAACGACGACGGGGTAGAGGACGAGGAGATTGGAGCAGGAGGCCAAAGAGGGAAACAAAGAACAGGACAAGCAGCAGCGGAGGAGGAGATAGGAGCAGGAGGCGGGCAAGGAAGGAAAAAAGAAAACAGGGCAAGGAAGGAAAAAAGAAAACAGGGCAAGGAAGGAAAAAAGAAAACAGGGCAAGGAATATGAAAAGGAAGTTGGAGATGGAAGGAATGGCACGTGGAGAAGATCAACGGGAGGAAGAAATGAAGTTATAGGAGAAGGGGAGGAGGAGGAGGAGAGTGAATTCCAAGGGAGTAGAGACGAAACAACAACAGGAAGATGGGGGGTAGGGAAGGCCAAGACAGTAGATGAGGACAACACCACAGCAGGAAGATGGGGCCTAGGGACGACCGAAACAGTACAGCAAAAGGGGAAGATCGATAGGAGGAAGAGCAGGAGAGCGAGGTAATTGTCGGAGGATGAAAGAAAGCTCACGAGGACGGGCTGTGAGTGAAAATTAGGAAAAGGATGGGGATGTGAAAAGGAGGAAGGAGGCGAAAGTGAAAGTGAGGAAAGTAGACGAATGTGAAAATGACGAAAACATTGGAAAAGTGAAAATGCGGAGAGGATGGGCAAGTGAAAATGAGGAACAGAAGGGGGAAGACGAGAAGGTAGGTGGTTGATCCTGGAATGAACGCCGCGATCTAGGAATGAACGCGTCTTGTGGCGAGGTTGATGCTTGACTGGGATGTGGGACAGGGTTTGGGTAGACGGAGGCTGTTCTCACCCATGCGGTCCACCGTCATCGCCATGAGTCCGTGTGTTCAAGGTGGTGTAGACGGAAGAGGGGGACATGGAGGAATAGGAAAGGTAGGTGGTTGATCCTGGAATGAACGCCTCGATCTGGGAATGAACGCGTCGTGTGGCGAGGTGGGTGCTTGACTGGGATGTGCGACAGGGTTTGAGTAGACGGGGGCTGTTCTCACCCATGCGGTCGGCCGTCATCTCCGTGAGTCTGTCTGTTCGAGGTGGTGTAGACGGGAGAGGGGGACATGGAGGAATAGGAAAGGTAAGTGGTTGATCCTGGAATGAACTCCTTGATCTAGGAATGAACGCGTCGTGTGGTCGGCCGTCATCGCGGTGAGTCCCTCTGTTCGAGGTGGTGTAGACGAAAGAGGAGGTCATGGAGGAGGAAAAGCAGTAGGACATGGGTACCGAGAAAAAGGAACAGATGAAGAGGTGGGAAAGGAGGACGAGGCGGTGTCGAGGAAAGAGGAGCAGACGAACGCCAGAGGCGATTAGCCTGGCGGGTGATCCGATTAGCCTGGCCGGTCGCCCAACAACGGTTCAGATTATAGCACTGACGTCAGCAACCGACCCTGAGGAGATCGAACTACTGACTTTACTGGTCAATGCACAAGATTCCTTATCCCGGCTGATGGCATTGGCCGTGTCAACGAAAATGGCGAAAAATCACCAAGAGAAAAACAAGAAAAACATATCCCTTTCAAAGAAAAAACAACTAAAGCAAACAAAAAAAAAGAAAAGGGAAAGAGGCCAAAACAAGGCCAATATGTACCGGGATGCCACGTCAGGCATAGCAAGACAGTTGTTTTTGCAGGCCGACTAAATGTTTGCAGTCTAATTATTTCTGGACTAAGTCCGCCATTCCTTGCGATCTGAATCTAACACCCACTAAATGAGACTTCTGATGTCTTTTTGGGCGATAATGGTCACACTACCGACTTGCATTTCGAGTCCATTTGCTGGATTGTGCAAAGCGTCGAGGAGGTGATGCTCGATCTCAAATGTAATTCATCTTCTCTTCCTGACCATGCTCCTCACACTGTTGACTTCACAACTATGCATACCAATATTCCTCATGACCGTATTCTCTATACTACTAACGCTGCCCCGCGTGCGGCTCGGCAGAAACCGGGCCGGAACCGCACAGGGCCAGTGGGACACAGACGGGGCCGGGGAAGGGCCGGGCCGGTAGCGGGGGCAAGGGGAGACCGGTCTGGGTGCCAGGGGGCTACTACTGTCGCATGCAAAAGGTCCCGCATGGGGCCCAGCAGAAACCGGGCCGGAACCTCTCTCAGTGGGCAAGGGGGAGAAGTGGTGCCCTGGAACGTCGGCGGATGCAGACCATGGGCAAGGGGAGGCCGGGGAGGGTGCCAGGGGGCTACTATTAACACATGCAAAGGGCCCTGTGTGGGGCCCAGCAGAAACTGGGCTGGAACCGCACAGGGCCAGCGGGACACTGACGGTGATGGGGCGGGGGAAGGTGGAGCGCTGGTGGACGTGATCTGCGGGCAAGGGAAGGCCGGGCTGGGTGCCAGGGGGCTACTACTAACGCATGCAAAGGGGCCCATGTGGGGTCCAGCAGAAACTGGGCCGGAACCGCTCAGTGGGCGAGGCGAGGGTCAGAAGCGGTGCCTCCGAACGCTGCTGGACGCGGTCCACGGGCAGGGCTGGGTGCCAGGGGTGGGCAGGGGAAGGTTGGGCTGGGTGCCAGGGGCCTACCACTAACGCATGCAAAGGGCCCCATGTGGGGCCCAACAGAAACTGGGCCGGAACCACTCAGCGGGCGAGGGTCCCAAGCGGTGCCCCGGAACGCTGCCGGACGTGGTCCACGGGCAGGGCTGGGTGCCAGGGGGTTACGACTAACGCATGCAAAGTGCCCCGTGTGGGGTCCAGCAGAAACTGGGCCGGAACCGCACAGGGCCAGCGGGACACTGGCGGTGACGGGGCAGGGGAGGGGCTGGGCCAGTAAGGGCTGGTCGGTACTGAGGGTCGAAGCATGGGGAAGTGTCGGGCCGAGGGTTGAAGCGCGCTAAGGGCTGGCGGGCAAGGGGCGCCGGAACGCTGGTGGACGCGACCCGCGGGCAAGGGGCGCCGGAATGCTGGTGGATGCGGCCCGCGGGCAAGGGGAGGCCGGGCTGGGTGCCAAGGGGGCGTGGGGG
>BFEA01000006.1:4975667-4991357 GCA_003427395.1 Chara braunii | reverse complement strand
GAGAGAGAGAGAGAGAGAGAGAGAGAGAGAGAGAGAGAGAGAGAGAGAGAGAGAGAGAGAGAGAGAGAGAGAGAGAGAGAGGAGAAATACAAGATTGTTGTGCGGTAGAAAGCGGCCAGAGCCGCGGAGCTCAGACATAGGGTATCACGAAGGAGAGAGAAAGGTGAAGCGAAGGAGAAGGGACGAGAGACGAAGGAGAGAGAAACCATAGACAAGGAAAAAGGAAGGAGGGATAACGAGAATAAAGGAAGCCATAGTCGGGGTGAAGCGAGAAAAAGGAGAAAGGAAGGAGAATAAGGAGGTTGGCGAGAAGAAAAGGGTGCGGCAACCATAGCTAAGTTGAGGGTGACCAATGCGTTGACCAACGGGTTGACCGAGTTTGACTTGGGAATTGACTCAGGCGCTGACCAAGGTGTTGATTGAGGTTGACTAGAGTGTTGATCGAGGGTTTGACCGACATTGACCAAGGCGTTGACCAGAGCTGTTGACCACAAATTTGACCAAGCTGGAGTTGGTATATTATCGCCAAGCCTTCCCTCGCCCTATGGATTTGCACTCACCCCTTGGTACTTGCTGAGTCTGTTTGTCTCTTCTTTCTGCATTGAGTCTCTTCTGTCTAGGTGATAGGAACTCTGCGTATGAAGGATAAAGCCTTGTTGACCAAACCCACACGGGCTGAGTAGGGCTAAAGGCCGTGTATGAGGACTCGACTGTCCCAGCGGACACGAACCCTAACGACCGGCATTGATCGGCGGGCTGCTCGGTGTGGCACGGTAGGCCCAAAATCCGAGCTATGGGCTGTATAACAGGCTGTCTAAGTCTTGAGAGGACTTGCTGATCACGTCGTCCTGTTTGCGACGTTAAATAATTCCTGAGGAGTTACGAGGGATCTCCTTAAATGCCTCCTGATCAGCAGTAAGTCCTGTAGTGACAGCCTTAGTTTAGGTCCAGGCTAGAGACCATAGTTGACAGGATCTTGTTAAGATTTTGTGGTCCTTAGATTGAGTCAATTCTAAGTTGAGTCAGTCAGGGGCGTGAGTGTAAGTGGTGAGGAGTGGAACTGATTTTTGGTTGTGCACCTTTCACCATGGTTGAGACACGTAGTGGCAAGACTACCACCCCGTATATGAAAGCTCAGGAAGAGCAAACCGCCGTCGTACTTAAAGAGAGAAAGGAGAAGGAGGCTAAGGAGTTGATTAGGTAGGCCAAAAAGTTGGCCTTACTGTAGGAGCAGGCGGCGAAGATGAAGAAGTTGGAGGAAGAGATGGAGAGATTGAGAAAGGAGGAGGAAGAGAAGATGAAGGAAATAGAAGAAGACGAGGTAGAGGAAGAGGAGGAAAAGGAGGAGCCCTTGGAGAGAAGACGGACAAAGGAGCGAGGTGAGTTCAGTGGCACGAAGGAGGAATCAGGGCTGGAAACAAAATTCTCTGAGAGGGTAGCTAACTTATCTCTGGGAGAGGAGGAAGAGGCCATGTTTTATGTTCCCCCAGAGGAGAAGGAAGCCGCAATTAAGGAGTGGGAAGCGGAACAAGATCCCTTAAGACGCCAGGCAATCGAGGAGGAGAAGAAGTTAGAATGGAAACTGCGTCTTATGAGGGAGAGGAAAAGGAGGATGGATGAGGCGAGTCAAATAGCGAGGGAGTTGGAGGTGATCAAGGAGCAACGAGCACAGATCCAGGCACAAGCTGACATACAAGAGGAAAAGGAGGATGGAACGTTGAGCTCTTAGCCAAGGCTTGGGAGGAGTTGTATCAGTTTTCGAGCGCCCAAGATATGACCTTACACTCCATATGCTTAGGCTTCCGAGATTTCGCACGTGAGATGATGCGGCATGTAGGTGCTGAGGTGGAGGCGAGATTGGAGGGCACGGAGAAGCGCCATTGAGAGCACAAAGTTGGCTGTGCCAAAGGAGGAAGAGCTACGCCCCCGTAGAGAGCCCCTTCAGATTAAGTTTCTTGAGTCCTACGGCGGGAAAAAAAAGGAAAATTTCGATAATTGGGAGGCCAATGTAAATACATACGTTTATTTACAGCACATAGTGCCAAAGGAACAGGTCCTCATCGCCTTCCAGGCACTCAAGGATGAGGCCGCCAACTTTGTTAGATCGCTCGCTCGCGCTACACAGTGCGAGAATAACATTGGTCGCTTATTCTAAGCTCACCCTTATTCCTGAGTTCTTTCGACTCCTTAAGGAGCGCGGTTTGCAGATGTCACGCGAGGCGTTAGAGCCTCTGACAAACTGCAGACTATCCACTCACGCCAGTGGAGTGCCAAAGCACTCTAAGGCGTAATGGACGAGCTTGTAGCCGTCCCAGACCACGGGGTAACCCGCCATGACATACGATGCGTTAAGTAGAGAGGTGGTGCTATTTGAGGCGCAATCCATGCCAGTATCCACTTTCTGGCATAAGGACCTGGACAAGGGCAAAAAGTGGAAAGGTCGTACTATCTCTGGCCAGGTTAGGGCCAAGGATCATTTGATCCTTACGTTAGACGAGGGCGGTACGGACGAGGTCCCATACAGCCAGACTGAGTGGGGCCTAGAGGAGGAGGACAGTAGTGGGGTTCAGGGTGGACCTACGCTGCTGTCGTGGCTGGAGGGAGGCCGCAAGGTAGAGGAGGCCAGGGCCAAGGGGGACGGGCCTCAGGTGGCCGAGGACAGGGCGCTCAGGGGGTTGGCGGCAGAGGAAACCGCCAAGAGGGAGGTAGGGGTCAAGGTCCCCCGCCAAATCGCTCACGATCTTACCGGCCACCTCCAAGGAGAGGTGGATGGTACCATGGCCTGCCACAGGGTAGGCCATGGGAAGACCTGGGCTTGGACAAGACTGTGTGGCAGCATCGTGTGGACCAGAATCTGTGCATTTACTGCGGTGATCCTGGCCACATAATTAAATATTGTCTGAAGTACAAAGAAGCTCGGTATGCTGCACAAGCAGCAAAAGGCAACCGCCGGCAGGGGTGGCAACTATCCTTATCCCTAGGCCATGTGGAGAAGAGTGCGTGCATCATAGAGGAACTCCCAAACCACATGAGCCCACGACAGAGGTTGCTGGCCATTACCTCGATAGTTGTCCAGAGACTACTTGTGTAAGCGTCTCCCTAGGTACTTCCCTCACAGGCGTGGCTGAAGAGTTGAAGGAGAGAATGCCTGCCTGGGCCAAGATGAAAAAGGATGCCAAAGGACAACCAGTATTAGTAGACGTAGAGATTTTTAGAGGTAGAGTAGGGACCCTTATAGACAGTGGGGCCACCCGCAGCTACATCAGTAGGAAAGCGTTGCAAAAGTTAAAGCTAAACCTGAAAGTCCAAAAACTAGAAGACCCTATAGTCAGTATCCTCGCAGGCAATCGCACTGTGCGAGTAGAGGATTACGTCGAGGGAGTCCAAACATACTTTCGCCTAGAGAAAGATGAGAAGGTGGAGAAAGTCCTCCATTCCCCGACTCTCCTCGTAGAAGACAGTGTTCGTTTTGATATAGTTTGTGTGTCCGAAATTGGATTTAACGCGGGTTTCGCGTTGAAAAATTCAACGCGCGTTGAATTCGCGTTAAACTCCTGTTCAAACGCGAGTTGGACAGGAATTAACGGGGTCCGGGATGATTTTTTTCCCGGGCTAAAAATTATCCAAAAAAAAAAAAAAAAAAGGGGTTGTAGGTTTTGTTGAGGACTACAACCCTATATTTTTATTTTTATTTTTTGATGCTTAAATCTATTTAAAAAAAAGCAAAAACAAAAACACACAATGAAAAAACAAAAACTAAAATGAAACGAGTGTTTTTGTTTTGGGTTTCACATAAATTTTTTAAGGGCTAAAACGAAAACAAAAAAAACAAATAAAAAATATAGGGTTGTAGATCTTTCAAAGATGTACAACAATTTATTTTTTATTTTATTTTTTTGGAACTTCGTGTATTTTTAAAAAAATCAAAACCATAAAAAGCAAATTAAAAAAAGGAAAAAAAGACACACACACACACAAAATTGGGCCTGTAGCAGGTTGCATGAGTCTGGCGTCAGTTGGTTGAGGGAACCCAGGTCCTGGGCCGCCTATGTGAATGTATGGAAAGCTGGCCCTGGGCTGGATACGGGTACTGGGCCAAACACAGGCCAAAGGCAGTTGGGGGCATGCAACCACCTCAGGCCCAAGGCCTGTTCTCGTTCGTGCTGTGCCTCAAACTATCGGGGCCTATTGGAAGCTTCCTGGGACTGAACATAGGCAGGCCACTTTGATATAGCAAAGGGCCTGCCTCCACATTGGGCATTCGGGTGCTGGCTGCATGCTGCGTAAGCGTTGCCGCGCTATAGCTCGTGCCACTCACGCGCTCACGGGCGAGCAGGAAGGAGCAGGCAGCCATAGCTGAGCTGCGTTGCTGTAAGCTGGGTGTGGCGCAGGGTGGTCCTTGGGTGCAAGGGGAATCTGTGTGTTGGGGAATGAGGTTGTGAGTAAGGCGAGACACTCTCTCACTCGCAGGCACAAACACACTTACACTTACACACACTTACAAACACACACATACACACACACACTTACAAACACACACATACACAAACACACACATATACATACACACACTTACAAACACACATACACTTACAAGCACAGACACACACACACACTTACAAACACACACATACACAAACATACCCGCATACATTCATATTCATGCACAGACACACTCTCACGGCAGGCACACACATCCACAGATACGCCCACACACAACACACATACACGCACATAACTGGGGCGTTGGGGATGTGGGGGCGGATGGGAGGTGCTTCAGGGGTTGGGGGGATTTTTTTTAATTTTATTTATTTATTATTATTATTATTATTTTTTGCCTAGGGCGACGTGTTTCGGACCCCGGGCATCAATTCCGTTTTTTCGAAAAGCTCGGGAGCGGCCCATTTTTGCGTTTATCGCGAATTCAACGGGATTTTTTGGAGTTTAACGAGATTCAACGGGAGTTTAATTCCCCCGTTTTGCGTTAAAAAGATACATAGGATATAGTCATAGAAATGGACTGGGGAGAGGCAACAGGGGCCACACTCCATTTGAGAGAGCACGAGTGTAGGCTCCCTAGTCCCACCGGTGAAGTTAAGATTGCACGCTTGTTTCATGTGTTAGGGGTAGAGAACACTCTGGCACATTGCTGCCTCAGCACTCCTGCGTTCACGCGATTAATAAAGAAGGAGCAATTAGAAGAGCAGGTTTTTGTAGCCTACGTGAGGCCTGTCACTGAGCCTAAGGAGGAGACACCCATTGACCCTGCTATTGCCAAGCTGCTGGAAGAATATACAGACCTAGTTAAGCCGCCTACAGGAGTAGTGCTGCGGCCGATCCAGCATTGCATAGAGATAGAGCCTGGCAGAAGGACTCCTAAGGGAGCGATTTACAGAATGTTCCCAAGGGAGGTAGAGGAGCTACGTAAGCAGTTAGACGAACTCCTCGAGAAGGGTTGGATTAGGCCCAGTTCATCTCCATTTGGAGCGCCTATAGGGGTCTTAATGCTATCAAAGTGAAGAATGCAGAACCACTGCCCCGTATAGATGATTTGTTAGACCGGGTGCAAGGCTGCAAGTAGTTTTCGAAGATAGATTTAAAGTCCGACTATCATCAGATAGAGGTTCATCCTGATGATCAGTATAAGACAACATTCCAGACTAGATATGGGCACTATGAGTTTATAGTTATGCCCTTTGGACTAACCAATGTGCCAACGACTTTCCAGCGCTGCATGAACGATTTGCTTAGGCCGTGGTTGGATAGATTTGTAGTATATCTAGATGATATTCTCGTGTTCAGTAAGACCCTCCAGGAGCATGAGGGCCATCTGAGGCAGGTCTTGGAGAAGCTTAGAGAAGCTAACTTCAAGATCAACGCAAAAAAGTGCGAATGGGCCAAGACACATGTTTTGTACCTGGGCCACGTCTTAGACGAAAACGGCGTTAAATCTGAAGACAACAAAATCGAAACGATTAGAGATTGGCCAACGCCCCGCACACTGACAGAGTTGCGATCGTTTTTAGGCCTAGCTAATTACTATAGGAAGTTCGTCAGGAACTTCTCCACCATCGCTGCACCCCTTCGCAGGTTGCTAAAGAAAGAGGCAATCTGGAAGTGGGACAAGGACTGTACAACAACCCTGAAAGATTAAAGAGGGCTTTGATAGAATATCGAGTCCTTAAGGTAGCCGATCTGTCCCTGCCTTTCATTGTTACCACTGATGGAAGTCAGTGTGGCATAAGTGCTGTTTTACAGCAAGATGATGGCAATGGATATAGGCCCGTAGAGTTCATGTCTGCCAGAATGCCTTCAAAAAAGGTGGCGACATCAACCTATAAGAGAGAACTTTACGCTCTCAGGCAAGCATTAGAGCACTGGAAACATTACTTGCTTGGGAGGCACTTCAAAGTCTACTCGGACCACGAGACACTAAGGTGGCCGAAGACATAGGCCAAGATGACACCTAAGCTTACTAGGTGGGTCGCAGAGTTAGACCAATATGACTTTGAACTGAAGCTAGTTAAAGGGAAGTACAATGTAGTAGCGAACACTCTGAGTAGGAGAGCTGATTACTTTGGGACAATAGTTCACTATTTGGATATAGGGAGAGACCCGCAACAAAAAGTTAGAGAGGCATATGCACAGGACCCTATCTATAGTGACCTTCTAAAGAGAGTCAAGGAGTCCTCAGAGTCTGCACTGGACTACCGTACTACTGATGACTTATTATTCGAGAAGACTAATGTAGTTGACCGCCTGTGCATTCCTAACAGTGAGGAGATCCGTAGTCTAATCTTAGGGGAATGCCATGACACAGAGGGACACTTCGGCGGGCAAAAGACACTAGCCAACCTCATGCACGCGTATATATGGCTAGGAATGAAGGCCAACTGTATAGAGTACGTCCGGAGTTGTAAAGTCTGTCAGAGGAATAAGATTACTTCGCGAGCCCCTCTTGGTCTTCTCAGACCCTTGCCCATTCCTGATAGACCCGAAGATTCTGTGTCCATTGACTTTATGGATACACAGGTCAAGAGTAGGCATGGCAAAAGTCAAGTCATGGTCATAGTTGATAGGTTTAGCAAATATGCAGTTTTTGTTCCTTTGCCTGCAGAGGCACGCACATACTTAGTAGTTTAGAAGTTTTTTGACCATTGGGTCAGTGAGCATGGTATACCGCTGTCGATAGTTAGTGACAGAGGTACCAGGTTCACCAATCAGAACTGGTAGGAACTGATGAAAGTCTATGGTTCCAAGCTGCTGATGTCATATGGCCGTCACCCTGAGACTAACGGCCAAACTGAACAGATGAACAAGCTCTTGCAACAAGTTCTGAGAATGTATATTAGACTTGATCAGATCAAGTGGATGAGATGCTCCCTAAGGTAGCCAGTGCCTACAATAATAGCTTGCACTTGTCTACGTGTTGCACTCCCAACGAACTGCACAAGTTCTTTAGACCGCTCAGACCATTTGAAGGACTTAACCGGGATAAGATTCAGAGGTTATTGCCCGATACACAAGAATTTGCGATACAACATGAGAAAGAGATAACTATTGTTGTAGACAACCTCAGGAAAGCACAACACAGAATGATAGAGCAAGCTAACAAGCACCAGAGATACCAGGTTCACCAATCAGAACTGGCAGGAATTGATGAAATTCTATGGTTCCAAGCTGCTGATGTCATCTGGCCGTCATCCTAAGACTAACGGTCAGACTGAACAGATGAACAAACTCTTGCAACAAGTTCTGAGAATGTATATTAGACTTTATCAGATCAACTGGGATGAGATGCTCCCTAAGGTAGCCAGAGCCTACAATAATAGCGTGCACTTGTCTATGTGTTGCACTCCCAACGAACTGCACAAGTTCTTTAGACCGCTCAGACCATTTGAAGGACTTAATCGAGATAAGATTCAGAGGCTATCGCCCGATACACAAGAATTTGCGATACAACATGAGAAAGAGATAGCTATTGTTGTAGACAACCTCAGGAAAGCCTAACACAGAATGATAGAGCAAGCTAACAAGCACCGTCGCCCCTCACAGTTCCAAGTAGGCGACTTAGTCTGGGTAAAGTACAAAGAGTTCGCTCCTGAGGAGAACATCTCACAAAAGTTATTGCCTGCGTATAGAGGACCGCGGCCAGTCTTAGAAGTCAAGGGCGGTGAGGATGGACCGTCCTACACGATTGAGATTCCAACACACCTCCACATCTACCTAGTGTTCCATGCGTCAAAATTGCTGCCTTGTATCACGAGCCAACAATTCCCGTCACGCAGATCTATGATTCCTCCGGATATGGATGGAAGATATGACATTGAAGGGATAGTAGGTGAGGATGTCTTCAGGACGGGAGGTAGAGGTCGTCCACAAAAACAGTACAAAGTCCGATTTGCCTATCAAGAGCCAGAAGACGACCGCTGGTTCACGCGAACAAAACTTCTAGATACAACTCCCGATATTGTTCGAGCCTACGAAAGAGACAGGAAAGGAAAAGGCCTCGCCTTAGACTGAAGTATTCTCGGAGGACCTCAAATTTAGGCCGGCGGGAGTGAAACGGTTTTCACCCTTGCAGGGGCAGATGCAGATTCTAGGGTTCGATCCCCATACCTTACCTTACCCGTGTACAATATTGAGTTGACCCCCGAGTGTTTGAACCCACGACCTGTGTTTCGTTAGTTGTTGTTTGTCTGTCGCAGGATTGTAGATGTAGATATTCGATCTGTAGGTCTGTCAGGTAGGGGTTACAACTTTGTAGGGGTCGTAGCTATAGGCATTCTGAAAGGTCAAGGGTCTGTGCTACAGTACCCGAAAGGCCAAGCCCACAGACTTTCGGAAGTTCCGGAAGCAGCATCAAGTTGGCAGTGCAAAACCATGCAGTCAGCGGTACCGGTCCAGTCAGTCCTTGTCCAGTCCAACAAGTACCAAGAGGGACTGTGTGCACCAAGGGACTGGGAAAGGGGCAGACCGACGAGTTACAAAAGTATAAATCAAGAGGCAGAGCCCAACCATTCGTTCATTCGCTGCGTAAGCCATGCGGCAACGCTGCTACAGCGTCTTGTGCGAAGGTGGTCTGCAGGTTGCCCGAAGACGAAGTGGGCTTAAGGGAGATCGTAGCCGTAGTCAGTAGTGGTAGTGTGGCCATAGCCGTTGTAGGAGGAAGTTGGACAGTGTATGTGTGTGGTGGTATTCAGGGTGATCCAGAGTGAGCGTGTGTGAACAGTGGGGTTGGACTCAATGACGAAGGTTGGGATGTTCAGGTGCTGATGCGCCATTGCCTGTTGAAGAGAACTTGCATCTGAACTGTGTTCTTGATTTCCATATCTCTAAGCTTTGAGTGGGCGCCCTGCGCCAGTGTGAGTCTCCATCTGTTTGCATGTGTGCGAAGTGGAAAGAAAGTGAGTCTGATTGCAATAATTACATTAAAACGAATCGATCGGGTCGATAGGAAGATATATCGAATATGAAATGATACATGGAAAAATCCAAATCATCATTTGATACATCCAATAACACAAGATCAAAATAAAACCCGACCATCTGGGGTCAAACTCCATAAATAAAAGATCATAGAACCGTCAACGAGGAGTTGGCTTTTGATAAAAACCTCGATGCAACAGACAAGGTAGTTAGACTACCTCAATTTTGACTTAATGAGATGCACATCCTAAGTCATTCATTCTCGCCTACCGCCGAACTAAGACTAGACACACTCACATTCATCTCCATGCGCTTCTAATCTTCTTGGATGATATGATGCAGATGCACATCCTACGTCATTCATTCTCGCCTACCGCCAAACTAAGACTAGACACACTCAACATTAATCTCCATGCACTTCTAATCTTCTTGGATGATATGCTGCTTTGCGGATGATTCTTGATTAGGTACATTACTTGAAGTGTTTCACGTCTTAACTCTTTAGGAAGTGGTTTGGACTCCTCCTCCCCGCCCGAGCACAAGACTCAGATCTTAGAAGTCGGGCCGTCTCCACCGAATCGGTATAGAACCCCTCCGTAGAACGGTCCACTCTGGGTCGATAATAGGGTTGACTCCTAAAGCAATGAACCCCTGCCGCAGATGCTTCCTAGAGACAAAACGTATCTACACAAGTAGTTTTCAGTTGTTCTTATTTCTCCTAAGTTCAGGGTATAGCTTGGACGACAAGAATCAGAAGGAGATAGAGAAAAAAAATTGTTTGAACAAATACACGTAGATAAGGTCATTCGGGATAGAAAGGGTCAATCCTCGAAAAAAGGCTAAGTCCATTGGACCTTGTCTTTTTTATTTCAATCGAATTCGTTTTACGGTGCACACAAAATTAAAGATCTTCAAAGCAAGGAATCTCTTTTGACATGCAGGCAGGTGAGAAGTAAAAGGAAACAACCATTTTCCTCTTTCCTCAGTATGCATAACCAATCTCCTTTGCAAGTATCCTTCTACCTACCTGCATAGAACGCAAAAAAAAAACAAATTCAAAAGAAACCAGTACAATTTCATACTCAAGTCACACCTTTCCACTCACATGCACGACTCACACAACTTTCCTCCGCCTTTTCTTTCGAATATTCAAAACAAGCAGGGTCAAGAAAAGTGTGGGCTCACACAAATATGAAGGGAAATTGACCTTGAGTGAAATTTGGATCGGCTCACTCAAGAAAGCTGAGTAATATCCCAATCAAAAGAAAATGACTGTCGCATGACTCCACGAGTTGCGGCCTTTCCACAAAAGTTGGTCCACGTTCTCTCTTAAGTACTAAAATGAGCAGAGATCGAGCCCCCCAAAAAAACTCATGTGAGATAGCCCCACAAGAGGGTGTTCCCAACAATGAGTTTTCACGTGTTCCCAGTGTCCCAAATTGATCCCTGCTTTGACCAGTCCCAACGTCTCGGGTTGTCTCAACACAGTTCCAACTGCACTTTAACCACCAAGGATACTCCCCACCCAACCGCAAGCCCACACCGCCTCCAGTCACCATGTCCAATCACAATAGTCATACCAACATGCCCGTCCCGATCTCAAAATTAATCCCACCTGGTCCCAAAATGGGCCTAGGTGGTCCCACGTTACCGCCGCAGCACCTGATGGTCCCAAACTCAAAACCTGCTCGCTCTGCATGCCGCAAAAGAAAAAGGTGGCCCTGGCTGAAAACCGCATGTGCTGCAAGCCCCAATGACTACTGGCGTGTGGACTCACTCTGCACTCTGCTCATGCTACTGATCCATGCACTACTGCGCGGTCCTAAAATGGACCAGCAATGTTCGTGCCACACCTAGGTCACATTGGTTCACTCAAAAGGCCGTTGTCAAACTTGCAACGCTCCTCGAAAAAAAAAGAAAAACCAGCACTGTATAGTACCGTTGTGATCGTCACTCCTAAAAAAAAAATTGTTGCCATCATGCTGCCGAATAGGCAGTACCTCCCCTTAAATCGTTGTAGTTGATGTGCCGTCATTCGAATAGCACCTCCCCTCACACACGCCAATGTTGACATCTATGCTAATACAACGCAGTAAATCAAGTGACACCCTCTTTGAAAAATGGTAAGGGCGCGCTGAAAATTTATGCGGCATGGTCGCCGCACCACCACACAAACGACACTTCTCCTCACGTCAAAAAAATTCTCGCACGGCGACCAACACCTCCCCACACTCACGCGAGAGATGACGTCAGCGCCGCATGGTAAAGCCGACAACATATCCCCTTAAAACGATAGAGATCGTCTTGTCGGCACTTCGGCAACACAAACCACTAATATTGGTGCTGCTTGTTGCATCGTCAGGACTCTAACGCAGACCGTTGGCCACAACACCAGCACAGGGGTGGGGCAGTGAGCTCTTAGCCTTTGGCTATAGGTGTCGTGGCCTGTCCTCTTCCAGCAGCGTCTCCCCTCATTCTGCAAACCTCCACTCTCCTCTCCAACAACACTTCCTCTCCTTCCTCCAACAAAACCTCCACTGGCAGCACCACTTGTCACAATGTGATGGAGCTCATTTGAACTTGAAGTGCAAGTGAGAAGCATCACAACCTCAACAACTGTGAGGCAAGTGTGGGTGTTGCTGGCTTTTATAGCCAGCTGAAGACTGCCCAACACTTCTTCCCCCAAGGAGAAAACGTAACTCACCTAGGGCCCTTGATCTGGCCAAGATCAAGGGTTCAGTGCGGCTGCAGCCCAACCACACATTTAGGGAGGCATTTACTTTCAATTGCCTCCTTTTTATTTTTAATTTTCCCCTATACCCATCACTTTTCCCAGTTCAGGTACGTGGAAGGAGTGGCTGTACTCAACCGCTTTTCAAAAGGCCCTTCAGATACAGGCGCAGTCTGAGTGGTCACACTCAGACCAAGTGGCCCGAATTTGAGGTGTGACCGCGGCCACATTCGTGGCCGTTGCGCCTTCCTTTCCCCTTTTTTCCCCTTTTTTTTTTTTTTTTTTCTCCCTTACCCCTCATTTTCCTTGTGGGGAGGCTGTTTGTTGTTTTGAGACGAACGACCAGCTCCACACCCCAAGTCATTTCACAGAGTCGACCTAGAGTCGAGCTCTAAAGGGTCTTCTTTCCCCCCCTTTCCTCACGTGCGCCTGTACCTAGGTGCAACTGACGCCAGGTTCGGGCGCCCATCTGCAGCCCGTTTAGCAGATCGAACAAGCGCAGGTGAACTCAAACAACGGAGGAGGGTGGGGACAATGTGGTAGTGTAGATTTCCATGTTCTAGTGGTAGATTCATTCGATTTTGCTCATCCTACCCATGCATACACACCACGCGACTGTCGGTGTGTCATTTTTGCGCAAGCCATGTTAACCTACGGTGAGGCTGATCTCAGCCGCGCGATCTCGATGATCGCATGACCGAAATTGGCCACACCATATTGTTCCGAGACCGGCGACTCCAACAAAAGAAGCTAGCCGAATTTTAAGGTATCTCGGGTTTGATGTTTGCATCAGCGGCATGCGAGCCTGAAGTCTTACCTATTGGGCTAACTCCTTCTACGGGAGCTTGCCCTCGCTACCGCTCCTGCCCACAACCCAGTAGGGTTTTGTCGGCTCGAGCCGTGGGCAACAGGTTGTGTGCGCAACTTATCTGGGTTAGCAACCCTCACCATCTCGCCGTTGGCTCCTGCTTGGCCGCGGTCGCGCGCCTGACGTGATTGCTATTACCAACCATCCAGACCCTGAATTGCGTTGCTTAACAACCGTGCGCCCTTAAAAAGGTAGGTTAAAACTTACTGTTCCATCAATTGCGCGTCCTTACGGTCTCACCGAACACGATAGGCGGGACCGGTTACACCGTTGGTCATCACCTCCCATTTTCGGATGTCAACAAGCATCCAAATTTCAAAAACATTTTAGCCTCTTGGTCATAGGTTAGGTTTAGGTATACCTTCGACAGATAATCCAATCTCATCAAGTCGAGAGGCCCGGGTGACTGAACCGAAGTCGAACATTGTTCGACATTCAAAATTACCGGGCTTATTAGGACTTCTGCCCCGACATCGCCACATGCTTCGATGTTTTATTCACCACACACTTCTCACATTGTGCTTCCAAACTACTTTTGTCACCACCTTTTCTTCATTACCTGCGCCTGTCACATATGTCGCATCATCTTCTTTATTACCTGCATTTGTCGCACCTGTGTCCTCATCCTTGTCGTTTGTGACCACGCCTGCCCCTTTTTGGTTCACAACTTTTTCCCCATCGACCTTGGTTGGTTCTACGTTTGATTCCTCGGGCGCAACTGGACCAGGGGCTGCTGTGCCGCCTTTTGTCTCGGTGTGTTCCTCCATGGCATTCGTTGCCCTGCCTACATTGGCACCTGCCGAGTCCCCTCTTCGGATCTCACCAGTGATTGGCCCCCGTGTCTTTGCTTGAACCACTTCACCATCCGTGGCTTCACCACCCTCGTCCTCACCGCCCTTATTTCCCCTGGATTTGTCTCAGTTTGTTACCCGGTTTCCTACTGCTCCACCATCCCCGTCTTCACCGCTCCTACCTCCCTTGGTTTTGTCTCCATCCGTTACACCTCTTCCTGATCCACAAACCACTCCGTCCACACCAACAACTTTATCCACACAAATTGCTTCGTCTACACAAACTTCGTAATCCTATTTTTCGTCGGTCTAATCTGCCCCTGTGGAACGCCTACTTCGCCGTCTTGAATGTCGGCCTTGGCTTACTCCCCAGCCTCAGCTTACTCCCCTTTCCTCCATCTCTGTTCTTGGACAAAGACGAACGTGTTCATTCTCCCCATCACAACCCTCCCCAACATCCAGTCCCCTTCTTTTGCCGCCCCGAGCATCCGTGCCACAAGCACGATGTTCTTCGACTGCAGACCTTTCTAGAGTGCGACAAACACAAAGCAGGAGGGATGATGGTGAGGGACTATCTGAGGATGAAGTTGGCAAGGGGACTATTGGGTATTTTATTTAAAATCCGCTCGAGTGCCCTCCACCGAATATGTGTGGCCTCGCTGCTACTAACATTTGCCCTATTTGGGTAGGCCGAGGCATTTTCTTTCCCCTCGGTGAATTCTTAGCCTTGGATCTGGCTGGGATCCAAGGCCAACATAAATACGGGCTACCCCCAAGTGGTCCTTGCTTCAGATTAGAGCCCCAAGGCTCACTTTTGCAATTTTTGGTGCATCTAGCCCTCATTTTCGACCAAATGCACTGTTCTGTCTATTTGCGTCTTTTGTTTCTTTCCATTTTGGGCTACCAACTCATTTCGGAGTTGACCGTTTGAGTTGGCCCCACAAAAAACGACCATAGCACCTCCTCCATGTATCTGAAGCTATTTGTAAACCAATAGAATCCTAAGATTCCTAAAAGTGAAAAAAAATCTCCTATGCGATTAGTTATAAAAACTTTTTGACATGCACTAGCAGCATTAGGTATAGTAAACCGAAAACCTATTAATAACACATACCTACTAGTTTCCAACAAATATATATTTGAAATAACAGATGACTGGCCAATTTCGTAATCCACAATCATCAGAAAGTACAATGTTGTCCAATTGCGAAAAGAAATGAATGAACTTGAGCCCAATGCCGTCCAATTGCAAAAGAAATGAAAGAACTTGAGAGGAGAGAGAGGGAAAGAAGAAGAAGAATTAAGAAAGAAGAAAGAGATGATGTACTCCAGCATAGACCAAAGACAAAGCTCTTCTTCTTCGCTCAACAACCTCCTTCTCTGTATCTCCTCCTCTCTTATTCAAACAATAAATAAACAATAATAATGTTGAACAACTGAACCAGAATCAATGTCCGAATCCCACTTCTACTGCAGGCACAAGATGAGGTCCACCATAGCCATGGCAGTCCTTCTTCTTCCTCCACATACAGGCCGAGGAGATGGCGGACTACTGAGGCTTCAACCTCCTGTACAAAGACAACCCAAAGCAGCTATACCGCTGCCCTACTTCAAGATCATCACCCAGCAGCTATGTCGCTGCCCACTCAACCGCCATGCCTGACTCTGTCCGAGCTTCCTTGATGCGGCACTACCCGCACTGGGGCCTTCCTGATGCAGCGCCTAGCAAGGAGATGAAGATGGTGTCTACTATAGCCGGTAAGTACCTCGCCACTCTCCTCCTTGGTCCCCTTCTCCCTCCTCCTACCGGTAGAGCTCCACCATAGCCAAGGTGGAAGCTCCCGACTTCTTCCTCCCAGCAGCGCTGTAGT
>BFEA01000006.1:4930356-4975087 GCA_003427395.1 Chara braunii | reverse complement strand
AACGATCTCTGGCTTGGGGTGGCGATGTTCCAAGATCTGTTTCTCTTCATGGAGCAGGGTGTTGTTGCCCAGATGTGTGATCTGGCTTGTTTCGATCGCTGTCTCTTATACACATCTAGATGTGTATAAGAGACAGTTTCAAGGCCCATACTGCTTTATTTTTACAAGGCCTGAGGCCTATATCGGGTAAAGGCCCTTTTACATGCCTCTAAGTTACTTCCCTGCATTACAAACAATCAGTTTCCTTCCCGACGTTCCATGATACCGTTGGATATGGATGGAAAGTATGATATCGATCAAATAGTCGCTGAAGATACCTTTCGAACTGGTTGTCGAGGAAGGCCTCAAAGACAATATAAGGCCAGGTTCGCTTATCAGGAACCTAGCGAGGATCGGTGGTTCCCTAGGGAGGAACTGATACAAACAGCCCCTCACATTGTATCCTTCTACGAGAGGGCTAGATCTGGATTGAACATATACGAGAGGCCAGGTAAAAGTGAGATTTTTCTCGGAGGAGGTCGATATTAGGCCGGTGGGAGTGAAAGGATTCACGCTACAGACACCCAGTCCAGGTCCCAAGGTCCTGATGAGTCCTAAGTCCTAGAGCCGTTCTGTAGGGTAGGCCGTAGGACGCTAACATCGAAGTGTCGTAGGTCTGTAGTTGTCGGTACTGAAGCGTCGTAGGTCGGCAGGGGTCTGCCCGGTACCCGACAAGAAAAGTCCAGAAGCATCCAAGTCCAGTCTGACAGTCCCCAAGTCCAAAATTGCAGCAAGTCCCAGGAACGTTCGAAAGGTACCGAACCGACAAAATGTTTGCAGCAGACAGGCCGCGACTGAATGGTACCGGTATGAAGCAGGCCAAGCCCAACCAAGCCAAGCGAAGACAAGCCCTATATTTGGCTGCTACAGTGCAGCGACTTGTTACTTGTTCAGTTGCGAGATGCGGAAGCGCTGCTGTTGCTTGTGCGTTACAGCAACTCGGGCACTGAGCGCCTGAAGAGGAAGTGGGTGCCTGACAGATAGTCGACAGAGGTTAGACATAGAGGAGGAGGATGCCGGCCATATCCGCCAAGGTGTAAGATACCTGAGTGGGCGTATCCAGGGTAATGATCTAGGGTTGGGGGAGAGAGAGAGAGAGAGAGTGAGGCAGAGCAGACCAAGTAAGCTGTCTCTTATACACATCTAGATGTGTATAAGAGACAGGCGTTACTCCAGCCAGCGCTCCAGCAGCGTGACGCCCAACTCGCACACTGAAGAATGAGGGCGGGCTCTTTGCCCTACCTCTTGATATAGCGGCCTACTTGCCTCTTGGGTGGTGACATGCATCGTACTCCCACACACAATGAACAATAGTCTGACAATAGACAAAGATAGAGAAGATGAGGACCGAGTTTCACAGTTTATATTATCAGAANGAGAGAGAGAGAGAGAGAGAGAGAGAGAGAGAGAGAGAGAGAGAGAGAGAGAGAGAGAGAGAGAGAGAGAGAGAGAGAGAGAGAGAGGGAAGCCGAAGCCACTACTTTGTTGAGACTCGCTGTGTGTATGTGTGTGCGGCAGAGCCGCTGGTGACAAACACTCTTGCATATTGGCAATAATATTGGTGACGACATCTTCGAGTGTGGATTGTATCTCGTTTTGGCTTCTCATGTGTGAACTCTCATGCGGATGTTTGCTGGTGTATGCAAGTTGAACTTGACGGGTACTCGGTTCATTTCAGCTTTCTGACGGTATTCCCCGAGCCAGGGGATGGGGCTCGCTGCGTTTGGCGAGATCTCCATTCGCATGTGGGAATCTGTTGAGGTATCCGTGTCTGATCCGGGGGGGGGGGGGGGGGCCTGTAGGRGGTTGTTCACAGCTGGTGATTTTCCCGGTTGCTATTCTTTCTTCCCCTGCTCTGTCCTCTTGGTTCTCTTTGGGGGCAGGGGCGACATTCCGTTTGAGAGTGGAAACGATCTCTGGCTTGGGGTGGCGATGTTCCAAGATCTGTTTCTCTTCATGGAGCAGGGTGTTGTTGCCCAGATGTGTGATCTGGCTTGTTTCGACAGTCTGGATCCTGATTGTCTCCATGTCCCACAACAGATCCTTGTGCTTCTTCTCTTCTCTGATTGCGCCTGGGTCGATGCCCGGGTCTGTGTGAATTTTCCCTGGTATTCCCGTTACCTTTTTGGCTCCCACTGTATGCCATCTGCTGTTTGAAGGAGGGAACACATCGGGTTGCTTTGTTGTTGGGTTGGAGTTGTTGTACGTCCATATCCATTTCGGATCCGGGATGGTGTCGTCGAAGACCCACCCTTCGTAGTGTTGGTCGTTGATGAACCAGATGCCCTTTACTTCTTCCACTTCCACCATCATGGTCTGTTTCAACTTTTTTTCTTTTGAATGTTCAGGGGACCGTGGGCAGGATGGGTCAGTGCCCAGGTGACCTCTTTCACTACACCTATAACAGATGGGGCCGTCTTTTGTTGAAACTGTGACTATGGAGGCTTCGTCACCAATTCAGAATTCCCATTCTTCCGGGAATTCGGGGTTCGTCTCAGAGTTCACTTCCAAAACTGGAGTGATGAAGTCGCAAGGAGGGGCCAGGAATTCTTCAGCACTTTGTTGTTTGGATACTGGATCTCCAATCGGTCTTTGATCAGTGGATGTGGCATACTGATACCACACGGGCCCCAGTTAGGGCCCGGTTCTGTAGTAGGCACGGCTTAGGCCTAGGTACCAGGTCACGGCAGTCCCAGATAGGTCCAGGTAGGCCTAGGAATAGTTGGTTCAGTTTAGGGTCCGGTAGGCCTCGTTTAGACCCCACCAGACCCAACGGCTAGTTGGTGAGGCCAGGTACCGGTCCATCGGTAGGACCGGCCGGCGGCGCAGTTTGGGCGCCACTGTTTCAGTTTCGAAATCGGATCTGAACCGTTGGGCCCGATCAACGGCTCAGACCCGAAGGCACTCGGTAGGGCTGAGGCCGACCCAGCACGATATAAGCTGGGTACCAGCCTCAGTCAGGAGAGGTTAGTAGACAGGAGGTTAGTCTACGCGTTAGTCTTCAGGATTAGTGCAGCGTTGCAGCGTTAGCAGCATTAGCGCAGCGCCCCAGCGTTAGCATGAGCAGTGAGGAGAGGAGGAGCCCAGCGGCGAGGAAGAACTAGCGCAGAAGTGGAGCACCGCCAGCCACCGGCCCAGCCCGCAGCTCAACGCCAGCCCTTGCAGCGCCATGGCCACCACTTCAGGTACCAGGGAGAAAAGCCTTGCCTTTTCTCCGTCTTCTCCCTCTCTCTCTCTCTCTCTCTCTCCTCCTACCCTCCAGGTCTAAGTCTCTACTCTACTGGACCTCTCCGAGTACGAAGGATGGTGACGAGTTCTGATGACAGTTGAGATAGTAACATTGAGACATTGGTTGAGTACTACTTCTGGGATCTGACTTCATCTACTTCTAGGGATGTATCTTGATTTTGGGAGATCGACATCTGGGACACTGTGAGACTTTGTATTCACAACATTTTGGATTTGCGTTACTTATGACTTTCGAGATACCATATCTGGATCCAGGGTGCTGACGTCAGCTTTCCTCTCCTCCTCCTTTTGGTCTCCCCTCTCCCCCCATTCGTCCGTGTATGATCTTAGACCCTGGCCTTCTCTTCTGTGTCCAAGGCAGGGCTTTCACACCACGGATGCATGTTGAGAGTGTTTCGTTGCAGTCTGAGTCAGGTCAGAGTCAGTCCATGTGCATCAAGTCTTCTGCTGTATCTGTATTTGTATTAACTCTGTATTATCTGGTCGGTTCTGGGAATCTGCGCCATACTTATGACTGTGTTTCACGAGTATGCAACAATTTGGTATCGGAGCAGACCAGCATTGGACTGACTCATGTTTGATTGATTGATTGATTGATTGATTGATTGATTGATTGATTGATTGATATCTAAACCTGTACTTTTCTCCCTACTGCGTGCAATTAGGAAATTGCTAATCACGATTAACCTAATTAATTGCGAATTAGGGTTAGCCCTAACCTAATCTAACGACCTAGGCTTAAGTGCTAATTAAGGTTAGCCCTAACCTAATCTAACAACCTATCAAGCCTATGGGAAGTAAGTGCCAGCCAGGCACCGCGCCAATTAAGGCAAATCGGGCCTGAGCACGGCCACATTCGAACTGCAATTTCAGGGGACTTACACTTTTTGCGAATTGCATCTTTAAGGCGACTAAAGGTTGAATCTTTACAGCAAATTGTGTCTCTTCCTATTACCATTGATCTTCTACTTACTTCATGACCTCGTAATGATGCTAAATTCTCCCGATTAAATTTCATGAAATTATTTATGTAATGACCCTCCAAAAACACAGACTGAGAACACTGCTGATTTCTGGGATTTGCCGCTGGAATGAATGCCTTGCTGAGATTCCCGCATTCTGCTCTGGTTTCCATGTCTGTGTGTGTGTGCGTGCCTACTGGTTTGCATGCCTGTCTGAGTGCTTGTCGGCTGAGTGTGTGTGTGACCCGCAAGGGTACTTGTTGGTTGAAAGGCCCCTCAGGGCCGGTACTTACCTGTGGCCGTGACTTTGAGGGTTGCAGCGGGGAAAAACACTTAGCGGGGGTAGACCCGCGACACTTAGAGCAGCGGGGGAAAACACTCAAGTAGCAGGTAGGCCGATACCACTCAAGTAGCAGGTAGGCCGAGCTGAAGAAGACAAAAAATTGGCATTTTTAGAGGCCCAGTAGCAGTATGTTAGAGGTAGGCCGGTACCAGTCCAAGTAGCCCGGGTCTAGGGCCTCTCCGGACGACAGCAGAGCCTGCAATGATGTTTCCCTCCGAAAGGGAGGAGGTACCGGTTGCTGGGAGGCCGCTCGGCCTAGAAAGTCACTGCCCAAGAGGCCAGTAGGCCGCTATAGTAGCTCCTCCTCATTTGCGGTATGCAAGGATTGGCGAGATGCTGCTGAGCCAAGCGCTGGACTGGTACAGCGCTGCCATGAGGTGAAGGGCAGCTGGGCGCGCAGCCTGGCTATGGCGAGCAGCCCAGCTCGAGGAGGAGGAAGAAGGGGGCGAAGGAGGAGAGTCACCTACCTGGCTATGGTGGACACCATCTTCATCACCTTGTTGGGCGCTGCATCTGGAAGGCCCCAGTTGGGGTAGTGCCGCACCAAGGAAGCTCGAGGCAGAGTCAGGCATGGGAAGCGGCGGCGTAGCTGCTTTGGGTTGTCCTTTGGACAGGAGTGCAGCGCCATAGCTGCTTGTGTTGTCCTGTGCACAGAGAGGGGCAGAGCCCTCAGTTGTCTGCCGTAGCCTAGGCCTGTGAGAAGTGGAAGAAGGGGGGGAAGCCATAACCATGGTGGAGCTGTTATGGTTGTTGTTGTGTCAGCAGTAAGAGGGAACTTCAGATATTGATTCTTGTTCATCCACTCATTGTTATTATTATTATTGGGAAGAAGAATAAGATTGGAGAGGTTAAGGAGGAGGAGGAAGGTGGAGAGAGAAGGGGGGATTTGTCATTGGTCTTGCTGGTGTACTTCTTCTTCTTCTTCTTCTTCTTTCCCTCTTCTCTGGTCTTTATCTCTTTGCAAGTGCTTTCATTTCTTTCGCAATTGGGTGGCATTGTCTTTCATTATGAATTTGCACTTTGGGAATGATCAGGATCCAAATGTTTAATTTTGCTTAAACTTTACTCATTTTAGTATTTTTTAATTAAATATTTAACTCTTGCCAATTAATTTTTGCAAATTTAAATATTCTTTAATTAAATATTTAATTTCTGCCAAAATTAAAGTTTTACTTAATTAATTCGTATTTTTTGATTAAAATTTATTTAATTAAATAATTAAATATTTAATATTTAATTTTTGAAAATTGGATTTTTTTTTCGTGGGGGGGAAATTTTCTTGATTAGTGTCTCGTTCGAGGTTAGGGACAGGAAGGGACTGTCTGTGCATTGCGTGCCTCCCTCCCTGCTTCCCACCCCTACCTTCTCTCTCCTCCTCTCGGTACTGCGAACTTCAGTCCCTGGCCATGTGAGCAACGTGCCACCTCAGCGTCCCTCGACAACACATTGCCAAATCGTCAGCGTGCCACCTCAGCAGTGACACGTCAGCAGCAACGAAGCCAGGACCACTAAATGCGCCACAATCAACGACTTGCAGAGTGCAGATCCAAGGAAACCAAGCCCCAACAGGGACCAACGACACCTCGGATCCCGCACAAAAGATGCACTGTCATGACCGCCACCACTGACGCAAATTCACAAGCCAGCTCCGCGAGTGCCAGTTCAGCAGGCAGATGAAATGCGACTAGCGTTTCTTGAACGTCTCCAGCTATACTCGGAGACTACTGCAGCTGAACTTCGCAAATGGGAACAGGAAGAAGCCGCCCGCCAGCAGGCGATCCAACGACAACTGGCAGAGGCCGAGGCAGCACGTCAGCAGGCCGCAGCAGAAGCTGCAGCAGCTGCATGGTTACAACAGCAGCAGACGAAGGCAAGTCAGAATCAAGTTCGTTACCAAGCTACAATGGAGCTCGCCCACGAAGAAGCCACGTACCGGAGGGTACTTCAACAACAACACTTTCAAGCGAACAAAGGAAGGAGGAAGAAAGAAGCAAGGAGGCAATAGCGGTACTGACGAAAAACCTGCTATACACGTGGAATTGGCAACAGCGCGACCTGCTGGCCATGCAACAGATCTTCATCCGGTACGAAACAACTTTTCAAACACTGGAATAGAAGATCGCCAACTTGTGGACCGCGAACAGCGACCAGCAGGCCATCAACGACCAGTTGCAAACCACTGTCAGCATAGGGTTGGCACGACTGTCTGCAGTTGAGTCGACGAGCAGTGTAGTGGCAGAGTGCAGCCCAACTTTGGCCGCCCAAGCCAAGCAACTCGAGGAGCGGATCAACCACGTGGTAGCATCCCTTGGCGACATCAGCCAGTTTGTTGGAGCATCGATAGTCAACAATCAGCTGCAGACGCTCAGCGGCTGTATTCAACAACGAACGACCGTCGTCGTCAAGGAATGGAAGATGTCGAACTTCAAAATTGAGAAGTTCGACGACTACCACAAGACTGATCCGTTGCAATGGTGGATGGCATTCAACACAGAGGCGGATGTACACCACACGCCACCACTACGGCGGCTTGAGGCACTCTACCTCCAACTCATTAGAGGGGCGCAAGCTTTCATGACTCACATGGCCTCCGAATTCGAGAAGAAGTGGAAGACTGGTTCATGGTCAACAACGACAAACGTTACGCCTTGAACAAGATCTGATGCATCTTTCAAGGTCAGCAACCATCACGAGAATGGCTGACGGAGTGGCAAAGACTCGTCACCACCTTGGAGTTGAACCTGCCAGGATGTCTTCCAAGCTCCCACCGAAGTAGTACCAGATTGACCCATACGCCACAGGATCACTCTCGAGGACGACACTGTATTTCTGTGCGGATGCATCTACCGAATGAGCAAAGAGGAGCTCCAAGTGCTTCGGGCACAACTAGATGACCTCTTGACCAAGGGCTGGATTCGCCCTAGCTGTTCGCCATACGGTGCCCCCGTTCTCTTTGTTCGGAAGAAGAACAAGGACCTTCGTTTGTGTATCGACTGTCGCGAATGAGCGAAGAGGAACTTCAAGTGCTTCGGGCACAACTAGATGACCTTTTGACCAAGGGTTGGATTCGCCCTAGCTGTTCGCCATACGGTGCCCCTGTTCTCTTCGTCCAGAAGAAGAACAAGGACCTTCGTTTGTGTATCGATTGTCGGAAACTTAACGTGCAAACGATCGAGAACGCCGGCCCTCTCTCGCGAATCGATGATCTTCTCGAGCGACTAGGCGGAGCCAAGTACTTCTCGAAGTTTGACCTCAAGTTCGGATATCACCAGATTGAGATCCAGCCAAGAGATCGGTACAAAACCTCATTCAAGACGCGGTATGGGCACTTTGAGTGGATCGTCATGCCTTTCGGTCTCACCAATGCCCCGACTACTTTCCAAGCGGCTACGACAACGGAATTTCGCTGTCGAGCGCATCGGCTCCCGCCTTTTTGCAAAGCGCGGGAGCCCTCCCGGCCATGTCACGCAGGAGTTTAACACAATCAAAACCAAGAGACAACTCGGGAATGACGCCTAACTAATCCCGCGAGCCGCCGAGACGGTCGTGGTTGCGTCGTCCCTTCGCTGCTCTAGCCGGGTGCGCCGGTTGTACATTCCACGGTCCCCTACGACAGGATAGGTTCCTGCGGGGCATAAGCTTGCCTTCCCTAAGGGGCTGTCACCACCCCTGTCCGTTCCTTAGGGCGTTGATCTCCTAAGTACGAAGCAGACGCCGGTCGATTAGGACGGTGTCAACCAAGCGTGAAACCCAACTCGATCCTAGTCCCTTAGACACACAGTCAAACAAAATCTATAACAACTATCCGTAATTACAAAAAAAAGAGTTGACCGCAACCGATAAGAATGTACATCAGATCCAAAGTAATAACTGGGAGAATCCAAATCATCATTTGATACATTCAACAACATAAGATAAAAAACAATCCGACCGCCTCAGGTCGAATATCACAAAACAATCATACAACCGCCAACGAGGAGTTTGCTACCAACAATAAGGTTAATGCAGCCGACGAAGTAATCGGTCGCCTTAATTTTGACTTGCGATGCGCTGCCAAAATCATTCATTTCAGCCTACCGCCGACCTAAGATTAAACACGCACACATCCATCTCCATACATTCCCAATCTTTTTAGATGACAGTCTGCTTTACGAACGATTTTTGACAAGGGGAATTGCTTGAAATATGGCATGCCTCTCCCTCTATGAAGTGGTTTGGGGTATTCCTCGTCCTCGTCCTCGTCCGAGCACAAGACTTGGAACTCAGAAGTCGGGCCGTCTGCATCGAATCGGCGAAGTATTCCCACGTAGAACGGTCCACTCCGGGTCGATAACAGGGCCGACTCCTAAAGCAATGAACACCCGCCCCAAATGCTTCCTGAAGATAGAGGATGTGTCCACTACAAATAACTATCATATATTCTCAATTCTCCTAAGTTAAGGGTAACTTGGACGAAAAGAATCAAAAGGAGATAGAAAATGAAAATCATTTGGACAGGTATAGACAAATGAGGTCATTCGGGACAAAAAGGGTCATTCCTTGGGAGAAGACTAAGTCCGTTTGACGTTATTTGCTTTATTCCAATCAAATTCATTTTATGACACTCATTGAATTAATCTTTTCCAAACTGACAATTTTCACTTTCACAAGTAAGCAGGTGGAAGCGAAAAGAGGATAATCCTTTTCTTTATCTCAAACATGCATAATCAATCTCCTTTGCAAGCATCCTTATACCTACCTGCAGAACACGCAAAGACAACAAGTTCAAGAGAACACCAATGCAATCCCATACTCAAGTCAGACCTCACCATTCACATGCATGACTCACACAACTTTCCTCTACCTATTCTCTCGAATATTCAAAACGAACAGGGTCAAGCAAAGTGTCGGTTCACATAGGTGTGAGAGGAAATCTGAGTCGATCAACTGACCTTGAATGAAAAGTTTGAATCGGCTCAGTCAAGAAAGCCGAATAATATTTCAATCAAAATAAAATGACCGTTGTAAAAAATATGTGGCTCACAACTCCACAAGTCGTGGCCCTTCTCCTGAGTCACGGTCTGCATCCTCTACCAAGTATCCGAATGAGCAAGAGCCGGGTCCATTGAGAAAACTCGAGTGGAATAACCCTCCAGGAGGGTGCTCCAAAGAATAAATCCAACGTCTTCTCAACGACCCGGACAGTGTCAAGGCACCCACGATTGCAGTTCAAACGGCACCACATCCTCTAAGGACAGTCCTAGTCAACCGCATGTCCACGCCACCTCCAGTCACCATGTACGCTCACAATAGCCACACCAACATGCCGGTCCTGATCACAATAACCAGTCCCACCTAGTCCCAAAATGGTCCCAGATGGTCTCAATGTCGTCCCACACCATCTCCCGCAACACCAGTTGGTCCAAAACTCAACCGCTCGCTTCGCACTCCACAAGAAAAGTAAAGGTGGTTCTGGCTGAAAACCACTTGTGCCGCGACTCCAATAGCCATTGCCCCGAGCACTCACTCTGTGCCATCTTCACGCCGTCGGTCCACTCACCGCTACCGCACAGACCCAATCGTGCACGAACGCTAGCCCAACCTCTAGGCCATACTGAAATCCACCATAGCTGCTGCGCACCACAAAAATAATGGCGGACCATTGCTTGCTGCGCTGTTAAAATTGGTACCATGGCTGCCCCTCAATACCGCCGCCAGATCACACACAAAAAACTGCCTCCACTGTGACGCAAAAGACCCGCAACATTTTTCCTCACAATAGTGCTGCCGACGTACCGCAAACCGGACAACATAACCTCAATGAAAATGTTGCTGCGGCCGCCAACTTTGGCAGCATGATCGCACCGTATACATTGTCATTGTCGTGCCGCTGATCGAGCAGTACCTCCCCACACATTAAAAAAAACAGCGGTGCCGCGCAACAAATCCGGCAACTTCCCACACATTAAAAAAAAAACAGCGGCACCGCGCAGCAAATCCGGCAGCACCTTCCCTTAGGAAGGTGGTGATGCCACAGCGACAGTTCGACAGCACAACCCCACTAACATAGGTGCCGGTTGCCGCGCCGTCCGGACCCTGACGCAGTTTTACCGCCGTTGCACCAGCCCACACACACAACACATGCACAAGGGTGGGGCAAAAAGCTCCTAGCCCTTAGCTATGGCTGCCTCCCTTCTCCTCCTCCAACTCCCTGCAGACCTCCACTCCACCAGCAGCACCTCCACCGGTAGCACCACCCTTCTCCAGCAGCATGCAGCAGCCAGCCAGCATTCACTCAAGTGAATGCCCGAGCAACACTGCCACAAGTGTGAGGCTGCTGGGTGGAGTGCTGGCTTTTATAGCCAGCTGATGGCATGTGGCCAGCTGCTTTGCCCACAACTTGACTGCTAGCAAAGAAATGCTGACATCCCAACTTCCAAGCAAAGTTAAGATGCTGACGCTATAGTGATGACTACGCTTTCACTCTACCTTTGGTGTGAATGCCATCTGCAAGTAATCCGGCTACCACTATACAAGTAGGCGATCGACTTAAACAACCAAACACTGGATGCCCTATTAAGGACGAGGACCCACTTTGAAATTCTGTTGGTTGCCTTGTCCTCCCGACCCTCATTGACCCTGCTGGGAAGGGTGGTTCTCGGCTCTAGCTATCCAAGCCTTGCTCGCCTCATCGACCCCATTGGTCCTCGCTTCTTGTGGCGAGGCCAACCACGACAAGAGTGCCAAGTCGCGCTCTGTTCCAACTAGTAACCATGAACCACGCTTCTTGTGGGGAGGCCAACCAGGACATGAGTTCCAAGCCGCGCTCTGTTCCAACTATTAACCATGAACCACGCTTCTTCTGGCTCAGTTCTCCATGCACGAGTGGCCCCTAAAACGATCACTAGAGGGGTATGCTATGAGAGTTCCCCCCGTAACTGCTGGATGGAGTGGAGAGTGATGAGAGGAGTGGGGAGTGGGGGTCTCCAGTAAGAGAGGAAGGGAGAGGCTGCCATAGCCACCTTGCTGCATGGTGCCAGCGGGAGGTACTGTTGTTCGCGGCAGGTCTTCAGCAAGCGGTGCAGGGGAGACTGCCTGTTGTGCACGGCAGCGGCAGGTCTTCGGCAAGCGATGCAGGGGAGACTGCCCGTTTTGCACAGCGGCGACAGTGCATTCTAGGTGGTGGCGCGGAAGCGCTGCCCGTTTCGCACGACGGCCGCAGTGCGTTCTAGGCGGTGGCGCGGAAGCGCTGCCCGTTTTGCACGGCGGCAACAACGTATTTTGGGTGCTGCCGCGAAAGCGTTGCCCGTTTTTTTTGCGGCGGTGAAGCATTGACACAGGTGAATTGCCGTCAAAGTGGCGGCATGTTTTTTTTGAGTTAGTGTTGGCGTTATGTTGTCCGCATAGCGCGACGACAACACTTTGACGTTGATGATGGTGTTGCGGAGATGCTAGTGGTGGTTGGTGGCAACATTAACGGCAGTGGTGCGTGAGACTGCCTGTTTTGCTTTGATTGTGAGGGACACTTTGCGGCAGCGTGCTCTGGTATTGACGGCAACGGCGTGGTGGTGCGGTTAGTGTGACGGCGATGCTGAGACGTCGTCAGATTATTGGGAAGTGATTGTGTGTTGAGAAGGTATTGTGGCAGGCGGTCGTCGCAAGGGAGTGGTGTGGAACACTTTGCCGACAACTGGTTGTGAAAGTTATCTGAAGGCGAGAATTTATACGTTTTTCTTGAGTGAGCCGTACATCAATTTCACTCGAGGTCAGTTTGACTCGGACCCCTTCACATCTGTGTGAACCCGCACTTGCTTGACCTGTTCTTTCAACGTTCACTGAAAAGGTAGAGGAAATGTGTGTTTGCGTGTGTGAATGGAAGTCTGATGTGAATTTGAACTTGCATTGTTTTCTTTTGAACTTGTTGTTTGATTTGATGTGCAAGTAGGTAGTAGGATGCCTGAAAAAGAGGAATCTAACCATGTCAATGGAAATGAATAGAAGGCTGGTTGTCTTCTATTTCTCGCTTGCATGCATGTTGAAGGGATGGGAAACCAGTGGATGACGAAATGGAATATAATCACACAAAGAGAAGAAATCAATTGGACATAAACTTTTTCTTGAGGTTACCCGTTCTTTCCCGAATGACCCTGCATGTCGATGCCTGTCTGTCTGAATGATTTACTCTTCTATGATCTCCTTTCTCGTCTCAGTTACCCTTGACGTCAGGCGACGAGGGATCGTTTTGCCTGCCGTGGCAAACGTTTTTCCCTTTCCTAGGAGGCATATGAGGCGGGGGTTTTTTGCCTTAGGGGCCGGTCCTACTAACGACTCGGAGTGGACCGCTCATGAGGGAGGATACCATGCTGTTGTGGTGGAGCCAACCCGACTTCTGAGATCCGAGGTTCGCTTGGGCGAGGACGAGGGGTACCCCAGACCACCTTCCAGGGAAAGGATTTGCGGTTGAGATCCGAGGTTCGCTTGGAGCAACATGCAGCAGCCAGCCAACATTCACTCAAGTGAATGCCCCAGCACCACTGCCACAAGTGTGAGGCTGCTGGGTGGGAAGCTGGCTTTTATAGCCAGTCGAAGGCATGTGGGCAGCTGCTTTGCCCACTGCCAGGCAAAATTCGTTAGTGGTCCTGGCCCTTGATCTAAATCAATGGCGAGGAGCTCTGAGCCTTGGTTTTCTCTTTGGGGAACCAAGGTCATCAGTTCCTAGGAACACCTGACCGTTTCCCAGGCCAGGTGCCTCTGGAAATGATTGTACTCAGCCATTTCAGGACTGCCTGCTCAATTGAACAGGCACTGTCCCATCAGCCCCTAGAACCTTCTAGGGGCTGCACCTAGTCCACGGCCGCAACGAGTTTTTAATTCTCCTTAGATTTTTTATTTTATTTTTCTTTAACTTTCTTTAGATTTCCCACCTCCTCACGTATTTGCAGGGCCTGCGCCCGTTCGTTTCGATGAACGAGCTGGAGCAGGGTGAGGCTATATCTTCGCCTAAAAAAAAAATCAAAAAAAATCTGAGGAGAATTAAAAACTCGCTGCATTTTATCGAATTGTGCAAAAAACGAGAATGAATCTTCGGCTGAAACATGGCGGAATATGCTGCTATGATTTTTGTCTTTTGTGCATGTCGAGAGTAGTGCAGCTACGCCTTTTTGGTTTTGAAGGGGCTGAAACCCCTGTCACTTCCTATCGCGCCACATTGCACTTCGGTTCCCGTTTTTAGTTCCCCGTTTTTTTTTCTTTTTCCGTTACTATATCTGTTGGCATAAGCCAACGACCGTTTTGATCCATGCACCACAACGGTCCACAAGGGTGCACTCATGATTTGTCGAGATGACGTGGGGTGAGGTCCCACTAGCAACGAGGATTGGATTGAACGCCTGAATCTAAGACCCATTCGCGAAGAAGTGCAGAAATTCGAGACTGAACTGTTTTTCTGCATCTCTGCTTACAACACGTCCAGATTCAGGAACTCAATCCAATCCTCTTTACTAATGGAACCTCACCCCTGGGGCGTGGTCCCACTAATAAAGAGGATTTGATCGAATGCCTGAATCTTGACGAGTTTATGGAGATGCGTAGGAAATCGAGATTGAACTGTTTTTCTGCACCTGTGCTTAAAACACATTCAGATTCAGGAACTCGATCCTGTCCTTTTTGCTAGCAAGACCTCGGCCAAGCAGTCCGTTCGTCAATGAACGATTGCTCGAACGAGAGCAGTAAAAAAAATCTAAAAAGAAATCTAAAAAAAAAAATAAAAAAAAACAAAATGAAAACTTACCTGAAAGAGCCGACGCCCTAAAACGGGCGTCACATCTTCGTGCACCACATGGCGCATCTCTTTAGTTAGATTTTATTATTATTATTATTATTATTATTATTATTTTCGATTTATGTGTATCATCCTTGTGCAGGGGCCATACAGATCCCTGCGCGGCTGATTGCAGCCGCGCGATCCTGATGATCGCGCGACCGAAATCAGCTGTGCCCGATCGTCTGGGCTGCTCCAAAAGGAGCTAGCCCAACGGGGCATTCCGACTTCGATCCCTGCATCCGTCGCATATCAGGCTGGTCTGCTTGAGAGAAGGTTAACAACAGTCATATTTTTCATCACCACTTCGGGACACCCTTCACCACTTCAGGATGCAACCTGCCTAAACAGGTGGTTTTCAGGGTCTTCGGACTTTTCACCACTTCAAGACCATTCAGGTCTGAAAATCCTGAATGGTCCTGAAGTGGTGAAAGCTTCGAAGACCCTGAAAACCACCTGTTTAGGCAGGCTGAATCCTCAAGTGGTGAAGGGTGGTTTTCATGATTTTCGGACCTTTCACCACTTCAGGACCATTCGGGATTTTCAGACTGCCCAAAACTCTCACTTGACCACTTCAGGACACCCTTCACCACTTCAGGATGCAGCATGCCAACAAGTGTTTTTCAGGGTCTTCAGACCTTTCACCACTTCAAAACCATTCAGGATTTTCAGACTGCCCAAAACTCTCACTTCAGAATTTTCATTCCTGAATATTCAGCTACCCGATAAATGCTTGTGGTCTGCTTGTAGGGCTAGCTCCTATCTCTCATAATGATGGGAGCAACCCTTCTATATGAAGGGCTGTGGCACCCAGCAGGCCACCCTCCAGCGGCCTTGCTAGGCCCGCCTGTCCCCGCAGCTGGCTGGTTTGTCGGCGGCCCACAGCCTTAACAAATGCCCCGCTCAGCAGGTCACAACACCATCTGCTCTGGTCCTCGGCGCGAAAGCCCGGAGGACCCCCCCCCCCAAAAAAAACTTCCTATTTTCTCCGCGCCGCAATTCCAATCTCCGTTGCGGCGACCTCTTTTCAACCTACTTAGGCCTTGAATCGTGCGGCTCGTAGCCGCGCGACATTATTTTAGGTAGACTAGGTCTAGCTTTAGTCTTTCTATGGCTGCGCACCATTGCGGCCTTGTCGAGAATCGCGGACGACAAGTCGTACGGCTGACTCCCGCTGTTTCGATGGAAAGCTAATGACGTTATACGTCAACGACGTTAGGTTTTAGGTCTCTTATAGGGTTGGTCTGAATAAACTTTAGCAACGTCAATCTCATCATATTCCTCAAATCCAACGAAACGAGTTGGACAGTGTCTGACCTTGAAAAACTCGGCGAGAAACCCTCACAGGGGTTTCTGTCCTGACACCGCGACCTGCTCGACCGCACTGTACTTATTTACAACCGATCACTGGACGAGCAACTTCGCGCCGTTTTGGAGTGGCTCTGTATCGCCAAGTACAAGGCAAACCGTGACAAGTGCGAGTTTGCCCAACAAGAGTTGGAGTACTTGGGCCATTTCGTTACGCCGCAAGGTATTCGTCCGCTTGCGGACAAAGTACAAGCCATTCAAGATTGGTCGGACCTTGCGTGTACCACCGACGTCCGCTCCTTTCTCAACTTAGCATCATATTACATGCGCTTCGTCAAAGGTTTTCAACGGATCGCTGCACCATTGTCACGACTTCAATCCCCCTCGGTGCCCTTTTAGTTCAACGACGAAGCCCGGCATGCGTTCTATACGCTGAAGACAAATTTGCTCCAAGCTCCCGTCTTAAGCATCTATGACCCGACCTTGCCTACCAACGTGATTACAGACGCTTCCGTCTACGACATTGGCGCGGTTTTGGAATAGCATGACGACACGGACTGGCATCCAGTTTAGTACGTCAACGGAAAAGGTGCCGCCCATCAATTCTCTTGATGATGCGAGTAAGAAGGAACTGCTAGCTTTTGTCACTGTATTTAAGCGTTGGCGTCACTTTCTCCTCGGCCGTCGGCGATTCACGTGGGCAACGGACAATAATCCGTTGACTTACTACAAGACGCAAGACACGGTGAGCAGCACGATCGGTCGCTGGATGTACTTCATTGACCAGTTCGACTTCACCTCCAAACATATTCCGGGCCCCTCGAACAAGGCGGTCGATGCTCTCTCACGATGACCTGATCTTTGCGCCTTGGTGCATTCCACATTCGGCCTCGATGAGGACCTGCAACAACATTTCGTAAACGGCTACAAGTCGGATCCGGGATTCTCCACACTCTATGCGGACTTATCATCGGATCACCCGCCGACAAGCAATTATCGCATTGTCGACGGCTACTTGATTCTCCATACACGAGGCAAGGACTTGTTGTGTGTTCCCCAAATCCGCATCTTGCGCACTTGCCTCCTTGGCGAATACCACGATTCACGGATGGTAGGACACCTTGGCGCCGCACGCTGATGATGTCCGCCCAGTGAAATCGTTGGCGGGGTCGTGCAAGTGTGCGTGCGGCCCCGCCAACGATTTCACTGGCCGAACATCATCAGCGACGTCAACCGGTACATTCAGTCACGTACAATTTGCCACCGGAACAAAGGGCGACATCAACTCCCGTACCTCGAACTGAAACCATTGCCGATTCCTCGGGAACCAGGTCTCACCATTGCTATGGACGCAACCGGTCCTTTCCCTCGCGATCGCCTTGGCCATGATGGTATTCGACCGTTTGAGCAAGTATGCTCGATTTCTTCCATGCAAGTATCACGCGACGACTCCCAAGCTCGCACGACTCTTGCACACCGGCTGGTTTTGCAGCCACGACGTTTCGGAAGACATCGTCAGCGACCGCGACACTCGTTTCATGTCAGCCTTTTGGACGGCACTCATGGTGGAATCTGGCACCAGCATGAAACCGAGTCATCCGAGTTCCGCACAACATCCTCAAACGGATGGGCAAACGGAACGTGCGCACCAGACTGCGCAGATGATGCTCCGCACACTCATCCTCCCGGAGCAGAAGGACTGGGTTGACCGCCTTCCATGCAGGCAACCTTGTTTGTGTCACCTCTGAGGAATTTGCGCTCGAGCAGCACGTCCCGTGCAAGCTCCTCCCTAAGTGGTTTGGGCCATGGAAGGTCACTTCAGCAGCTGGCGACGACCCCGCGGGTCCATCTTTCATAATTGAGATTCCCCCGCATTTGACGGTGCACCCGGTGTTTCATGCTTCGAAGCTGGCGGTCTACACTTTAGCCTCACGAACGGACTTTCTAGGCAGACGGTTCCACGACCCTCCTTCAATGGACGGTCACCAGGAGGTCGACCGTGTCCTTGCCCATCGCAAGCACGGCAACAAGCCAATGCAGTACAAAGTTACATTCAAGGAATGCGATCCCGAAGGCGACAACACCCCTCATCTCCGCACACTATGAAAAACTGCGACTTGCTAAGGAAGCTGCCCAACCCGCCCCGCCCGTACGGACATTGGACAGACAGCTTCGCCCTCGCAGTTAGCTCGGTCTTCAAGGGTGGAAGTGTGTGGCATACTGATACCACACGGGCCCCAGTTAGGGCCCGGTTCTTTAGCGGGCGGTTTAGGCCTAGGTCCAGGTAGGCCTAGGAACCGTCGGTTCAGTTTAGGGTCCGGTAGGCCTCGTTTAGACCCCACCAGACCCAACGTCTAGTTGGTGAGGCCAGGTACTGGTCCATCGGTAGGACCGACCGGCGGCGCAGTTTAGGCACCACTGTTTCAGTTTCGAAATCGGATCTGAACCATTGGGCCCGATCAACGGTCCAGACCTGAAGGCACTTAGTAGGACTGAGGCCGACCCAGCACGACATAAGCTGGGTACCAGCCTCAGTCAGGAGAGGTTAGTAGACAGGAGGTTCTACGGGTTAGTCTTCAGGATTAGCGCAAAAGGTCACACAATTTGCTGCCAGAATCAAACGTTGTAAGCCTCCTGAAGTTTATAAAGCGAAGGGTCTTCGATATCGAAATGAAGCGTTGCAGCGTTAGCAGCATTAGCGCAGCGCCCCAGCATTAGAATGAGCAGCGAGGAGAGAAGGAGCCCAGCGGCGAGGAAGAACTAGCGCAGCAGTGGAGCAGCACCAGCCACCGGCCCAGCCCGCGGCCCAGCGCCAGCCCTTGCAGCGCCATAGCCACCACTTCAGGTACCAGGGAGAAAAGCCTTGCCTTTTCTCCGTCTTCTCCCTCTGTCTCTCTCTCTCTCTCTCTCTCTCTCTCTCTCTCTCCCCTCCTACCCTCCAGGTCTAAGTCTCTACTCTACTGGACCTCTCCGAGTGCGAAGGATGGTGACGAGTTCTGATGACAGTTGAGATAGCAACATTGAGACATTGGTTGAGGACTACTTCTGGGATCCGACTTCATCTACTTCTAGGGATGTATCTTGATATTTGGAGATCGACATCTGGGACACTGTGAGACTTCGTATTCACGACATTTCGGATTTGCGTTACTTATGACTTTCGAGATACTATTTCTGGATCCAGGGTGTTGACGTCAACTTCCCTCTCCTCCTCCTTTTCGTCTCCCCTCTCCCCCCATTCGTCTGTGTATGATCTTAAACCCTGGCATTCTCTTCTGCGTCCGAGGCCAGGGCTTTCACAACACGGTTGCATGTTGAGAGTGTTTCGTTGCAGTCTGAGTCAGGTCAGTCCATGTGTATCAAGTCTTCCGCTGTATATGTATTTGTATTAACTCTGTATTATCTGCTCGGTTCTGGGAATCTGCGCCATACTTATGACTGTGTTTCACGAGTCTGCAACAGTGGATGACCTCTGATGGGATTGGGTGCTGTTGGTGGTGTTGACAAATGTCTGTGGTTTGAATGGGAGGGGGGTGGTATGGGGGGTGGAGGGTCTGATCAGGGGCTGTCGCGTGGAGGATCCTGTATTTCATGGCTGAGTCCTTTTTTTTTTTTTTTTCTCTTGCCTTGTCAGATTATGATGCCGTGTGTGGCTCTCCTATCTTCTGCTTCATATTGGCCATTTTTCTGGGGCGCGTATTCGTGGGGAATTCAGGGTGGCTACAGGTGCTCACAACTGGTCTACGTGGAAAGATGGGTTGCATGCACGGGCATATGCTGGCCTGTCCAGTGCAGGGATTGGGTTCGGTTAGTGTTGGGTGGTGGGGGGGGTGGTGTACCATGGGGTTTGAGGGATTATAGTTGGATTTCGGGGGTGTGTTGGGTGAAAAACACGTTTGGGCACCTGGATGAGGGATAACGGGGCTGGATCGCCAGGGTTTGTAGCACGACGGAGATCGACCAGCTCTCGCTGGTGGAACGTGGTCGGAGGTAGGAAAGAGGGGGGGAGGGGGGGGAGTCAATGAAGCCAACAGGTGGATATGGGTCGGAGCGGTGCTTATGCGCTGGCGAGTGGATGGACATCACAAAAGCGGGAGTGTTAGTAGTGTATGTGTTAGGCGGATGGGAAGAAGGCAGGTGGCAGCGAGGAGGGATGTGATTGGGGAGGAGGGAGAAAAGTCTAGGCGAACGTCTTGCTCGTTGCGATATCAGTGATCGCGCCGGGGTAGGAGCTTGAACAGAGAGTTGTGAGATGGGTGGGGGGTGTCAGACGAGGGAGAGTGCAGGTTCGGAGTTAATGGGGCTGGGAGGGGTAAGATGGGGTAGTAGGTGTGTAGTCGTTGTAGGGGGCGGGGGGTTGGGAGTGAGGGGGGAGGTGAGTTTGGGGGCCGAGGATTGGAGGCGTGAGTGTAAAAAAAAAAAAAGAGGTGGATGTGGACTGCTGCGTGGGTAGACGGTGGTTATTGTGCTGCGGGGTTGGGGGAAGCGGGAGGGGGGGAGGGATGGGTAATTGACAGAGGGGTTTGGGGATTTGGGGGGGGAAGGAGGGTGTGACTGAGACGGTGAGGTTAGTGAAGGTAGGGCTGCGGGGAAGGTGGGGGGAAGGATGGGCGGAGGGTGGATGGGGAATGGTGAGAAGGGGAGTGAGAGATGGACAAAAGAGTGGGGGATATGCGTCAAGGGGAGGCTGGGGATGAGATGTCAACTTAGGCCGTTCTTGTGATGTTCCTGGGGATCTCCTTGGCGGAAACTCCTCGGCTCCGGGTCTGTTTAGTAGTCACTGGTGTCTACTGCAGACGTGTCACGATGGTACGACTTCATTCGAAGTCCTGGGGACTCCAAGTCGCTGGCCAACATTCTCGGGCCCGTTGTCTTCCTGTGAAGGCTACTCCTTGTGTTGGCGCTCAGAGGGCGCTTCAGGTAGCAGGCTGGCTTCAGATGGTGGAGGGGACGAGCTGCTGCGACGATGCCGCGGTCCTTTTGGTGGTGACACATGCACGGGGCGCACGCTTGAGCAGGGCGTCCACACCCTCTCGTGGCGATGGCGGGTGTTGCCGCCCTACTCTGAAATTTCAAAGTTGAGTGAGCGAGGCGTGCGGGCGGCTGGGCGGGAGGACGGTGAGGTGGTGGGTTTCAGTTGGCATAAGCCCGTAGGTCATGACCGGGAGCAAGCGCAAAATAGCGCAGCGCTGGTTTTCGCGTGCTAACCGACGGTGTGGGAGCGATCCAGAAAAGTCCTAAGTAAAAAATTCAATCTCAACCAATTCAATTACCTGTCGAATCTGGACAGGACGGCCTTTCAGGCCTTTTTTATTGTCATTATAGTATTATGGGGAACCCCGTAGCAGCCACATCCGTGCCCAAGCCTCCAACGAGGGAACATGCGGGAGCTGCACCCACCAGCAGGCGATACCTGCTACAGCAGGTGGGCGATACCGGCGAGGGGTCAGCCAGTAGCATCAGGACTGAGCTTCTTCGATGGGCCAGTCACTGTGCCTCCCCTCCGGTCCCCTCCCCCTGTGAGCATCAGCAGTCTCTGCTCAATGCCACTCGGGGGACCAACGGCATATCTCTAGGTGGCGGACGCCAAGCTTGCCCACGAAGGTACATGAGGCCAATGGGGATTGAACCCAAGACCTCCTGAATGCCACTTGTGTGCCTTACCAACTCCAACTGAGCTAGGCCGCTGGATAAAGTGTACTGTTGTAATTAGGGTAAGAAGGGAATTATGGTTTTCTTTTTTTTCTTTTTTTCTTGTTTTCTTCTTCTTCTTCTTCTTTAAGAAACCTTGAACCACCAGTTCACACGAACCTAAATTGACGTACCAAAAGTTGCACTTTTCTGAGCCTGACTGCTACCGTAACAGGCTGGGAAGAAAAATCTTGGGGTTCCGGTACCAGCCCACCTTGTAACTCATGTGCTGTATATCTTGCCAGCACATGGCACCAAAAGGACAAGCAAAAAAAAAAAAAAAAATCCGAACTAAATCCAGATCAATGATGAACAAAGGCCGAAAAAGAAAGAGATGTCGGGGAGGGCATCGGACCCAGGCTACTGTGCAGAATGTATCTGACCACCATCACGTGTAATGAACCCAGTCTATCAGATACTCAGAAGTCGTCAATCTACTGTAGTTTCAATACCTGCATGAAAGTCTCCAGATCGTGAAGTGATATCTCAAACCGTAACTCATTATCAAAAAGAGAAGAGATTGGAGGGAGAATAGACAAAGGAGAGGAAGAGAGATCACACAGTAAACCCTTCAGATCCCTCTCCTTCTCCGGGCTTCTTTCCACACCACATCATCAATGATAATAAGCATATTCTTGATCACACTCAATAGTGCCACGTGGCACTTTATCTCACGAAGACTCCGAAGACACAGCAGATTTCCAGTGACGACGTCAACCGCAGGTGAGTACCCGATTCCCTACATCCACAGATCCTGATCTTCCTCCTCCTCGCAACCAGTCACCTCATGTAGACAGCGTGGACAATGCGACATCAGCAATAATCGAAACAGGTGGCATTCGCCACATCATCAATGTAGACCAGTAGCAGAGCCACGTAAACCAGAGGCAGCGCCACATATACCAGGGGCAGCGCCACGTCAGCATGCCACGTCGACCAGAGGCAGCGCCACATCAGCATGCCACCTAGACCAGAGGCAGTGCCACATACACCAGAGGCAGCGCCTTTCAGCATGCCACGTAGACCAGAGGCAGCGCCACATATACCAGAGGGAGCACCACGTCAGCATAGCCTGGCGCACTGAGAAAACACCAGCATGCTGCCTCCACCTCGTGCTGTCGCACGCAGCGCCTGTGCACAGACAGCATGTAGCCAGCGTCTAGCCAAAATTGAGCCAGCGTCAAAGCAGCATAGCAAGACTGAATGTCTTGACTTCCTGGAGGCCAGCCTTAAGTAGTAGTCAGCGACGCTGTCTGGCCTCGGTGCATTTCCCCTCAGTCGTCCAGATTGACTCACAACTGAAGGCCCGGATTGTACAGTTGCAGACTTCTCCCTTGGACCTGCGTACAAACAAGTGTGTGTGCTTGACCTGTGGCCTAGGCTAGGTACCTCTGGACTTTGACTGTTGGGTGGACCGACAGTTGACCAAATTCAACTGTCACACGCCCAGGCCCTGAATCCGTGAAGGGCCTTTTCTGCCCTGGTTCGGCCTGGGCTGAGGGCGGCCAAGTAGGCCTTCTGAAGTTCTGACGACCCTCAGTTCCACGAGACATATGGCATGGGTTATTAACTTATTGCACACGGCTAAATCAGTTTTTTTTTTTGTCCCTCTTCTTTCTCTAAGTGCCCTGCCAGCAAGGCAGGGCGTATTCCACCTTCTCAGGTAAGGGGCATACTCAATTAGTACTTTCAAGAATGTATCATGGCCATAACTACCATTCCTACTTTTTTTTTTTTTAACTTTTTTCCTCCTATTCACATTATCGGGAGTGCCCTCACTCGGGGCATATTCACACTACTCTAAGGGCATACTCAATTAGTACTTTCAAGAATGTATCATGGTCATAACTACCATTCCTCCTCTTTTTTTTTTTTAACCTTTTTTCTCCTATTCACATTCTCGGGAGTGCCCTCATTCAAGGCATATTCACATGTTCCGGAATGTATCTGATGGATATTATGTCCAAATAGGTCTTTGGTTTCTTTTTTCTTTTTTTTGGGTTTTGTGCCCTGCCAGCGAGGCAGGGCGTCTGAGTGGAGACTGCAGTGAAGCTCAGTTTTCTCGTTGGCTTCCCCACACCCCCCCCTGCTTTTTTTTTTTTTTTTTTTTTGAAAAATTTGGACCATTTCTCAATTTATGCGTGTCATCCTTGCACAGGGGCCATGCTAATCTTCTCTGTATCGTTCCAATTTTAACGGATGTCCCGAAGGACCACACCCCCCCTCCTGATTTTGCGTTCAGTTGATTTTTTTTGGGCCCACCAGCTATTTCCCTCCGAACCTGCGCCGTGCCAGAACAGTGCTCATTTTGCTACGGTTGCAGTCAACTGTGTTTTGGTGAATAGTAGTGGTCCGTGAACTGGTGCTTCAAGGCCCCTTCTATTCTGGGGGGCGTCAGTCCAGTTGCTCATCACCGACAAGCATGTTTTGCACAAAAGAAGTGGGGAGAAAAGAGAAGAGGAGAGGGTCAGCCTCCCTTGCGGCAGTAGATGCCTAAACAAGGGGGGGCTGCTATGGAGTGGCCCACCCCCAAGCTTGACCCCTCGTCGGGGGCTGTTCAACTAGTCGGGAAGCTTACTAGCAGCACCCAGGCACGCAGTAGAGCAGCCTCCCTTGTATATGTGTGCGTGCTTGCAGGTCTGCGTGCCTGTCTGAGTGCTTGCCGGTATGTCGTAGTGCAAACTACATCCTCCACAAAGAAGTCAAAATCGGTGCACTTAACAGCCATTTGCTCTAACCACTGAGCTACTAGAGACCTTTCTATTGTCATATTTTAAACTATTTTTTTGATAGTCTTTTGAAATCTATCATATTTTGTTGAAAAACATCTCTTTCTTATCCTTCAAGTCTCCATATTCGATCTGTCACCTATTTTGTCTTTAGAAATTTGCCAAATAAAAATATAAAATATAGCTAATTCTATCACACCATAAATAGGTAAAACACACAAAAATTGAAACCAAATGTCTGGAGGAGTTAAAAAAGCTGCTATTAAGACTGAGAAAAAGAGAAAACATAGACGATTTTTTACGTAGGTTTGATTCTATGAAGAAGATCATGAAGATTGGTACCTGAGAACATATTGATGAAACAAACAAAGTGCACGCATCTTACCATAATTCTTTGAAAGCGAGGCCTTGTAAATCCTGGTCTGGAATCTGAAGACAAAACTCTCAACTGAAGTCCAAGGAATTTTGTGTGGATGCCTTGGCAGTGAGAAAGAAAGACACAATGAAAGGCGAAACGCCATGGGGAGAAGCTCTCTTTGATCCATGGATTTCCTATCGGGAAACCGCAACGAAGTAATTGTATTTAAAAGATCTTGCACTTTCTGTTTAGATATAGCATTTTTACATATAATAAAAGTCTCATTGATAATTTGATCAAAATTTTTCATATTTTGAATGGTAAAAGAACGATGAAATACGTAATTATTATAAGAATAAAAAACTAAGCTATATATAAGAGAATCTATCTTATTTACAGAATATAAATCGAACCACTTGCCCTATATATAAGAAGGAATTAAATGCAATATAGCATGAGATGATATCGCTTTTGATAAAAGCGAAGGGGGTGAAATTACATGCCCCCAAATTTGCATCATAGATAAATACAAAATTGGACGTTGAAAATAAGGATATAAAGTTAAAGATACAACTCGAATTATTTTTTCATTTAATCCAAACCATCTGTGCTAATTACAGCTTTTCTGCTTTTATTGTCACTTCCAGTATTAGCAGTGCTATTACTATGCTATTAACTGATAGAAATTTTAATACCACTTATTTTTATCCTGCAGGAGGAGGAGATCCTGTTTTATTTCAACATCTGTTTTGGTTCTTTGGTCGGGATGGCCACCATAGAGAGTGATCTCTAAAGAAAAACGTTGCCGTTTGCTGGAACAACTACACGCTTATTTGTACTTGGTTTTTAAATGCTTGCTCGGAACCAGTAAGAGTGTTGGCGAGAAGAAGGGAATTATCATTGGTCTTTGCTGGTGTACATCTTCTTCTTCTTTCTTTCTTCTTCTTTTTCTTCTTCTTCTTCTTCTTCTGCTTCTTCCTCTTCTGCTTCTTCTTCTTTCCCTCCCTCTCCTCTCAAGTTCATTCATTTCTTGTTGCAACTGGACGGCATTGTGCTTTCTCATGAATTTGTACTTGGAAAATGGCCAGGGTCATAACATCTTGCATGAATGAAATGTGATGATTAGTGGCATATCCCAAAAACAGCCCGGGCCCCAATATTTGGCCCATAGCCCCCAAAACAGACTAGGCCCTAGTTGAGTGGTCGCATACCAAATTCAGTTGACTAAGTTTGCCTGCATAGAATGTGGAGTATACCTGTATTTGGTGCAATTTTCAGGTTAGTTACAAAGCTGATGACCTCATGATTCAGGAACTGCTTCCCAGGGGACTGAAAATATGCACTGGATGGAAATTGGATGCGACTACCACCTTGCCTCGAGTAGAATGTGGACATTATGGAGTCGTTATACCTGTATTTGGCAGAATTTTCAGACCAGGTACAAACTTGATGACCTTGTGGCCTATTCCAGGGAGGACATAAGCTGACTGAGTGGTACATACAACAGGTTTAGGAAACGTTTTTGAGTGGCCCCACGATGGTGATGTTAAGGGCTGATCCCTTAGGAAAAGTGGATGAAAAAGAAAAGGGTGAGTTCCTGGGGCTTCTCGGATTGCAGAGCATGGGCAGCAATGTGATGTGGTGACCGTCATGTTCTGACGTGTGTGAACATGCATGTGTCATGCGTTTCGTGGACTGTGCAGATGAAAACAGGCTGTGTGGCGATTGTGTTGTGCCTGAATTTCGATGTAGACCCTCCAGACCTTGTTCGGTTGCCAGAAATGTCAAGGATGGAATGTTGGATAGGTTCGTTCCTTGAACTGAAACCTCATTACTCTTCCACATGGTTGTAGTGGCATATGTATGCTATTGATTCCTATATGATTGTTGTCTGCTAATGCTGGACTGTTGTTTGTGCTATTTGATTGGTGTTGCCCCTGCGCTGCTTTATTACCTCTTTGTGCGTGTGCGGCAGCAGGTAGTAGTTGTATGGCATGCTTGTGTCTTCTGTGTAATTTTGTGTGTGTGTGTGTGTGTGTGTGTGTGTGTGTGTGTGTGTGTGTGTGTGTGAGAGAGAGAGAGAGAGAGAGAGAGAGAGAGAGAGAGAGANGAGAGAGAGAGAGAGAGAGAGAGAGAGAGAGAGAGAGAGAGAGAGGAGTTAGTAGTAGCATTTGTATGGCATGCCTGTGTGTGTGTGTGTGCCCGTGTGCCTTTTGAGCAACTGTGACCGACTGTTAAGTTGGAATGTCACTGACTCATTAGTGAAGTGTTACGACTTCGCCTCAGTCACTAATTCTACTGTGATAGGTTTATTCCTTGAACTGAAACCTCATTACTCTTCCACTTGGTTGTAGTGGCATATGTATGCTATTGATTCCTATATGATTGCTGTCTGCTAATGCTGGACTGTTGTTTGTGCTATTTGATTGGTGTTGCCCCTGCACTGCTTTATTACCTCTTTGTGCGTGTGCGGCAGCAGGTAGTAGTTGTATGGCATGCTTGTATCTTCTTCTGTGTAATTCTGTGTGTGTGTGTGTGTGTGTGTGTGTGTGTGTGAGAGAGAGAGAGAGAGAGAGAGAGGCAAGAGTTAGTAGTAACATTTGTATGGCATGCCTGTGTGTGTGTGTGTGTGTGTGTGCGTGTGCAACTGTGACCGACTGTTAAGTTGGAATGTCACTGACTCATTAGTGAAGTGTTACGACTTCGCCTCAGTCACTGATTCTACCGTGATAGTCTCTATGATCAACGATGCGAAAAACATGCTGCACACTTGAAAGTCATTGGCTTATCATAGAGACGATTTCGAGCAAAACATGAAATTCCCATGGTGTGATGGGCGGTGTGTACAAGGCCTGAGTACATATTCACCGCGGCATGTTGATCCACGATTACTAGCGATTCCAACTTCATGTTCTCGAGTTGCAGAGAACAATCCGAACCGAGTCAATGTTTCAGGATTCGGTCCGCCTTCTGGTCTTGACATTGCTCTACATGACACTTATTATGTAGTAGCACACTTTCATTACATACTTTCTATGTGAGCCGTATTCGCTCTATTTGCAGGATTCTTCTATTGGATAGGCAAAATCTCTGGACTTCAATATCCAGAAACCTTAGGTCAAATTCATTTTTGGATTACTTTCTTTGCTGTGAATTTGACTTTCTTTCCTATGCATTTCTTAGGACTTGCGGGCATGCCACGCCGCATTCTGGATTATCCAGACATTTATGCCGGATGGAATGCACTGAGTAGTTTTGGCTCTTATCTTTCTGATGTAGGAATTTTAGTTTTTTTTGTGGTTGTTTATCTCACTTTAACCAGTGAAGTGCGCGCTCTGCAAGCGCCTTGGGCAGTTGAGCCAAATTCAACTGCACTTGAATGGATGGTACAAAGTCCTCCAACTTTTCAATCCTTTGAAGAACAAGATGTGGTACATCACACGACTTCCTCCAACTTTTCAATCCTTTGAAGAACAAGATGTGGTACATCACACGACTTTCCAACTTGAGTAATGAATAACCTCATGCATGATGGATGATTCCAATCAGGAAGTTGCCCGATATCATACAGTTACGACTATGGCGAGTCTCTTCGAGTGTACAAAAGCACATTTTGGTAATCGTACACCTACTTCAGACTTTCAGCCATATCTGTACGGATTACGAAACGAAATCGCTATTATTGATTTAGAAAGAACACTTCTTTATTTACGAAGAGCTAGATTGATGTATATTTAATGATTGATATAGCCAATAAAAAAATCAAGAATAACACAAATATTTTTTTTTTTATGCTTGCTATATTCTCAAAAGCACAAAAATAGGTTTACATAATCTAAATTAAAGATAATAGAAATTGAAGTGATTTTATTTAGAGAGGGTTGCTAACTCAATGCCATAGTACTCGACTTTTAAGTGTGATTATGGGGTTCAATACATAATATGTAATAAACTTCTTTAACATAGCTGAAATTTTGTTAAAAAAAACGACTTACTTGGACCGTTGGTGATTTGAAGAGAACTGAGAGAAACCATCCTTAGTACGAGAGGACTGGGATGGGTCAACCTATGGTGGACTGGTTGTCATGCTAGTGGCATTGTCGGGTAGTTACGTTGGTATGGGAGAACCGCTGAAAGCATATAAGTGGGAAACCCCTCTTGAAAAAAGTTATCATACAAAGTGAAAGACCATCACTTGAATAGGCGAAAAGTAAAAGCACCGTGAGGTGTGAAGCTTACTCGTACGAATTACGATTCCGACTATCGGGGGTAATGGGGATAAATACAAATATCGGATTATGGATTTTAGTGAAATATGTAACACTTTCAATGATTCGTTTTCCTTTAGGTATTCGGGGAATCTTTTTAAATAGAAAGAAACGGAATATATTTTGTTGGTTTACAGATTACTGAAAATATGGTTGGTCATAAATTTGGAGAATTTGCTTTTACACGTAAAACTTTGAAAATAAAAACGAAACAAAAAAAAGACAAACAAATAATGACATAAAAAGTCAATCCAATCTCAATCAGACTCAATGTGAATCGTAGTCCAGATTCTTGTTGGTTTAGTGAGGGCGATCGTGCAAGTCACCGAATGAATTGCCCACTTCGGCGTAGTAAAGTGGGACATTGCAAATGTTCGCAACGAGACGGACACGACTTATTGCATGCGTTGTCGTACCAAATACCCTTACAAGGGTATTTGGCGTGTTTTCTGTAAGTCGCGCCAGTGCGGGCGTGTCCGAAGTTGACGGTGCGCTCGCAAATGAGAGTTCTCCTCGCCTGGGTGAGCGGCATGCGCAGGGTACTGACGACGAGGTGCGAACGTGCGCAACCTAAGTGTGAGTGGCGTCACGGGCCAGAGGGACGCGGGGCGTTTATTTTTATTTTTTAATTATTTATTTATTTGTTTGTTTTATTATGGTCTAAGTTTTTTTCCTCGGTAATCAATTCTAAGGCCGAAGCCGGACACGGTGGCCGAAACGACAGTTAAAGACCTTGAGCATGCCAGTCGAGACTCCAGTGTGACCTAGGCATTGACAGCATCTTGACTGCGTGGGAACACAGATCAAGGAGGTCAACGCGCATGAAGGTCAGTGGATGCTTTTGGCCCATGGCGCGGCAGGAAGCCGTAGTGGTGGGGTCCGTGTTCGTGGCTTCCCTCGCGTTTCATTTGGAGAGCGTCGATAACCTAAGAGTGGACGGGAACTGGAGAACATTCTGAGCGGGTCTGTGGGACTGCGGCCCGAGGGTGGCATGGGTTGTCGCGGGTGCACCGTTCGCTGGCCATGACCAACGGCAAGAGGTTTGAGTGTGAGCAAGCCCGGTGGGACTCGATAGACGGGACTGCGTCTGGGCGTAGTTGGCATGGGGCACTGCCGGGAGGCCCGCAACGATATTGGCTGTAGTGGCGGTTCCCACGTAACTCGCCCCCACTCGGGACTTCAAAGTTCTCATTTGAATATTTGCTACTACCACCAAGGTCTACATCGGGACCTGCCTCATTCAGGCTCATGTTGCGGGTTGTGCAGTAGCCCAGTATACTCCTCATCGCGGGCGTGGGAGCAACTACGGTTGCCAAATATAGGCTGTGCGCTTCAAGGCCAACTACGGTCGGGAAAGACAAATTCCGCAGGTGAGCTGGTACACACTCCGTAGCGGACTTCGACTTCCACGGCCACCAGCTGCTGTCTCTGTCGCCGTTGCAGTGGCTGGGGTTGGCACCGACCGAAGCCCGTGCGCTGTGGGCCGGAGCTAACAACGAGGGGGGGACGAAAACCAGGGAGATCGAGTGCACAAGAGGAACGAAGAAGGGGAGACTTACCTCCTTATACTCGGTGTGCCACCACCCAGCTGCTTGCATTCAGTTGCCGCCCGTAGTAGCATCTAGGTTAGAGCACGGTTTGTAGTAGAAAAGAGTAACGCATTTAGATGAGGTTTTGCACCAGGTGCATGCGCAGAAGGGAAGAAGTCGGAGATGGTGGAGGACGAGCGGGGGCGTAGTAAGGAGAGAATAACACACTCAATACTTAGTGGAATGAGGCTGGGAAAGAGGCGATGTTGAGGTTTTAGTGGTGGGCGACCCCGTTTTTTAGATCAGATTTCGGCGAAAGTTAGTAGGAAGAGAAGTCAGTTGAGGTAGTCACGCGTGGGGTTATGGAGGAAGCGGAAACAAAAAGGAGGAGAAAGGTTTTTCTCACTCGTTAAGGGGCAGGAGCAGGCGGGAGAAAGCGTTATAGATCGAGGTTAAGAGGTAGGGCGAGTCAGGTTGTGCAGCTAGTTTATGCGTTAGTGTGCTGTGTAGGGAGGTGGGAGAGTAAGTGACTGCATCGGAGAGGACGGAAGTGAAGTGAAAGAAGGAGAAGAGTAAGGATGCTAAAAGGAATTTTTAGGCCATTCCGAGTTGAGTGGCGGTATTAACTTCTCGATTTGGGCACTGGTTTGGCCGGAATGGGTAACCGAGTCTGCGCCGCATAGAGCGGCAAAAGATTCATTCGAATTTGCTCATCCTAGCGATGAACGAGCTGTGGAGCTCGACGCGGGGTTGGAGGCTTACCTTTTGGCCGGTGCGTTGCTCGTCCTGATGACGACAAAAGCCTCTCTCTCTCTCTCGCAGGCGCGACGACTTGTACGTTTGATACCCCATTACTCCGTTTTCACGCCCGGGTTCTTTTCTTTGCCGTCGAGGTGCATGTTCGCCTGTCTTACGAAAGTTACGTTCTCGTGGTGCACAACTGATAGCGGCGCGCATGATTGAACACATACAGGTTAGCACGATTGCGGGCACGACGCCTACGAACGTGGAAGAAAGAGAGAGAGAAAGAGAGAGAGAGAGAGAGAGGGAGTGAGGTTGGAACTAGGTGCAAATCGACATTAAGTGCATTTAAGGGAAGTGGAAGGAGACTTACCTGCGCAGCCTATGTCGATCGGTGTATCTTTCCATGTCTAGCGGGAATTTCACTCCTATCTCGTACGTTTCGACAGATATAAACCGCACGAGCTTGCAAGTGCTTACGAGAGAGAGAGGTTTACAAGGTGGTGTAATTGGTGTCTTGTAGCCTCGACACAAGGCCGTGAAGTATTTCCTCGCGTTCTAGCGGAAGATTCATTTGGAGTTTTGCTCACCTATCGACTAAAGCAGTGAGGGTCAGCCATGGAGTCTGAAGACTTACCTGTGGGCGGTACGTTGCTCATCCTAGCGACTCGGATGAAGTAACGAATAGCCGAGTGCGAGATTACAAACTTACCTATTGTTGTCCAATTTTGCTCGTTTTGCCGTTGGAAGGAGCGTGGTACCGAAGACTTACCCGCTGGCCGATGCACTGCTTACCACACCGAGCGAGGCAGCTGCAGGCAGACAGTAAGATGCAGGCTTACGTACTGGTCGATACGCTGTTCGCCGCTGGGTAGAGAAACTGCAAGGCGATATACTTGTTTGGATGGGGAGTTGTCCATTCTGTTAGTAGAAGTAGCGAGGAGGCTGGACGTGAGTTGAAGACATTCTTGCTGGCCATGTGCTGCCTATCTCATTGGAGCGGTAGATGCAGCGGGCCAACCACGGAGGTGGTAGACTTACCTGCTGGCCGACGTACTACCCAACCTGTCAGACGGAGTAATGTGAGGGGTGAGCCGCTGAGATTTGAATACTAGTGCAAGTCAAATTTGGATAGAGCGAGGGGGGCACCTACTCGAATACTACGACAATTTTTGGTCAGAAGTTGAAACGCAGTGAATTGAGGGATGACCTTGCTCTTCCAACAGATTGCGTAGTGCTAAGATCGATAAGGGGAGACAACATTGTGGTTTAGGGAAGTGATCAGGTTGCGAAAGAGGGGCTATTATTGCAACTTGGGGAACCGTGAGGGTGCTGACTGCGTGGGTCTCGGGAGTGGTTTGACTTCGTCTGATCGACCTCTTGTGCATTTTGGCCGCTGTTGCGGGGCCCTCAGGCGAATCAAGGTATTAAGGCCCTTTCTTGGGAGTTTGTCCCCTTCCTGTATCTCGAGAGCCTCAAACCCCTCATTTTATCCTTGTCCCCTTCCTGTATCTCGAGAGCCTCAAACCCCTCATTTTATCCTTCTTACTCTTTAAGTCTGATCGTGGTTCTGAGAGGAAGGCGGCAGGCGGGATTGCAACCCGTAGGGCCGCAACAAGACTCTGTGGGGAGTCCGCCCACCGATTGCGGGAGCTCTGTCAGAACTCAGGAGGAGTTCTTGAGGCAGTGAATTGAGAGGTAACGGTGTCATCCTCCTTTTATAAACCCAATTATAAACCCTATCTGTATCTCTTGCTATGTTTGACTGAGTATACTGCGTGAACCCTTGCTTTGACTTAAGTAAAGGAATGCATGCGTAATGTTAGTTTCAATTTTATTGTTTGACTGAAAGCAGATTGTGGGATTGCATCTGGGGGAAGGATGGGAGGAAGGCAGTTTTGCTTGCATTTGACTGTGTCAACCAAAGGTTGGGAGAGTTTCCATAAGATTGGAGGGCCCGATACTATGTTTACTTTCGATTGCCTGAAGGATCAGACAAGTTCCCATAAGTTAGGGTGGTCTGGTTGCTCTGACTTGCGAGGGCTGTTTGTGATTGCTTTTCCATAAGATTGGATGGCTTGGTTGCCCTGTCTTATTTGGGTTTCCTGATGTTTATTAGTTTATTCCTGTTTATTATGAGGGGAATTTAGGCAAAGGACTGGATAGGTTCCCATAAGATTGGCTGGTCTGGTTTGGAGCCGCGCACATGCCGGAACCAAAAGGTTAAAATTGTTTATATTCTATACTACTTTATTTATGAACATGCTAGTCAGACATTTTTCCATACGATTGGATGGTCTGACTATAGCTTCTCACCAACTGAAGAGAGTATGAATTAAAAATAAATTTGTGGTACGAAGGGGCAGGCTGAATCTTGAGCTAAAGATGATCGGTTCAGTCATATGCTACCTTGAAAGACTAATTGTAAATAATTATATAAAACTTGGATACTTAAACAGTTCAGGGCGACTAGGCTGGCTAACCTAGTCATGTGCCCAAAGAAGAGAAAAGTTGTAGTGCCCTATGTTTGTGTATATTCGATGGCTGAGCTAGACAGGTTCCCATAAGATTGGGTGGTTTAGCTTATGCCTTACGTAAGAAAGGGGATAAATCATTGAAAGATCATGTACTATTGTTTGACAAGGTTGATTTTGGGATAGTGAGAGCACTTACCTTTGTGGTTTGGCCTGTGACTGAGTGATATTACTACTGAGTTTGAGTTTCAGTTTGATGGTAGTTGCTTTAGTTGCTCGCCACGTGCTAGAGCTATAGGAGTTAGTTTCAATTTCTGCATTTTTTTAGCTGTAGTTGCTTGCCACGTGCTAGAGCTATAGGAGTTGGTTTCAATTCCTGCATTTTTTTAGCTGTAGTTGCTTTAGTTGCTCGCCACGTGCTAGAGCTATAGGAGTTAGTTTCAATTCCCGCATTTTTTTACTTAGATCAATTCTCGCTTTTTTCTGGATCATTTGTTATGCTTGGCTTTGTATAAATTTTGGTAAGCTATTTTTTTTACGGGAAGCGTTGCCGAATTTTTTGCAAATCCAAGGAGTTGGTCAAATTTTGGTTTTTCAAAGTCCAAATTGTTTAAATTTTATATATGAGTTAGTAAAAACCGGGGAAGTCTCCTTTTCTAAAGGGAGTGCTGCCCAAATTTCTGCTAATTCAAGGAGTTAAACAAAAATTGGACCTCGAGAAGTCAAAGTCACTTTAGATTTTGAACTTAGCTTTGTATAAATCTTGGATTAACACTTTTTTGAAGGGAGTGTTGCCGAAATTTTTACAAAACAAAAAAGTTAGTTAAATTTTGTCTTAGTTGAACTAATGTTTGCTCTGGGTTTATATCTGACTTAGTAAAAATTTGGAAAGTCTTCTTTTCTAAAAGGAGTGCTGCCCAAATTTTTGCTAATTCAGGCTGATATAAATTATGGAAAGTCTTCTTTTGGAAGGTTGGAGATTATTTTTGTTTTCATGTTTAGGTTGATATAAATTATGGAAAGGCACTTTCCTACGGAAAGCGATGCCAAAATTTTCTTAGTTTAGAGGAGATGGGTTATATTTTGACAGGTGGTGAATCTGGCCATGCACTCTGTATGGGGGAGATCCTGCCATAGGTCTACCTTTTTGGGGGCACTGGCTTAGAGATAGACTTAGGCTTGGTTGTCAGGAGAGTCTTGAGTGAGAACGTGTCATGGGGATTTGATCTCCATACATTGACGATTTAGCTTGGACATTGGCCTGTCGTATGATATAGGTCTTCTTTGGACATTCGATCCAGGATTTGGACTAGTTTCAACATGATCCTGCGAGGGTCATCTTCTGTTATTATTGATAACAGGTCGGTTGGTTGATCGCCGACTTGTCGGCTCACGACACAACTTTGTTTATACCTGTACCTCAACTTGATTGCCTTAGCCCTGAGACTTGATATGTTTCCTTGAGGGTTTGAACCGAACTTCCTTTAATGGCTATTATAAAGAATTTGTGAGATTTATGAAAAGTCGAACTATGACTTGGGCTTGCGTGTGTGAGGCATGGTGTGAGTTACGGGGAAGTTGAACTATGACTTGGGCTTGAGTATGTGAGGCGTGGTGTGAGTTACAGAGAACAGTAAAGTTGACCACATTGGTGTATGGCAATGTGGCGTTCGTCTGTGTCTGTGTTTTTATAAAGGTTAGTGTTTTGGAGCCTGTGTACGATCCTTACCTTGAAGGCAGTGAGAATGACAACCATGAGTCGCACGATCTGCATACCTGATGGGTTTATGTTTCCCTCTTTTTTATTTTATCTCGAGTTCTGACTTGATATACGAGTGTTGGGAAGGTAATTGACTTTGATTTCGCTTGTTAGTTTTTATAGTTGGACGTTGTAGTCCGTGGCAATCGTCAAAGTCAAACCCCTTGACTTCTTTCCATGCCCTGGATGATAGAGTTGGTCTCAAGGGCTATAAGAGACGATGGCCACCACAAGTATGAGCCTATGTACCACCCACTCTCCGCAGGGTGCAGAAGAGGGTGTGGTTTTCAACCGCACTTGGGGGTTGTCTAGCGCCGAGAGATCAATCCCTCCGGGTGTCGAATGCGACCCTCGAGATTAACAAGGACCGCATGAGTATGGGTACTACATAGTACGCTGTATGTTTGCATTGCGAGTCGATATGAGTTAGCCCTGCGTCCGCGCGGTTTTATACTTAGTCTCGCGCGCGACGCCAATCCGGTTTCCACATCGGAGAGTTATGGGATAGCTACTAAGGGACTATGAGTGTTGTCGCGTTGTTTGTTCTGTATCGTTCTGTATATGTATGCGTATGTATGTGTATTTTTATTTTTATGTTCTTGAGAGTGGTGTACGCGTGGTGTGTGGGATGCATCCTAGTTGACCGACGACGAGTCGCGCTTGGGGCTTCAACACCCCAAGACGTCGGTTCTCGTGCGGGTCCGATAGAGGCGTAAAACCGCACGTACCCCCTATGCTACATCGAACGAGAAACGCCCTCGGCTGGTCCACCTCAGCGATTGCAACTGATTAGCTTTCGTACTGTGGACTGGTAGCTCGACGGGGATACGCCCACCGAAGGGAGGTGACAACTCCCGTAAGGTGGAGGTAAGTCGTGCCTCGTGTAAGCCGTATCCTGTCGTAGGGGCTCTCGAGAGGTATGGCTGGCGCACTCGGTCGGAGCGGCTTGCGGAAGCTCCATTATGTATTCACGACGAGGATTAAGACGAACTCCTGCGTGACGCGGCTGGGAGGGTCCCGCCCTGCCTTATGTGGTGCCAGACCGATGCGCTCGAAAGCGTGGAGCATGCATGAAAGACACCTGGAATCCCGAACTCGTTTCGGGGACCATAGCCTGTCGTGAAAGGAGATCACTAGATTTAGCCAGTCCTTGAAAGATCTCCGACCGTGTCTCCGAGATGCCGATAAAAGGTGAAGTTCGTGAACGCGAGGTATAGATGGGATACCAGAGCAGACATGGCAAGGCACGACGCAACGTCTTCTCTGTATTTACGTTGATTACTTACGTACTTACCAACACATGTAGAGAAGTCCGATATGGACCTAACACACCTGAAGCGCACTGCAGACTCAATCTTAAATGAAAACAAAAAAAATGAGAACATACTGTGGAACCGGTGAACCATTCGAATCTCTTTTCGAATGGGGCTGAGGGTTCGTAGTACCTTTATTTACAGCAGCAACCTAGCAATAGGGTTCGTAGGGGCGTACGGTGGTCGGGTGAGACTAAGCACTCGTTGGCTGCTTTGACATCTACTGACTTTGTACCCTTTGGAAATCAATTAAGTTATGCTTGAGAGAAAGGTCTGGCCAGAGCGAGCACACTGCATCGATCTATTTATCGTTGTAGTCCTCTAGAGGCTTGTTTATTTAAATAAACTGTGCCCCCATTTCTATTTTATTTCAATTAACGAACACCATACACAATCTCGCAAGGGAAGAGAACACACAACGTGTTCCAAAATAGTTGTTGAGGTTTTTGTGTCGCCATCTTGATAAATAAAACGAGATTGCCCAAGAACACAGTGCGAGCCCGCTGACGTTTACAGAGCTGAGCTTGTTCTGGCGAATTGGAGTCACTTTCAGATCAAAGCGTCCTACAGTTAACCCGYATTTTATAWTATACTATATGTGGGGAAGCTCGCGAACGTACGTTGTTTGTTATACTTCCTGCCCGCCGTTAAAACTAAGTGGTAACGTCCAAATTGGCAGATACTGACCGTATGGTAGTTGATTGTGTTTTTGACCGAGAGCTTATTATATGACACAAAGTGTTACCTATCTACTTCTCCTAGCACAATATCCTGAGTACCTATGATAGTACCACATCTGCGAGCATGTGATGTTTCGACATAAAATCAAGCCTTTGTAAATGAGCAAAAACAGGTGCTTGAATTTTACAACGATAAGGACGATTGGTTTCGTTGCTTTCTAAATATACACCAAATTCTCCTTTGGGGGCTTCTGCAGAGCTGTACGTAGAAAAAGCTGGTACAGACACACCCTCCGTGTAAAGCTTAAAGTGATGAATCAAGGATTCCATGAATTGTTTTATTTGAGAGTGTGAAGGAGGATAAAGTTTACGATCATCCGCTTTGATCATGCCACTATGACATGTTTTTTTTTTTTTTTGCCTTGTTTCCCGAGTACAATTTCATTTCGATATCGAAGACCCTTCCCTTTATAAACTTTAAGAGGCTTACAATGTTTGATTCTGGCAGCAAATTGTGTGACGTTTTGTCGGTCGATTCCAATACAACAAATTAAGGTAGGTTTTATGCAAAACACACAAACCGAGGGCGAAGCTTGAAGTTTCATATCATGACTTAATCCTAATTTCAAGATAAGTATGAAGCTTTGCGGATTACTACTAGCTTTAATTGACCATTTGAGTAATTAAATGACAAACAAGATATAATATAAACTCTAAAGAATCATCATTCACATGGATGTGATAATTAATTCTTTGTTTTAATGTGCTTGTAATATCTGAATTTATCCAACACACAATCAGTATATGTAATTGACTAGCTTCAAGTATGGTCATGGAATTCTGATTTGCATTCATTATCACCAAGCAGTTTGAAATATCATTTGTAATAATTCCTTCAAAGCATTTTTTTATTTTTTTTATAACGAGGCACCTTGCGAATATGTTGTGCTGTATTTAAAGCTTTGAGTGATAAGTTTTCAAAGTGTTGAATGATTTACCAGAAGCGGAAGCTGAGTTATTTGTAGGCTATAACGTAGAATATTCTTCCATGGGTTTTGCTCTTATTTTTGGGGGCGGAGTAGGCTAATATGTTAATGGGTAGTTTATGTACTCTTTTATTTTTGGGTGGTTGGTTGCCCATCATGAATATGGCTATTCTTTATTGGATTCCGGGCTCAATTTGGTTCAGTATAAAGGCCGAAGGCTTTCTGTTTTTATATATTTGGGTTCGTGCAGCATTTCCACGATATCGTTATGATCAATTAATGAGACTTGGTTGGAAAGTCTTTTTGCCTTTATCATTAGCATGGGTAGTTTTTGTATCTGGTGTTTTAGTAGCCTTTGACTGACTACCTTAATCGTTGTTGAGTTACCGTAGAATAAGGACCAATAGAACAGGCATGTATCTTATCGTCTACTTGGTGAATAAGCTTTAATATATATGTTTTTCCAACTGTAATTGCATTCTCAAAAGTCTTTCCAGTTCTACCGTCAAGCAATTGTCTTTTCCCTGGTGTGTCTGGTTCAAAAATCCAATTATGACCTGTCAATTTTTTAGCTTGGTATAGTTATGAAAATGCTAGTTTCCTATAAGCTTCTCGCTCATGTCTCTCATCGAAAGGCATAATTCTATAGTGTTTTTTTTTTTAGATTCTCCAGCTAAGCCTAATAAGCATTCGAATATCTGTACATGAAAAATGTGTTTCCAATTGGTTAAAAAACCTCCAATCCATTTATGATTTATATAACTTTGATATGTTTCTTTTGCCATTTTCTGAATTATTTGATTGTTTTGTGGATTAGTATTTACAAATAATATAGACCATTTGAACGAATTGTATACTCAATGAAATTACAAGCTTTTCGTAAATAAAGAAGTGTTCTTTCTAAATCAATAATAGCAATTTCATTTTGTAATTCGTGCAGATATGGCTGAAAGTCTGAAGTAGGTGTACAATAATAGCAATTTCATTTTGAACGAATTAATCTCTGAATTACCTTTTTTGAATTGAACTGCAAGGAAGATGAGCAATAGCGAACTTGAGCAATCAAACAACATCATACACATAAGACCAGATAGTTGTGACCTCGAACCAAAAGCAAAATTACATAACGAGTTTCACCAAATAAGAGCACACTAAAAGCTCATAATTGACAATGCCGGAATAGTCTCATCATCATCAACGAAGAACCAATGTTGATATCCTGTCTGGCGCTCGGTGCCCAGACTACGAATGGCAGATCCTATCTAGCTTAGACGACAATGCAGTTGATGACGTCAACAGCTTCCCAAGTACGAGCAGACCTCGGCCAATGCTGCACGCGTCAAGCACCAGGTATGTCTCTCGTATCACTCATAACCTCGTTCCGCAACTCACAGATGCCATTTGCACTCAAGGACCACCATGCGCCCTATCCAGCATACAACAACGCAACTCGGCTCTGGCTGCCTGCTCCTTCCAGCTCGCCCGTGAGCGCGTGAGCCTGGAAGGCGATAGCGCAACAGCGCTTGCGCACAAAGCAGCCAGTGTCCGAATGTCCAATGCGCACAAAACCCTTTCCTAAATGGAAGTTGCCAGCCTGCTTGCGTGCAGCCTTGGTGCGTTGTGTCCCTGCCCAGGAGCTTCCGGTAGGCCAGGGAGGCCGAGCCTCAGACCAAACGAACCAGGCCTAAGGCCACCGACAGTTGCCCGTGCCCAACTGCCCGCTATCTGAGTTGCGCCTATGCTGCGTATCTCGCCCAGGGCCTGGCTTAGATACAGTCGATAAAGGAGGCCAGGGCCTGGGCGTCTTCAACCAATTGATGTTGCGCAACTGCTGAATTTTTCCTAGTTGCGAAGTAGTTAAAAATAGGCCTCTTGTCGTCTGTCGGACCCGCCGTCACTTACGGCGGCCGACCTATTGCAAATAGGGGCCTAGTAGGGCTTACTGAGGCCTATTCCTCGCGGAACATAGTAGTTCACCTAATGAAGGAATCTTATGCATTGACCTTAACGCTTAAATATCAGACTAAGTTCAAAAGAAGCACGCTGAAGAAATTTGGTCCACAGTTTCAATGTGTTGAGACGGGCGTGGTCCTATATAAACCTACTAGTTTATCGAGAACGTTATCGAATGATGATTCGTGGTGGAGAGGCGTATGATGGGAAATTATCACGTGCGGTTTGGAGGGCGGGAAAACACAACTCCTGACCCCTATCAATGATAAGTATTGGAGTTCTTGGATTCGTTGTGTGGGCTCAAGATGGGTCCCTCTCATGGCAGCATGAGAGTTCAATCACTTCGCTATATGTTGGAAACGCCTTAGAGTTTGAGCAGTACCTTCCTTAGGTGTCAAATGTGATGCCGTACCTGGTCATTTAAATCAAACTTTCATCTTTATCAAACGAGGAGTTTACTATGGTCAATGTAGTGAACTTTGTGCTACCAATCATGCCTTTATGCCTATTGTAGTGGAAGTTGTCTCTTTCAATGATTATGTTTTTTGGGTGTCTAATAAATTAGACTAAAAAACAAAGGAGCGAAGCAACGAGTATGAGTTGTCAAAAGCATCCTTATCATTTAGTTGATCCAAGTCCATGGCCTATTTTTGGTTCACTGGGAGCTTTGGCAAGTACCATTGGTGGTGTTATGTACATGCATTTTTATACAGGAGGTAAGTTGTGCCTTAGTTTAGGTTTAGGAATGATTTTGTATATAGAAATCACCACCAACCAAGCCCGAGTACGCGCAACCTTTATGGCATTTAGTTAGCTGCGCGTATTTTTTTTATTACTACGATGTTTCGTATCTGCTCGAAACTTACAGTCACAGACTTGATGAGTAACCAAAAATAAAGGAGAAGGATATAAGAAAAAAAAAGTGATAAAAAAGAGAGTAATAGCAAGCACTAAAGATTTTTCACGATCCATTGGTTTATAGAAAATCCATGTTTTAGGTGTTTCAAAATACATGACTTTCACAAAACGTATATAATAAAAGCAATTCATAACGCTAGTTACTACTCCTATTAAGGCTAATAAATAAGCTCCGCAACCCAGAGCAGCAAAAAAGAGAGAAAATTTGCTGCAAAATCCTGCTAATGGAGGTATTCATGCCAATGAAAACATAGTTATAGACATTGTAATAGCTAAAATAGGATTGGAGGTATTCCTGCCAATGAAAACATAGTAATAGACATTGTAATAGCTAAAATAGGATTCATCAACGCTAACGCTGCTAAATCCGCTATATATGTTAAACGCTTTTGGCGTAAAGCTAAAACTATTCCAAATACATTGATGGTCATCATTACATAAATGAAAACGCCTATTAGTAAAGACTCTATACCTTCGATAGTGCCACATGAAAAACCAATTAAAAGGTAACCTACATGGCCGATAGAACTATAAGCTAAAAGTTTTTTGACTTTGTTTTGAGGCATTGCGGCCAATGCTCCTAATATCATGGAAGCAATACTGCAAAAAAATAAGATTGTTTGCCATGTTGGATCATAAAAACTAAAAATCAATGCAAAAACCCGTGGCATTTTCAACTACTACTCTACCGTTCCCTTGGCCGGCCTGAGTCGTATTATACACTTACTGTGGTCTTCATGTGGTCTTATGTTATCAACTAAGTACAAATTTAGGTCTTTGCGAAAAACCGTATATCGGTTGGGTAGGATCTCAAGTGCCCAGAAACGGGTACAACGCCGTGCCTTTGTGTTGTTAAACGTAACCATGCTAGATGGAATGGATGACTCCAAGTGAAATGAAATGTAAATGGACGGGCGCAACGTTGACTGTTACCGCCGCAAAGCGGCAGCCTATTTAATTTCATTTGGTGATCAAGGGGGGCACGCAACCCGTGTCGCTGGCCCGGCGGAAACATCCAGGAGGCACGCAGTGTTGGCCCGTGTGGCATGCAGGGCTCCCACACACTAGAGGGCCCGCCAGTGGACCAGTGTGGGCCCTGGGTCGCACAAACGTGATTTTGGGCAGATCTCAGGGCCACAACCACCTTTGGCCCTGGCTAGGCCATGTAGGAGGTATAGGGTGCGGGAGTGCGTTTGGGGGTTTCTTCATTTTTTTGGGATTGTTTTTGGAGTTCGTAGCATTTTTGTCTGTTCCAGGTTTGTCCGGTCTGGATGTGTCGTTTGGACTTTTGTCCCGTCCAAACAGCCACAGGCACCTTTTTGGTCTGTTTGGACTGGCTGAGCCTGATTGAGGCCCTGCGGCAGTTTTTCAGGCCCAGCTGTGTTTTGTTCGCGTTAGGACAAGGCCACGAGGCTTGTCCACATTAGGACAAGGCCAGTTTCAGCTGGTGGAACCTGGTGCAGCTCTTTTCCTTTATGGGACACATTTGCTGCATCAGCAGAGGAGCCTGGACATCCGATAGGGACCCAGGCAGACCCTTCTTTTTTTTTTTTTTGGGAAAACTTCCGAAAAAGCAAGAATGTATTTCAATAGTTCATGGGGCCTGTTTGGTGCTAACAGGCCATTTTAGGCTACCCTGGACCATTGATCGTCATCCTCCTTTCTCGCTGGCATGTCAGCAGCATGCCATGTGTCGTCAATGTTTCCAGGAAGCTGTCATGGAAAGTATGTGTCTACTGTGTTGCTATCACCCGCCACATCCTCGCCATGCATTCCCCTCATGCAACATTTGGCCTACCCATGCTGCACCCATAATCTGATCTCCGGCATGCCTACCAGATGATCAACAGACGCAACAGCTTGAGGTGGAAAATAGACTCTCAGATGAACCGCCTACAATCTGCTGTACTCAATGGGTATTCCTGCCAGGGCGAGCTCTCGGAGATTAGGTCTTGCAATAGCTAAAGGCCCTTATCTGCTGCCTATAGAGAGGAAATATTGGCTGAGGAAACCCAAGAAACTTGCTCGGTGCTACACTGTGATGGCCCACCTGAGATTCGTCTAGCATGTGATTAGCATGTTTTTTGTCGTGAGGATTCTGAAGGTATGTACGCCACTCTGACATGTCAGGTCCTATTTGTAAACAGGGACTGGAACAGCAGTACCTATACCATTGCGGTCGGCGTGCCTCTGTGTTCCTAGCACGTAGGAGCGATGTAGCCTGTGACATCCATCTAAGCCATGCCACTCTGTGCAGCAACTGCAACTGTGAAAATTGGATGCAGCGCTTCCACAGGCCACACGCCACCCTGACATGGCATGTCCTATTTGTAGATGGGCTGGAACGACAATATGTATACCATTGTGGTCGGCGTGCCTCTGTGTTCCTAGCATGTAGGAGCCATGTAGCCTGGGACATCAGTCTTAAGCCATGCCACTCGGTGCAGCAACTGCAACTGTGAAAATTGGATGCGTTGCTTCCACAGTGCACACCCCAACCAGTCCTGTCGGGTCCAGGGGTTGGCACTTACCGTAGGCAATGGCTGCTCTGAAACCGGAATTTCCATGCAACCTAAACACTGACTGGCCTTTTGTGCCATTCTATAGTAGTCTGCTCCAGCGATGAGTATTGAGAACCTTGTGAAGGTTGTCCTTCATCTGTTCTATTCCCTGTGCCGCCACTTTGTTCTTCCGTTTGTGTAGAACGCCACCCCCTCGCTCGGTGTAGAACCCCACTCCCTATCCCTTCGTCCCTGCTCTTGTGTATTACAACTAAATGCATACAAATGAGCCCATGAGTAGAACAAATGAAATGTAAGCTGAAGATTTGAGGGAAAATAAACAGGAGTACACCTCCCCCTTTGCTTCCTTTCATGGTGTGCAAGTGGGCCGTTATTGCACATGGGAATGTGGGCAGCTTGTGCTCAACCACAATTAACGTGGCAAGCCTTGTATGTTGAGGCACAATAAAATGCGTACCCCAAAGAAATCCAAAGTAAAGAAAGTGAAGAAAGAACTGTACAAGGAAAAGACAATAATGGTTTTATTATGCTTCATGTTGTTTGCTATAGAGCTAAAGCTGTTTCAATTTTGGCTCTGCTCGTCTTAGTGTGCTTCATGTTGTTTGCTATAGAGGTGAAGCTGTTTCAATTTTGGATCTTCTCATCTAGGTGGAAAAGGGGTTGTTGTGGTCACACAACACACACACACACACATACATAGACAAGAACAAAGAGGAAAAGAAAAACAAGTGTGCACAACAGGTGCAGTCGCGCGCAACCCTGTGCACTGCACCTGTGCATGTGTTGTGCATGGTGCATGAGGTGCGCTCGTCCCAGCAATCCACGCACAACGCCGTGCGCACGACCACACGGTGCACACGATTCACAACTACTAACTAGAAAATTATGTGAAAATAATGGTGTGGATCTCAGCTCTCCAGCAGTGCATAATTTTCATCGTAGACGATCAGCCATATGGATGACACAGGTGGCTGGTTGATCGTAGGGTCAACAGTCCTTCCCCGACGTTCGCTTGTGTGTGATCACAAATGCATATGACCAGGGTAAAGTAGGAGTCTGTGCACCAGATCACACCAGCTTTTTCATTACGGCCCCCCTTCCTCCCTCCCC